>JAYXIM010005767.1:0-461345 GCA_037575425.1 Anastrepha fraterculus | reverse complement strand
AGGATGCGCTCTCGCTCGTAGAGCTGAGAGACTTGGGTAATGGTTGGGGCCTCCAGAATCCATGCCCCTGCCGCCGAAGCGGGTGGATTGCCACTTGTGTGGATTCCACCTGGAGTAACAGATCCTTTGTTTTCCATTACCTTTTTTGGTTTTTTTCGGGACTCCTCCCTAGCCAGTTTGGTTCGCGGATGGCACCCTGATTCTATGCCAACTTTGAGTCATCACACGAGTGTTGAACCCACCCCAACAGGGAAGGCCACTCTTGTGATGCCAGGGCTCCCTATCCACCACCTGGGACGCGCCCGATGGGAGATCAGGCAACTCCACACGGGCGTACAAGATACAGCTCGTAATTATTATCTAAAGCAAAAAATTCAAATGGATTTCTAATTATCATGATTTTTTATTCTAGGTGAACTAAGAAAACTGAGAGAAATTCCAAAATTTCAACTTTTTGGAGGTTTTAAAGAAAAAAATGCTTTTCTATAAAAAAAAATTCACTTCAACTTGGTATAAAAATCTTGAAAATTTTTTTTTTATCTATTTTGTTAGTTCAAATAGAAGAGAATTTAATACTGAAGGGAACAAGCTATGATTCATTTCAAAAGGTTCATTAGTTTTTTTTCATTCATGTACGCCAATTCAAAGAAATCATAAAAATGAAAATTCGAGAAAAGAAGATAAAGTTTGTACTATAGCTGTCCGGTCACAGCGTAACTACCTAACGCTCGCCTACCTTTGGCTTTGTATCTACGGAAATATTGAGAATTAGGCTCTGTAACTTTGTATGAATATTCTGAAATATATTAGGAATCGCTTAAAACGAAAAAAAATTTATTTTTTTTACCTTATAAACCAGGCTCCCCCCTTAAATGCCCACATGGGCACGTCTTCAGGCTGACATACGAGAATTAACATTTTCAAGGACTCGCTCACACATCGCATTGAGCTCAGCGTTCTCGATCCGAATGTTGTGTTTCAGGTCTGGATTCACGTAGGCTTTAATTTTCAAAAAAAATCGCACAAAAAGTAGTCTAGTGAAGTTTGATCGCATGATCAACGAGGCCAGTTTGTGTCAACTTTACGTAAAATTTGTCGGCCGAAAACGTAGATCACAATAATCACAATTTATTACCGTGTAGTGTGACTTGTTTCTCCATCCCGTTAAACGTAAAGATTGTCTATATCTATGCCTTTAAGCTCGGACAAAAAAACATCTTCCATTGAGCTCTTTCATTTCCATCTTCGAAGAAAAAAAAGAGGTTGTCTGCAAAGTCGGTTTACTGACGATAGTTTAACGTGATAACGTCATAAGAAAATACTGATTGAATGGTTGCATTTTTCAAAAGAAAATTTTAATTTTATTTGTTTGATACATATTTTGTATGGATATAGAGAATGAGTTAACATTAACATAACATATACTTTAACATAACATAACATAACATAACATAACATAACATACCATAACATGACATAACACAACACAACACAACACAACACAACACAACACAACACAACACAACATAACATAACATAACATAACATAACATAACATAACATAACATAACATAACATAACATAACATAACATAACATAACATAACATAACAAATTACCCCGTATTAAAGCACTTATCAACAGCTTTCATTTGATACCCATATTGTACATACACAACCAAAGGTTACCCGGGTCCACGTTTTGACCTATATCTCGAGACCCCAGTCACGGAGCGGCATGAAAAATACTCTGTACTAAAGCATTCACCAACAGCTTCCATTTGATACCCATATTATACATACACATCCGAAGGTTACCCGGGTCAACGTTTTGACCTATATCTCGAGACCCTATCTACCAATAGGTATTCAAACTATACGGAAATCATCTTCAATACCTACTTAACAATGTGTGTAAGTTTGGTTTAATTCGGTTCAAAGACACGGCGGGTCCACGTTTTGGCATATATTTCGAGACCCTAGTCATCAATAGGTATGAAAATTACCCCGTATTAAAGCACTTATCAACAGCTTTCATTTGATATCCATATTGTATAAACACATTCTAGGGTCCACGTTTTGGTCTCTATCTCGAGACCCTAGTCACGGAACGGATGGAAATACTCTGAACTAAAGCATTCACCAACGTTTTGACCTATATCTCGAGCCCTATTTCCAAAATAAAATATAATCCATGTTACTCGTGATGTAGCTTTCGAATGGTGAAAGAATTTTTAAAATCGGTCCAGTAGTTTTTGAGCCTATTCATTACAACCAAACAAACAAAGTTTTCCTCTTTATAATATTAGATAGACAACATATCTTATAAGGTATATGGTAAATATTATATTACTATACATTTTTTCCTTCATATATAATAAAAAAATTAATAATAATAACATTAAAACAACAGGTATTATTAACAAACTTGGTTTTATTTTAAATTCTTCAAGTGAATCAAATTAATAATAATCAATAAGAAGGTATATGCAAATACAAATACGTGAAGTTATATATGTACATATGCGCATATACATACATACATACATACGCTCACTTAAGTAGGAGAGAGCAAGATGTCGAACGTTGCCGTTCGTTTGCTTTGTTTGCTTTGTCGTTCGTTCCGCAATGCAATGAGCAAGGTAACTACATATGAGCAAGGTAACACTAATATGAGCAAGGTAACTACATATGAGCAAGGTAACTACATATGAGCAAGGTAACTACATATGAGCAAGGTAACTACATATGAGCAAGGTAACGACACATTTTTTCGTGCGTGCAGCCTGTTAAATCGAATTATAAGACGTTATCACGTCAAAAAGTGTATGACGAAGATTGCATACTTCGTGCCAGAGTTCATAAGTGGTTTACTTGTTTCAAAGATGGTTGTGAGGACATAAATGACAATGAACATACGGTAATCACCCAAAATCAGTAATCACCGAAAGCTCCATCGAAATTGTTCGTAAATTCATCACAAATGAACCGAAATCATCGTTGAATTTTATGGAAACGGAGTTGAATATCTCCAAAACATCGATTTATCGCATTTTACAAACTCTGATCATTTTGGGCTTACGAAAAGTCTGTGCACGTTTCATTCCGCACAAGTTAACTGAGGACCAAAAACTGCTCAGAATTCAACATTCGAAAGACCTCATTAAAGAGGTGAGAAAATACGAGAATTTCCATTACAACTGCTAAATTGTAACTGGTGATGAAACGTGGTGTTTCCAACATGAACCTGAAACTATTGTAATCGTCAAAGTGCCGAATGGAAGGCCCCAGACGAGCTACCACCCAAAAAATCACGTTTGGAGAAGTCGAAAATCAAGTCGATGCTCATTTTGTTTTTACGATTGCAAGGGAATTGTCCACAAGGAGTTCGTGCCAGTTCTATCTTGGCGTTTTAAAGCGATGCGATGCAACAAAGCATTGGTCGAATTCGCGCTGAATACCGTGAAGGAGGAAGCTGGCGCTTATTGAATCATAATGCACCATCTCATCGATGCACTCTTGTGACTGAATTTTTCACTTGAAATCGAATATTAACCATCATTCTCCATGAAGATCTATACACTTTTGCATGCGTTTGAACCAATTGTCAAAGTACTTTTGCCACTCTGAATGAGGTGCCTCCAAAACATGCATTCTGAATGCCGCAACCGCTTCTTCAGGTGTCGAAAAACGTTGACTTCTCAGTTTGTTTTTTACGTACGGGAATAAAAAGAAGACATTCGGTGCCAAGTCAGGACTATACGGCGGATGGCCCATTAATTCGATGTTTTGGGTGCTCAAAAATGCAGTTGTTTGAGCCGATGATGAGTGATCCGTCTTTGGCGATTGGTTTTCCTAATTTCTTGGAAGACAACTGGCAAACAAATGGTTGTGTACCACTCAGAATTTACTGTTCTGCGTTTTTCTAGCGGTACGGTTGCGACATGTCCAGTTTTTCAGAAAAAACAGGCGACCATTTGCTTGGAACTGCTTCGTGCGCGAACAACTTTTGTTGGATTTGGCTCACCTTAAAACACCCATACAGTCGACTGCTGTTTACTTTCGGGCTCATACGCGCAAATCCATAATTCATCACCTGTCACGATGTCATAGTCGTGCTTCGAAGCCCCGCGATCGTATTTTTTGAGCATTTCCTTCGATCAATCGACACGAGCCTTTTTTTGAGCGATTGACAAATTGTGTGGGATTCAACGCGAACAAATTTTTTTGACAGTCAAATGTTAATACAATATTGAATGTATGCTGGTCCCACTAATACCTAAGATTGTCTTAATCCACGATAGGTCACATGACGATCTTGCAAATATCAGTTCGCGCACAGCATCAATGGTTTTCGGAACAACAACTGATTTTTGACGACCTTCACGAAATTCGTCTTGGAGTGAACTACGACCACGATTGAATTCACCATACCATCGATAAACACTGGTCTTTGATGGAGCTTCATCGCCAAAAAATAAATTAAGTTCATCCATGCAATGTTGCTGAGTTAATCCACGTCGAAAGTTGTTAAAAATAATCGTACGAAAGTGTTTACGATTTAATTCCATTTTTGGACCGAGATGAATTTTTTAAGTTACTGTAAACAACACAAATAGCGCTGGTACGTAAAAGCCAAAAAATGTCAAACTTTGCGATACAGCTGTCAGTTGCCAGATTGCAACACCAGGGTTGCCAAATCCCGACATATAAAAGGCATCCCGCGTGCCTATTCGGACAATGCCATTTGGCCATTAAAGGACAACGTTTTGCGTCTGTAGAGGCCACTCCAAAGGCTTGTACCGACAACCTGAAGGTCATTCCGGTCAAAGACCTGAAACACTCGCGCAAGAGAGTGTATCGAGGCCAGTTTTGAATAAGTTTGTTTTGAATAAATAAAGCTTTCAATTGTGTTCAGCCGTTCTTCTTGATGTTTCGCAAGTTTTCGATAAAGTATGGCACGAAGGGCTCAGAAGAATTAAAAAAAAAATGGATTTTTTTGCATTTTCTTAGCATTTTCTGAAAGTATAAGATCTTAAAAATATTATCTGAAAATTTTAAGTAAATCCGAGAAATACTTTTCGTGTTATTCAACAATTAACAAAAATGCGCGCGGGTGCTCCGGAGCAGATTGCGTTTTTAATGCGTTTTTCTCAAAACTATGTTTTTTGAACTAGTGATCACTGTAACTTTAAAACCACTTGGTAGATTTCAACAAAACTTATACTGCTTTTGAAAATCATAAAAAACTCTTGCCTGGTCGAAGGATTTGTTTCTTTTTTTTAATTTCAAATTTGTTTTTAACAATTAATTGTCGGCTTTTGCTCGAAAATCTGAAAAATATTTCCTGACGCTGCCATATTGTTATTTTGAAAAAAAAAGCTTCCATCAGGCACAAGATTATCTATTAATAAAACTAATTTCTCTTGTCCGATTGATTCTAGACGAATCTCCACCGCAATAGACTTTTAGAGAAACGGCTCTACACAAACAGCGATAACTTTTACAATTATAAATTGCTCTTTTTTTTATATTTTGCTTAAGTCAAGTCGAAGCATGATGTAATATATTAACGATATGTTTTTATTTTTGTAAAATAGAGCAATTGACTAGCAAACCAAAATGATTCAAAATCATCATCAAATTCTGGCCTATGGCCCCTAACACCTTAATGAAAGCTCTACTCGCTGCCGTGAGGTGAAAAGAATTTATTAATTTTTTTTTTAATTATTTATTATTTTCAATAATTGTCGTATTACATTCAATATAAGACAGATGCAATTTGTGTTTATAACCATTTTATTGTATGTATGTAGGTAATCATTTTTCGTTTACTTCTTGTTTTTTTTCAATAGCTACCTGCAATTTATCGAAAGTTTTTGCTTATTTGATTTTATTTGAATTTTGAATACAATTAATTGCTTTTGGATTTTGCACATAAACAGCAAATTTTGATCAAAACATTTTCGTAAATTTTGTTTATTGTCAATATTGCAGTGTATCTATAATATTTCTAATGTATGCCAGAGCAAGGGTGCGCGTGTGTGTGTGTGAGTTTTATTTTCTTTATTACAAATATGAAAATGTTGCGAAATGACAAAACTATTGTACTTTAAGTACGAATTCTAACTTTTGTGTGCTTCTCCATCTCTTTTCTATTTATTTATATTTTCACAATCCACAAATCCGGCCATTACTAATTTCACTGTGTGTGTGTGTGTGGGTGCCTCTGTAATTTACATTCGTTTCATTTGCTGCATTTCATTTCCAATTGTGATTTAGTTAAAATATTTTTATTTTTTTATTTTTTTTGCTGCTTTTTTATGCCTTGTAAATGTATTGTTGTTGTTTTTCGTATGCGCTGCGCTGTGCTTGAATTTATTTACAAATCCCAATTGTTTTTGTGTGTGAATGGAATTTTCTATATTATTTCCTTGTTTCATGATTTTAATGCAACTTTTTCCATTCATTTGATTTCTTAACTCTTTTAGTTTCTTATTATGAATTGGTTTTTTTTAATTTTAATTTTTATTTTTGAATGCATGCAAAATATGTATGTATGTGTGTGCTTAATTTCTTTTCGTTTTTCTCCTTTGCATTTTATTTTGCATTTATGAGTATTCAAACATATGTATGTATGTATGTATTTAGTTAATATCTGTTTAGAAGAGTGAAAAAGTTCATGCATTTTAAATAATTAAGTTTGATTTTGTTTGAAGTGAAGTTACAACAGTTGCTTTGTCGCCATTTTCTTTTTATCTATTAAAGGTAATTGGAATTTGCGATTTAGGATTAATTGTTATGATTTTGTAATTATTTAATTATTCAATTTGTTTTTTAATTTTTATTTTATATATTTTCTTTTTTTTAATTAGTTAGCAAATATTCACAGTGAGTGAGTTTAATGAGAACAATAGAGCTATCTAAAAATCCTTCTAAACATATCGAGATATCGTTTACTTACCGCTAATTTTTAATGCTAAGAAGTACATACATTCATATATACCTACTTTTTCTTCTTCTTCTTCTGGTTTTTAGTTGTAGACTATTTTGATGCATCAGTTTCTAATTTACAAACTGGAAAGAATCGGATTGTGTGCATATTCTAGTAGTTTATATGTATGGATATGTGTGTGTATGTATGTACGCGTGTATATATGTACAAGTTATTTAGCGTGAAATGTTTATTCATGTATGTGTGCACCTACATGCATACATACAGTCTGCGTAAATCGATATGGGAGTTCACTATTCGAAAGTTAAGCTGAAAACGCGAGCATTATTTTGAATAAGAAGTTTGACTGGAAGAAAAATATTGCTCAACATTGCGAGAAAGTTTCTATAGTACTCTGTATACGGTCCCGTTTTCGGGTGTTTGCTTGAGCTCCTCCTCTTATTTGTGACGTGCGTCTTGATGTTGGGACCTACCGAGTCAAGCCGACTCCGAACGGCAGATATTTTTTATGAGGAGCTTTTTTATAGCAGAAATACTTTCAAAGGTTTGCCATAGCCGCTATTAAAAAATTTCGTTTCTTCATTTTTGTGCTTCGCGGAAATTCGAACCTTCGTTTTCTGACTGATAGTCAGGCACCAGCCCATTCGGCTACGACGGCCGACAATATTGAATTATTTTATTTACTGTATTGTTAAACTGATTTTGAGCTGGTAGTTGTTAACGCAAGTCTGAATATGTCTGCTCGTGGCTTTCTTAACAACTCGTCAGTTCTAGATTTATTGAAAGGGGGGCATGTTTGTTTTGTTATTTTGCAGGTATCCGTGTTAGTCGATCTGTTAACGGACTGCTTCTGGAATAGCGAGAAGATCTCCCTCTTGCGCACACCTCGGTGACAGCCTATTTCCGCCGCTTCGGATTTTTTATAGCATGCTGCCAGTTCATCAACTTTATTATTTCCTTCTATATTCCTACGGCCAAGTACCCCGATGACAATGATGTCTGTCTTGCGCGCTAAAGCATTACGTTCTTCTTTTCATTGTTCGACGGTTTTTGAATTGGTTGTAGGTGACTTTAAACCTTAGTTAGCTGCTTGACTGTCTCAAAAAAATACATACATCCGATAGTTGTTGTAAATGGTTTCTTATTATCCTGCAACTTTTCTTATCCCGAGAACTTCTGCTTGAAAAATACTATTCCTACCAGGGCATCCGCATCCCCCTGACCGTCGTTAAAGGGCAACTGCACATACAATATTATTTCTCAGGAAAACGCAGAAAAGAGGGGACTCCATTTCTCCATGTGCTATTTCGAAAACCCTTTGGCCTCAGTACAATAGACACAGGTCGTAGAAAATCCAGGGGACCTCACGCCGTTCAATTTCCAAACTCGTAGCTGTTTTTAGCGGTCATTGGATGATCGGCTCACAGCTCATCGGCGGAAAAACTAGGCTTGCCATTTAACCATCATTGCAAAAGCTGTGGGAAACTTTCAGAAAAAACGACTACTGAGCACTTTCTCTGTAAGTGTCCGGGTTCGGGACATAGCTACAGTCATACTGATAAAATTTTTTTTGGTTTTTGTGTTTCAGTTAAATATCTAGAAGATCCAAAATAGACCACACCGTCCAGGTCCAACTTTTCGGGAGGGCTATGCAAAATGGCATTGCTCAATACGAGCAGCGCCATCAGAAGTGGGAAGGACCTCTCCGAGCTGTTTGATACCAAACGAGGTTTCAGACAGGGTGACTCGCTGTCGTGTGACTTCTTTAACCTGATGTTGGAGAGGATCGTACGAGCCGCAGATCGCTCAGGCACAATTTTTTATAAGAGCGTACAATTGTTGGCGTATGCCGATGATATTGACATCATCGGCCTTAACAACCGCGCTGTTAGTTCTGCCTTCTCCAAACTGGATAAAGAGGCAAAGCAAATGGGTCTGGTGGTGAACGAGGACAAAACGAAGTACCTCCTGTCTTCAAACAAACAGTAGGCGCACTCGCGTATCGACACCCACGTCACTGTTGGCAGTTATAATTTCGAGGTTGTAAAAGACTTCGTTTATTTAGGAACCACTATTAACACCGATAACAATGTCAGCCTTGAAATCCAACGTAGAATCTCTCTTGTCAACAAGTGCTACTCCTATCGTATGGCGTAAAAGCGTGGACGATGACAACATCCGATGAAGCGACTCTTGGAGTGTTTCAGAGAAAAATTCTGCGCAAGATTTTTGGGCAACGGCGAATATCGTAGACGATGGAACGATGAGCTGTGTGAGCTTTACGACGACATAGACATAGCGCAGCGAATAAAGATCCAGCGGCTACGTTGGCTGGGTCAAGTCGTCCGAATGGATACAAACGCTTCGGCTCTGAAAGTATTTGATGCGGTACCAGCTGGTGGTAACAAAGGAAGAGGAAAGCCTCCTTTGCGTTGGTAAGATCAGGTGGAGAAGGACTTAGCTTCACTTGGTGTGTCCAACTGGCGCCGGTTAGCATGGAAAAGAAAGGACTGGCGCGCTTTGTTAAACTCGACCAAAATCGCGTAAGCGGTTATCGCGCCAATCAAGAAGAAGAAGAAGCCAGCCGAAACCCCTTAAGGAATTTGTATACCACGTTTGTGAATGATGGGAGAATTCTTTAGTTTGCAAATCCCCATTCATTTACGCAAAATATATGCATATATGTATGTTTGTGTCTTTTATAATATTATGTATGTATGTATGTATGTATTATTTACTTGCTCGTTGTGTGCATTTTGTTTTACTATTTTTATTTTTATTATTATTATTATTATTAGTTTTTTTATTTATTTGCGTTTTTAATTTTATTTTGAAACTTATTCTTGTTCTTCTTTGCAATGGAAAGCCATTTCAAATTTGTGCGTTTCTATTGGAGGCGAAGTATCTAAATAATCTAGGCATTTCGTAAATTTCGATTTTTTTGTAGTTTTGTTTAACAAAAAATGTATGTAAGTATGTGTGTGTGTGTGTGATATGTGTTTGGTTGGTTCTTCGATTATAAAGTTTAAAGTTTTGTTAAAAGTAATCAGGGCTCATGGAATATTTAAGATAAAAATTTACAACGAAAAATTAAATTTTTTTTTAATTTGAAAATATAAATTTTACTCGTAATTTTCGTACTCTTTCTTCTTTGTGCCAAGGTGAAACTATTAAAAGTCAGAGCTTTTTATTTATTTTCTTTCTTTTGTCTTGTTCAATAAAACTGGTATATTTCCTTTGAATGTACTCTGCTTTATTTTGTCGTGATATGTTGATGACAAAATAACAAAACGTTGTTGGTGGTCTAGTGCCACTTGCTTCAATAGAGTGGTCTTGTTTCGTGCTGTGTTAGAGCCAAGGCGAATTTATTACAGGTGACAGCAAACACATATAAGTAAAACCCTACATGTATTTGTTGTTGCGTTTGGTGCAAGCATCATGTCAAAATCAGCAAGCAAATGTAAACATACGAATGTAAACATACCAATACATACAAACAAAGCATATCATTTTGACGTAAGCCATACCTACGGCGAAAAATTCAGCTGGGTGAATGCTGTCACCTTATTAAATCCACCTTGGTTAGAGCATTATGCCAGAAATATGAATGTGTACAAATCAAAGAGTTGGGAAATCAAATTTGAAAGTTTATTATAAACATTTATAATTACACCCTTTTGGCTGTTTGGCCGAGCTACTCTTCCTATTTGTGGCGTTCGTCTTGATGTTGTTCCACAAATGGAGGGTCCTAGAGTTTCAAGCCGACACCTAATGGCAAATGGTTTTTTTGAGTTACTTCTTCATAGCAGAAATACACACGGAGGTTTCCCACTGCCTGCCAAGGAGCGACTGCTTTTAGGAAAAACGTTTCCTATCATTTGGGGTTTCATGCACGGAGATCTGAGCATACGCACTTCCGAATGGTGGTCACGTAGCAAGCCATTAGGGTATATTTCTCTCCATCACATTATAAGATCTATTTGTCGATATAGCATAGGATTTTGGTAAAACACAGAGCATCCAAAGGTTAATTAAGTCAGCCCATTCATGCTTCTGGCTGGAGAGCGCAAAGGGCAAAATAAAGATATTCATCATTAAAAATCATATTTTCTTAATAAAAAAAAGTATTCAAAAACAAAAATATGATAATTTAGCGCCATCTTACAACGGGTGATTTTTCAAAAGCTTGAGAACTTAAAATGATAATACAAAATAGAAAATTGTTGGAGTGAATTTTTGAAGTGAAACTTCTTATGCGTCTATGGATGAGCGAGAATGGAGAGTAAAATTTCAAGGCCATGCAACGTTTTGGGCATTTTCGTTCCGCGAGAGAGAAAAAAGATATAACGCACAGGAAAAGGAGAGAGAGAGCTATACCTTATATATATCTTAGATACACTTAAGGCTATTTTTCCAGAGTTTTTCCTTGCGGTTTGTTTGTTGGTGCAAACTTGTAGGAAATATATTTTTGGTGCTTACTTTTTGGCGCTTATTTCCGTTTCCTGGCTAGTGCTTTTGCGTACTATAAAATGCTATCCATTCCGACGTCGGATTTATTGGTATTGCCTTGGGGTAATTTGTGCCGTTGCTGCGGTCCTGGAATCGCTGCGTTTGTGCGGGTGATAAACGCTCGGAGTAGTGCGCGTTGAAGCCACGGTTTGTGTCCGGCGTTTACCTACACCCGTTGACCCTTCTCCGTTTTTTGTAAATTTTGTCTATTTGTATTCTCTGCAAATGTTGTGAATTTATTTAGATATATATTCTTTCTCCCTATCTCTCTCTCTTTCATTCTCTCTAAGAACTCTCCCTTTTTATTGTCTGCCTTGAAAGATTCACTTCTGTTATGTGTACTACGCTACGCACTTTTTTACTATAATCTGGTAAATAATTTCATGGCATTTATTTTTCGAATATTATATCCGGCGTATGTCCACCGCGGCTACGAGTTAAATGGTCCATTCGATCAGACTCATCATTGTTGTACTACTTTTTCCAATAAATCTAAATGAGCCCAGTCAGCAAATATGTGACGCAAACTATGGTCATTTGGCTTCAATTCTTGCACGAGTTTTACGTAAAATGTTCCACGTAGTCGAAGGACAAAGGCCAATAAGTTGAAACCGACGATGAATTGACATTTCGGCGTCTTTTTCAACACTTCGCGCTAGAGCAGCAATACTCTCTTCTGGCTTTTCTTTGTCTTGTTGCTGGTATTGAATCAAAAAGAATAAAATTAGTGCGAAAAGGATTAAGAACAGACTAGACCGTAAAATGGAACGAGCTTCGCGAACAGATTTAATTTTTTTTTTCTGTCAAAGTAAATTTCCACAATTTGGAAGTGTTGTGCTGGTCTTAAACGATTCCTGGTGACTTGCCAAATCTTACTGAACAAAAATGAACAGGAAATGAACAGTTTGCCATTCTCAGCTGTCAAACCATCGTTAGCGGTGTGAATAGTTTTCATGCAGCAAAAAGAACACCTTATAGTATGTAAGAGAATGTGTCCAAAATACATTTAAATCATATGAAAGCACTTTAGGGTGAACCAGCGTTTAATCGCTTTTAGGTGGACCAATTGGTTTCGCCGCATCTAAACTTCATCTAAGCTTCTCCTAAAAAAGAAAAGAAATAAAATAATAATTAAAATAAACTGAAAAATGTTTTTGTGTGTGGAAATGTCCTGATTGATGAACTTTAACTGTCGTGTCGGTGGTATTTGGGACTACATAGATTTTTATTAGTTGCTTAAAAAATAATTTATATCATTTTATTAAGCGTTCTGACATTAAAAAAAAAATAATGAAAATAATTTTACACAATTTAGTAAGAAGCTATTTTAGCGTAGGCTTTAATAAAATATTGAAATCGCAGAGACTAGTTTTCTGGTTTCAAAATACAAGTAATTCCAAGTAGTATACGGAGATACCGTTAGGCCTCTAAAAAATATTTATATACAGTGAAATTGGCTAAATATATTATTTAAATATTTCTTGGTGTTAAAATAATAGTTTTAATAGGAAAATATTTTATTTGATTATGACCTTTTTTGTTCAAATAATTGTATCTACAAATACAGCTAATGTGAATTGCATATTTGTTGCGTTTATTGTTGCTGCTTTAGTTATATTCAGTACTGCGTGTAAACCTATTGTTTTCTTAACTTGTTTTTATGGATTTTTTTATTTTCAAATTTTTTTAAATTTAAAATAGTTGAGCTTCGTACTGCTAGGGCATTTACCTAACCTACGCTTTTGCTACTTTGTTTAAGCCTAAGTGTAAATTATAATACAATTACAACTATTAGTACATTTTATTGTCAAAAATTTATATTACAACTAGTTTCATTATTTTTTATTGTCTTAGTACGAATACAAATCGTCTGATGAAAAAATGGCATTGTAGCAGCCGTAAACATCGATTTTTCAAAAATTATTTTTATCTTTTATTGAATATAAATAAGCATTTAAACGAGGTCAAACTATGAGAAAAAGAGATTCAAAATCAACAAAAAAACTTAAAAAACAGTTACATTCATTGGAAGCGGACTGATAACCTTTAAAAATGGACTGCTGTAACAGACATTTACTGTTTTTGTAATTTTTTTTCTTTTCTTTTCAATGAAATTCATCTCACCTCCGACCTAACCAGACCTTAGGGCACACTTGGCAAACTAACAGAGGTTGCAACAGATCGATTTACTAGAGCCTGGCCCACCTCTCAGGCGAGTTTGGAGGCATCTTTTCGACTGGACCGCGACGATATCCAGGACCAATTACTGCAACTCTTTGATCGCACAGTTTACAAACAGGCATTAAATGGCATTCAACGGGAGTATCTTACCAACTTCCTAAACTCTCGACCCTCGAATGCCATTATCGGAGAAGACGTAGAACTTCAGCTGCCTCGGAAGATCTGCGTAAATTTGGCTCAAGTTCTGGATATTGAAGTAGGTTAAACTCCTACTTATCCAGAATCGACCCCGGCATACTAAACATATATCCAGCAAGTTAAGGCGCATGACCATAACCTACTTTTCACATGCCCCTTGGACCGATCTCCCTACCCGCAAACTGGAGTTTGAGGATCGTGCCAGGACAATATTTCTAAGAAACGAGGGGAAAATCTGTACCGAGCTGGTACTTCGGTATTCACTGACGTCTCCAAGATGGGATCGGAAGTCGGACCTGGGGTTTTCTCTAAATCAACCAATTTATATATTTCCTTGAAATATCCAAAATTTCCAAATACTACTAGTGTTTTTCAGGCAGAAGTCTTTGCGATCCTGCAGGCATGTAAAATGCTTAGGGAACGCGGGAGCGAGAGATATATTAACATTTTCTCCGATGGTCAAGCCGCGATCAAGGTTTTGACGACGCCATGGGGCAGAACATAACTAGTTAACTCCTGTAAGGAGGAGATCAAATTACTTGGGTGTGCAGATAGCTCTTATCTGATCCAGATTCCAGGACATAGAGGACATAGGAACATAGAGAGAAATTAAATTGCTGATGAGTTTGCCAGGAAGATGTCGACTGAATTGGTCTCAGAGGTCTCCCACCCGGTCATCGGCATCCTGCTGACTTTTATTAAAGACGAAATACACAACTTATTTCTCAGGATAGCGCAGAAATGATGGAGCTCCATTTCTTCATGGGCTATTTGGCCCCAGTACAATAGACACGGGATGCAGAAAGTTCTGGGGACTCCACGCCATTCAATTTCCAAGCTCGTAACTGTGTTTACCGGCCATTGGATGATCGGCTCACAGCTCATCGGCAGAAAAGCTACGTTTACCATTTAAACCCCATTGCAGAAGCTGTGGGGGCCTTTCAGAGAAGAAGACTTTTGAGCACTTTCTCTGTAAATGTCCGGGTTTGGCAGCTAGACGATTAAGGCAACTGGGCGTATTTTTCTTCGACAGCCTGGAGCAGTGCGCCAACCTCCCATCCCATTTATACCATTACATCAACAGCTTTGGTTGGCTGTAGATATTTGCATGTTGGAGGTCTCAAAATGGTATCAAAATCACGCTTTAGTGTTACTTGGGGTGTGCCTGTCTAGTGTTCAACCATTTCACCTACTTACCTACCTACATGTAGAAAAGAAAATTAATACCATGTATTCTGAACTGAGCTCCAATCGGTTTTGCAAAAGGTTTGCTACGAAATAAATCAAAATAAAAGCAAATTATTTGAATAAAGTAGTTTATTTGAGCGAAAAAATGTGTTAAAAAATTTGAAAAATATAAGTTTATTATAAAAGTTACACAGGTTTACAAATTATAAAAAAAAACTCCGACCTGCAGCATTCAACTGTCATTTCTTAGGTAAAATTTTCTCCTGATTCCTAACTCCGAATATGCAGACAGTTAAAGTTATGAAGCAAACTTTACGATATGTGAGTGAAGAGCAATAGCTGGCTACGCAAAGCATGATCTTAAACGAAACGAGGAGAATCAAGAGATGTGCGGAATAACTGACGTAGTAAAATGCAACCGCAAAGGAAGAAAAGAATGGAACCAGCATGCAAAGAGAATGGGAGGCGAGCGGCTGGTAAAGATTGTGATGAAAGGTCAAATTTAAACACAATTGCATTTCTAGAGATCCTAACTCAATTCCAAATTGCCCAATCTGGATTTCGTTACTATTTTTGTTGAGGAGATTTACCTTGAATGCTAGGGTGGTTTTGAATTACTCGAAACTGTCATCAAATGCTTTAATTTGTTTCATAACTGTGCCAAAGTAATTCATGTTAACAGTGGCACTGCTTTTGTCGCAAAGTTGCTGTAGAAATTGAAAGTGAAGTAATTTACCGCTCTGAATAACTTCTCCTGAAGGAATTAATTTTTGTTCAAAATTGCCAATGCAAATTCGTTCCCTTTCGTTGCAGTTTGAGGTTCAACTCACTTCATTTCGCTGTGATGTCCACCATAAAGTAAAATGTTTGCAACTATTTGTCGTTTTCTAATTAAGGGTGATTAATGTTTTGAGCTGCAGGGTGCGTTCAAAAAGCGGGAGGAAAGAGTACATCTAGCTGGACTGGTAAGCAATGCAGAAAAAACTAAGCAAATGGTCCGATCAAGGTCAAACATTATATCCAATGATCTGGAGTGTGGGCACAAACATTCCAATGTGTAAATGCGTTCACCTACTTGGGCATTACATTATCAGCCAACCAAGACATGTCGGTAGCAATCAAAGACGGTATACGGGCAGCCAACAAAGCATATAAGCTAATCTAAAATTGGTCAGATCTAAAATATTATCGCGAGAGCAAAAAGTAAGAACGTATAAAGCAGTGATACGACCTGTGCTTACATATGGATGTGAACTATGGACGCTGAAAACTAACAAGACAAACCAGCTAATGTGCTTTGAAAGAAGAGTGCTCCGAAAGATCTATGGTCCGCTTAGACTGACAGATGACATTTATCGCATTAGGCACAATGCCGAAGTGAAAGAAAGAAACTATAATAAGATTTATCAAGTATGAACGACTTAGATGGCTGGCTCGTGTGGCTAGAATGCCAAGGGAGCGATCAACGAGAAAGGCACTAGATCTTCGCCCAATTGGAGAAAGAAAAAGGGGACGACCGAGGAAGATGTGGCTAGAAAATGTTGAAGCTGATCTTAGGAAAATGCGTGTGCAATGTTGAGGGGAGGGGCTGTAAATCGAGGTCTATGGCAAAAAGCTGTAAAGGAAGCATTGGTTCACCAAGGACTGTGACGCTAAGAAGAAGAAGAAAAAGAATGCCTTTTTCATTTAGGAATGTATTTATTTCATTCAAACACAAAGCAAAACGTTTCAACACCTTAACTTTGGAGAGCCAACGCAGTTCATTGTGAGGAGGAGGTCGGAATACCGAGTCTCCATTTCGTTTAAGAATTCTTTACAGTCAGCGAGCACAAGAATCGGTGCCTAATTCTCGCTAAGCGATTCAGAACGATTCGCAAATGTTTTTCTTTGTTTTTGTTAACTTAAAAAATATTGCGTAGGGAACTAAAGAGCCGCATGTGGCTTGCTAGCCGCAGGTTGCCGACCCCCAGCTACCAAGTAGTAGTGTTTATTTTTGCACGGACTTCTCAAACGAATCTCGTATTCGCTTCCGAATGTAAGCTTAAACACAGTATGTATCAGAAGAAAAGAACCGGTTTTTTTTTGTAACTTCAAGATATATTTCGTTCTCCTTTTTGGTGCGTAATATTCCCATTCAAAGGCTACGACGCCAGTGCTAACTTGACGCCAGTGCTATTCGAAACTTTCCCGTAAACGCAACCAAACTAAAATGAGTGAGAAGTACGCGACGCGTTTTGAGGCGTTTTTGTGCACGCATTCAAAAGGGCCGAAATTATCTTACGCCGCGGCTGCAAAAGTGATTAAAAAAGCAAAAAAGTTTGTTGTTATGTGAAATCAGCGGTATAAGATGTACAAAAATGTTGATGACTTTTCCGAGCGCGGCTTGAAGCGAGCGACGACAAAAAAGCAGGATAAAATGATCGTTCAACTTTTTAAGCGGGACCCTTCTGTGTGACTATACCAAGCACAATCAGTTCTTGCTAAAAAGGGAAGGGAATAGATGTGAGTATCAACACAATCGAACGGCGACTGAAGAAGGCAAACAGAACCTAGCGTCCCACATCATCTAAACCACTGCTCTCAGAAAAATTCATCGAGAAACAACGAAACAAGAAAATGCGTCACAGTATTGGGCTGGCCCTCCCAGTCCCCAGACGCCAACCCCATTGTAAATGTGTGGGAAAATATCAAAACGTATCTTGCCGGAAGGCCAGTCCATGATTTAAAGCAACTCGTGCGTCAAGTCCGCAAAATTTGGTTCTCTTTGTCGACGAGCCAAGCAGAAAAGCTGAGTCAAAGCATGCCGAGAAGAGGTCAGGCTATACTCGACAACGTTGGAGACCAGACGGCTTATTGAGAAATTACGTCTCGCAGTTTTGTACATACTTTGATGTCAAAAAAATTTCAATATATATCCTTTACACTTCATGAAAAGTCGCGGTTCCTGTTTTCTGACACAGACTGTATAACTCGAAAAGATGTTTTCTAATTTTTCATTATCTGACTGCATATACGGATTCAGGCGCAATTTCTTTTTATATTTGTTTTTTCTTTTGTTTTTCGTTTCTAGTTGAATGCCACAGGTCACAATCATTGTAAGCTAGTGTTTCTCTTTAAAGGCTTAACATAGAAAATATTCTTATTCAATTTGTAGAATTTACAAATGTTCAACAATAATTTTTCCTTTTCATTTTATGCACCTCAGTTAAATATACAATACAAGTAATGTAAAAAAATTCAGCTTGGTACTAGCGTTGGTTATTAATACTAGTAGTACAATATGTGTGTGTATGTGTGCATGTATGTTTGTATGTAGATCCATTTTTTCTTCCTAAAAATACGTACATTTATTTTCAAACAACGCAATGCAGGTTTTTGAAACCGACACGCGCAGCTTAATAAAGTTTTTTTTTGTTTTTATTGTATATATGCATGTATGTGTGTGTAAATATGTGGTACCTATGTATGTGTGTAGAGTTAAAGTATCATACATACATTAATTACCGTAAATTTAAATATTACATTTTCAGTTTTCAATGAGTGAATTTTATTGTCTCACATTAACATTTTGTTTTTGTTTTTTTCATATATATTTAATTGAACAATTTTTCTTTACATTCTCGCAATGGTACTTGCATTTATTTGATAATTTTGCAACTAGACTCCTTCATTATTGTCTTGCGTCAACTTTATTGTCTGCTTAAGTGCTAAAAAATTTTATTGTTTTTTTTGTTTTTGTAATAATTCATTGTACAATACATAATATTTATATAAAAAAAGTGCTCATTCTCCTACCGAACGCACATCCGCATATACATATAACATTTTGGTTTGCTTGTTTTCCTTTTTCCTTACACGAATAGGGCTACGACGTACAATAATGCGTAAAACCAGTAGACCAAAAGTACCCAAAAAATTTTAAGAAAAAAAATTATAAAGTAAATACACTTTATATTAAACATTTTTAGTATTTAAGTTGTTAAGTTTGAGATTTCTTTTTTTTTGTTTTGATGTTTTACAAAATACAAAAAACATTGCAGCTGCACACTTTTGCTGCTTTGTGCCGCTCACCACCAGTACCAAATTCTATATACGCCTATTTGATTTTTCTTTTTGATTTTGTTATCTTCTTCTTCTTCTTTGCCTGTAAGTACAATACTTGTGTGTAAGTATGTCGGTACACTCACTACAACGCACGCATTCGCTGAACATCCATCCAATGCATCCATGCACACGAAAATTCAATCGTTTTAGTTTTTATTTTTGTTTTACCTATTTTTCTTGTTTCCTATATTTGTTGTCTTAAAATTATTGTCAAGATATGTTTTTAGATGATATTAGCCTGGTTGTTTGGTTTGCAAAACTTTCAGTTTGTTGAAACTTTTGAAGCGAGAATGCGAATGGGCAAAACAAAGCACGCAAAATGGTTTCAATTTGTTATCAGTTGAGGATTTTTTTTTCTTCTTAAAATGCCGTTAGTCTATTATTTTTAATTTTTTGTTTTTGGATTTTGTATTTTTGTCCTAGTAAATCAATTTCTAAACACCAAAAATGTTGGATTAACAATTCAAAAGCATTTCTTTAATTATTTTTCTATTTTTATATTTTTCTATTTTTTCCAATTTAAATCACTTTTGTTGCCTTGGCGTTGTTTTTGTAAGGATATGCTTTATTTATTTATGACAATGTGGATTTTCAAAAGTCCCGATATGCGCTCTTCTTGGATATGCTTCTACCTTTAGAGATATGTTTTCGTACACGTAAATGGAATTCAAATTGCATAGTTTAATCGAATTTAAAATTTAATTACTATTCATTTTTTTCTCCTCATTTTGCGCATTTCGCTTGGCCCATGCAACATTTTTCGCTTGGCGTTTAAAAAATTTACAAATTTCTGTTTTAAATCGTCCACTATCAGGCATTTATGGACAAACTGAAAATATTTTGCGTCACAACCAGGCCAAAAAGTGCGGTAATTGTGTACACAAACGCGTTTGTGATGGTTAATTGTAGCGCAGCTGATGAGTCCTTGGCGTCGATTACGTTAATCTTCCAGCCAAGATTTTGATGCGTGAAACACTGAAAATTAAAAGAATTAATTAAAATTTGTTTTTTGTTAAGTAAAAAAAGCCTCTTTGAGGTCTTGTACGAGCATAAATAAATAATAAGAGGAAATGAGTATAACTGGAAAATACTTGTACATATTTTGTATGCCCTAAGTTGCTTTTTTTAACCTTTGAGCGGCAGAAGAGTCTAGGCGATGCCCTGCGGTTAAACTAATTCCAAATATTAGTAGGCGAAGGTTAGTGTTTAGCGCACTAGACAGTGCTTTTATACTGGCGCGGCCGAGCTTGGTCTGAAAAAACGTGAGACATTTCGGTATATAAAGTGTGGTTAAATTTCAAGGGCCGATGTTGAATGTGAACGTCAAGTTTATTTCTGCATTTCATTTGACATTTTCCAATTTCAGACTAACTCAATTTGAACCATGGAAAGATATACAATCGAACAACGCGTTAAAGTTATTCAGGCTTATTATTAAAACGGGCGTTCAAATCAAAATGCATATCGCGCACTTCATCTTCAGTGATGAGGCACATTTTCACCTCAGTGGATTCGTCAATAAGCAGAATTACCGCATTTGGGCGAATGATAATCCAAGAGTGATTGCTGAAAAGCCAATGCACCCACAAAGAGTGACTGTTTGGTGCGGTTTATGGGCCGGCGGCATCATTGGGCCGTATTTTTTCCAAAATTAGGCCGGTCAGGCAGTTACTGTGAATAATGTTCGCTATCGTGAGATGATAACGAAGTTTTTATGGCCCGAATTGGAAGATATGGATGTAGACGATATGTGGTTTCAACAGGACGGTGCCACTTGTCACACAGCTAACGAAACAATGGCTCTTTTACGCGAAAAATTTGATGGCTGAATAATCTCACGTCGCGGCGATGTCGATTGGCCGCCAAGATCATGTGATTTGACACCGTTGGACTTCTTTTTTTGGGGTTATTTGAAAGAAAAGGTGTACATCGAAAAGCCAGCAACAATTCAAGAGCTAAAGAATGAGATAATTCTGCACATTACCGGCATAGAACCTCAATTATGCCTCAGCGTCATCGAAAATTTGTATCATGGGATGGAGGTGTGCCGCCGGGGCCGCGGCAGCCATTTGGCCAATATTTTGTTCCATACTTAATTGAACCATACCAATATTATCATAATAAAGAGAAATGACAATAATTTCCTGAAGAAATTGTATTTTATTCAAAATCAACACGGGCCCTTGAAACGTAACCACCCCTTAGAACCGGCTGCCATGGAAATATTCAAAGACTCACATCCGTGCGTGGTAGTCAAGTTATTGGTACATACTCGTATGTTTTAATAAAGACCACTTTAATCCAAGTTTCAAACTTTGCACAGAATTAATGGCAAAAAAATGTAATATGCAGGTATATATGTAAGTAATACAATTTTAGTAATAGGTATTTTTTAAGAGCTTGAGAACTTAAATTTATACAAAACTGAAATATTGTTGGAATGATTTTTTTTTAATTTCATTTTATTTATCTACTTTATTTAATTCTCTTTATTATAAACTGGTAGATAATTTTATTGGTCCATTCGATTAGTCCAGTTTTTGACTACTTTTCCGAAAAATCTGGACGTATGGCGTCAATGGTTGCTTGAAAATTGCAATAAATCGATTGTTAAACGCGCTGTATGGCAAGTTGCGCCGTCTTGACAGCTGCCAAACCATTTTTATCGACATCGATAGTTATCATCCAAGTAGAAAAATACCCGATACAATTACGGAAATTAAAAGAGAGAGGACTACAGGACTACTAGGTTGTTCAATAAGTTTTGACTTCACAGCACTTATGACCTCATCATTTGTTGAAAAACGCTTTCCACGCATGCAGTTTTTTAGGTCTGGAAACAGATGGTAGTCCCTAGGGGCCAAATATGGTCAATGTGATGGATGCTCCGACATTTCGAACTTTAACTCAAGGATTTTGGCCATTGTCAAAATGTTCTTGTGAAATTCTCGGAGCATTGTCCTGCTGAAAAATATTTTTTCCTTTGGCAAACAGAGTCTTTTTTCACGAATTCTTCCCTTCAGCTGCCCTAGAAGGTTACATTAACATTCAGAATTTATTGTTTTACCAGTTTGCATGTAATCAATAAACGAAATTCCTTTCGCAGTCATTTTGCATCACTGATGCTGATACCTTCTTGACGGATTTCGGGACGCAAACTCTTTTATTAGCCGAAGAACTAGGTTATCACCACTTTTTAGCCTCTTGTGTTCATTTAGAATCGTGGTGGTAGAGCAATAGTGATAAATTCATGCTCAAAATCTACATTATCCTTCGAAAACGCTCTAAATGCTGCTGAGAAAGTCGCATCCGAATGTGTTTTTTATTCATTGTTAGCAAATGTGGCACCCATTGTGCACGCAGCTTTCTGAAACTCAATACTTCAGTCAAAATGATGTTTACACTGCCCAATGAAATGCCTAGGGCTTCTACTAAATCTCTTTAAGTCACTCGACGATCTGTATTTTTTCTAAAATTTCTAGTGTTATTGCTGTTTCTGGACGTCCTTGATGTGGTGACGTGGTTCGCCTTCAGGGCTTGTACGACCACGTTTAAATTCAGTAACCAATTTTTCTACTTTCATAATTGATGACGAAAACTCCTTATTCACTTTCAACACTCGTTCACAGATTTCCTTTACTTGGGAAAATAAAAACTCAATCACTGCACGATACTTGATTTTTTCCATTGTAGAAAATTCTGTGACGCGTCGATACTAAATGGCTTGTAAACAAAGAATAAATTTACAGTTTAAAATGAAACTTCACATACGTTCTAATGAAGAGTGTACCAACAAGTCATAACAAAAAACCCGTAAAACTTATCGAACCGCAAAACTTACGCACGGTGATGAAAAATGAACGGTGAACCGCTTTGAGTCGGCCCCCGCTTCTACCTAGTAAGTTTCGCTTTATCATGGCAGATGCTTTGAGTTCCTCACTTTAGAAAAATAAGTACTCTAAAACGTACTAAAATACATAAATTGACCATGGATACTAATATGGGGATGAATACATTTCAAAGCACTTTTTTTGTTTTGTCCAGCTTAAGGTCTGATTATTCGCACTTCTCACTACTTCGCGTAAATTTTAAACTGTCGGACAAATGATTATTTTTTTTAGGAATTTTGACTTCTATAACATATATAGTACTATTTATACCAGACTTCTACCTACCTACCTATCTAAATAGTGCCATGTTGTACAAAGTCTGAATAATCAGACCTTTACGCTGGATTAAGCAGGCATATTTTTTAGTCAGATATTTTAAGATGAATCCATGGTCAAAAGATTTTAGAGTTGGGTTCTTTAACAGAGCGTTATTCAGCTCTGAGATATTTTGACAGAATTAGCTGATTGACTGATGTCACTTGGGGTGTGTATACAAAAAAACTGAGATTGTGTTGATGATATACGAAAAAAATCAACCAATTGTTGCTGTCTGAACAACGACTGATTGGACAAGTGTGTGAATACATGTGAAATGATCGTGCAGAATTCGGGTGACGAATTTCCAAGTGACGTTACAGCCGAAGTTCCCCAACAAGTTTCTTTTTCACAATAATTAAAGAGCAAACTTTGAAAACCCTCATCCCTTGAGAAAGTTCTCTCATCCCTTTTCCCCTATCCATACCTTTAATTTTTCATAACTTCATCGTGGATCCTAAATATGTACAAAGGGCATCTACGCTTCGGTGCTGGTGCCTTCCTTAATGATTTTTCGGCCTACTCAAATCCAATCCAATTAAAGATTTTTTGTTCACATGCAAAGTAAACATCTTTCTGACATGCCAAACATTTTCCTTTGAAAACCATTTTTTAACTGCCAACAATTTTTTACTAGTAGCAGCATTTTCGATAATTCACTGAACTGAAAGTAACTTCCTCATCGCTTATACTTTTTATTTCCTCACCTGATAATACAACAGATCCGGCGCATCCAAAGGTACTGTCCAATTCATATAGCCCGGCTCTCCCTCTTCACACTCCAGCATTACGGTCTTCATATACTCCTCGAAGGTTTCGATCTCGGCTGAACGATCAACAGTGCGATGCACCCATTCACAGTAGCGACCAACTGGAAAGACGAAAGACGAGGTTAAATTAATTTCAAGTTTTCTTTTTCTTGTAAAAAATGTGACTTACCTGCTGTCGGCATTGGATTACCATCCTCATCGAACTCCACGCCAGCATAAGTCTTTTGTTTGCTTAATTCAAGACCAGTCTTTTGTCCTAGACCACCTTCCGGTGAGTCGGTTATGTAGAATGGATGGTATCTGTATAAATAAAAAGATTGTACAGGTATGAAAATGCGATTTAAATTATATTGAACACTCTGCCAAGATCTTGAGTTAAGGAAACTTTTAGTATCGATTTTCGGGTGGTTGCGCTCTTACCTGGCTGGTTGTGCGGGGTTATCACCGCCCTCGATATGGAACTCATAAGTTTTTCCACGCTGTACCGTTATCTCTGGTATCAGTTGATCGTTCAAGTACCAAGCAATACCCCAGGACGGGATGCCAGTAATTGGTGTATAACCACGCTTGCCGCCCGTGGGACCAATACGTGCTGTAAACACAGTCGCGTTGTCGATTTTGCGTGTAGGCCAAGGTGTTGGACCGCTCTCGTCTTTAAGACTGTACAGTGAATTCTTACAAGAGTGATCGTTCTTAGGAGGTAGAGAAAAAACAAGTCAAATAATTAGATACATGCGATGAATTATACGATTTCCCGATAAAGGTGGATCGAGATGGAATAAAGCAAGCTGTGTGTGAGTCATTAACGAAATTTGGAAAATGATTTCTTTTCAAAGGACCCTACATCGTTCATGATGTGTCCCCCATGGTTTCGCATGATGGTATAAGCCCGTGAGGTTGTTGTTGCTGTTGTGGCTTAAATTTCCCCCATCAGTACGAAGAATGCTGCTGGACATTCCTTGGCCGAATATAAATCCGGCTCGTTCCGGTAGCGCAGAACCGGCTGCATTCAGAATGAAGCCGAGAGGACTAATCTTTCGATGGCTCTTTTGTCGGTATAGATTCAGCTGAATTTTAGCAATGAACTGGATTAGGTTGACTATCAAGCCATCTGTCGATGCTGTAAACATATTTGAGACTTGGCTTCAGAAACCCCCAGAAGAAAAGTTGTAGTGGGATCTAATCGCATGATCTTGATGTCCCATTTACGTTACCTCCACGAAACGTGACCGTACCCTTAATCACGCATACTAAAGTCTTACTATTTGCATGAACTTCCGGCGACATGAGTAGCTAAATAATAAATATTACATTTCACAGAGGCTGTCAAGCAACATGACCATCACAGCATTTCAACATCGACCCATCCATATTAGAAAACTCTAAATGAGTCAAATATCGTTCCACTACTTACCCGCGATGAGAAATTAATGCGCACATCGTCGACGGTGTGATCTGTACCAGTGTGTGAATGCGCATTCGCCTCCTTGCGACTGTTCAACGGTCCGATCGCAGCGATCACAGAAACTTCACGCTCGATCGGTATAGCAAAATCATAAACTGGTTCATTGGTTTGTATCAGACGTTTATAGCGAATGCTGGTTACGCCATTCTTACGATCGCCGCTCACTGCGAAAAAAGTTGATATGAATTTAATTTTGAAATTAAACTAAATTAATTTGTTCAATAAGTTTTGCGATTCGATTTGTGTGTGTTATGGTGGTACACTCTTCATATGAAAGTATGTGAAGTTTCATTTCCATTTCTCAATTCATTCTTTATTTACAGGCCATTTAGTATCGACGTGTCACAGTATTTTCTACAATGGAAAAAATCAAGTATCGTGCAATGATTGAGTTTTTATTTTTGGTAGGTTTGAAAGCAAAAACCTACCAAAAATAAAAATTCAATCATTGCACGATTCTTGATTTTTTCCATTTATGAACGAATGTTGAAAGTGTATAAGGACTATTCGCCATCAATTAGTACAGTAGAAAGATGGGTTGTTCAATTTAAACGTGGTCCTACAAGCTTTGAAACGGTACACGTCGAGGACATTGAACAGCAACAACACCAAAAAACGTAGAAAAAATACAGGATATCGTATTGAAAAATCGTCGGGTGACTGAAAGACATTTAGTAGAATCGCTAGGCATCTCATTGGGCAGTGTAAGCAATATTTTGAGTGAAGTATTGGGTTTCAGAAAGCTGTGTGCACAATGGATGCCGCATTCGCTAAGAATGGAACAAAAATTGGTCTTCATCCTATTGACCTGAAAATTTACAGTCGGATAGAGGACGTTACTGACTGCATCAGACTTCAAGAAGACTTAGCAAGATTGGAAGCTTGGTGTGATGATAACTTTTTATGTCTTAATGTTGGTAAATGCCAGCACATGTCATTCAGTAGACGCAAAGTTACGATTGATTTCGATTACAAGTTGGGCACTACCACCCTCAAAAAAAATTTATGAAAAGAAAGACTTGGGGGTCATATTTACATCGAAAATGTCGTTTTCTAAACATATAGACTTTATGATTTCCAAGTCTAGATATATGCTTGGCTTTGTAATAAGGAATTCAAGAAAGTTCCAGGGTATTTCTACGCTGAAGAATTTGTATTTTTCTCTTGTGAGATAAAACCTCGAATATTGCAGCATTATTTGGGATCCATTCTAAAGGGGTTCATTTTTAAGAATTGAGAAGGTTCAAAAACGGTTCACGAGATTTGCTATTCATTCACTTCGTTGGCCTTGCTGTTTGCCTACATATAAAAGTAGATGTCTTTTGTTAGAATTACCAACTTTAGAAATGCGGAGAAAAATTTCATCGGTAATATTTATAAGGGATATAGTTACGAACCATATCAAACGTCACTTCATGCTGGAGGTAATACTTTTTAATTGTCCCACTCCTAACCTTAGACTCAGGAATGAATATGTTCCATTTACCAATACCAATTTTAATCGAAATGAACCGCTTGCACGTTGTATAAGGCAGTCTAACCAATTATGCAAAAATTTGGATATATTCTCTAACTCACGAGAGACTTTCAAATCAAAACTTAATCTGGAGATACACCTTTTGAATTGTGACTAATGTACCTCACACTATTGTTTACCATATCTTTAACCTTCGGTATTAGAAATCTATCTGAGTTGTACTTTAATTGATTAAAGAATGAATAAATAAATACATAAATAAATAAAAACACATTCGAATGCGACTTTCTCAGCAAGATTTCGAGCGTTTTTGAAAGGATAAAGTGGATTTTGTGCATCGATTCATCACTATGGATAAGACTTGGGTCTATCACCGTGATCCGAAATCAAAACAAGAGAATAAAAAGTGGTGTGACCCTGGTTTTTCAACTACGAAACAAGTTCGTTCCCAAGTTCGGCCAAGAAGCTGTTACCATCAGTTTTTTGAGATGCGAAAGGAATTTTGTTTGTGAATTACTTGCAAACTGGTATAACAAAAAATTCTGAATATTACTGTAACCTTTTAGACCAGCTGAAACAAAAAGTTCGAGAGAAAATACCCAGTTTGCAAAAGAAAAAATATTTTTCATCAGGGCAATGCACCGAGCATTTCAGAAGAGCATTTTGACAATGGCTAAAATCCATGAATTATGTTTGAATTGTTGGAGCAACCAAGCAGATGGTAAACCTAAAAATATTCATGCGTGGAAAGCGTTTTTTATTAAATGCTGAGGACGTAACAGCTGTGGAAGCGTAGTTTGCAGTCCTTCCCGATTCTCACTTCAGGGGTAGATTTCGTTAATTGGAATCTCGCTGTAGAAAGTGTATTGCTGTTCAGGGAGACTATACCGAATAATAAACTGTATTTCAAACCATAAAATTGTGTTTTTCTTATCGAACCGCAAAACTCATTGAACAACTTAGTATCTCAGGTTTACGCACAAACGACAACATCATTGCGTCCACCGATACGTTCGTCGGGACAGGCGCCATGTTGACCATCGCATTGCGACAAATCGGAAATGAAGTAGTCTTCGGCGCGGAAAACGCGTGCGGTGGTATCGTAGAAAGCAACAACCACATCGGATTGCGACATTTGAGCGCGTCCATTTGCGCCGGATAGACCAAAAGCCATGTACTGATCCTCGCCAATACGTCCGAACAGCTCGATTTGTATGTATTCACCTTGCAACTCCCATTTGACTTGCAACTTGTTGGGTATGATTTCACGGCAATTGGCGTAAACGGGGCGTGGCGTTGTGGTAGTCTGAAAGAGTGGAAGAAGCAATGAGAGTTGCATTTATTAATACACTTGTGTGTATGTATGTGTTATGCTGATTTTTCTATTGTGACATACGTATGTATGTGTGTATGTGTGTGCTTGTATGTATATGTAATACAGGTCGTATGAATGAACTACAAACGCTTTGGTAGTCTAAACTAATACTTACAGGTGTATACCACCATGGAGGCTAATGCGTACGAAAGATAAGAATTATAATGTTTAATGAGTTTTGTGCTTTTTTGTTGTTGCATGACGATTATTAGTTTACAGTGCGCATAAAATGTATTCGATAAATGCATGAGAAATGAATTAACTGAAAGGAGGGACATTCGGTAGGGTCAACTAAATATGTTTGTACATATGTACGTATGTATGTATGTAACTACAATTTACGCCACTTATGCGCTTTCAAATGTACAAAAACGTAGGAAGGCAGACAGTAACTAAAAATACACAAATCATGTCTAAATAAGTGCAATAAATCAAACAGACAAATTACCGTTATTTTAGTTTGACCCAACGCTGGTGGCACATCCAAATCTTTCGGTATGAAAACGTGTCCAAAATTATGTCTATACTCCACACACCAAACCGACAGCCAATCGATGTCGTATACGGTCAACGAGCCGGGTAGCTGGATTTCGATATCTTCGCCTTGATAACCACGCAGGGGCTCAAGTGATCCCACCTCATTGGGCACCTGTAGCGATTTTGGATGAATTCAAAGCATCATCTGTTCAAGATTATAAATAACAACTTACCTTTACACCCATAATGTTGGGCTCGCTGCCATTGCCCACCCAGAAATAGGCATCTGGACCGGCGCCATCGTAGTGCAGATTTGGTATGTAAAAAGTTTTGGCATCCAGAACGCTTATGTTGCTTGAACGCAGGCCGTGCGCTAAACGCTTGAACTCCGGTAGCACGCGGGGCTTCGGAACATCGAGATTAGGTGGGATGAAGACTTCACCAAAATCAACCTGTAATGGAAGATATAAAATGATCAGAAATATAAATAGTAAATAAAAGGAGCGTTTTTCAAAAGATGCGTCTAGATGTTTCTTCAAAATAAAATATTTATACAGTTTTAAATCATTTCAGTATTCACTATTTTTATTCTTATTCAAAACACGGCTCTTAACATTTAAACTTTTTTAACTGCTATCGCTCAGGCCTGGGTAAGATTTCAAAAGCGACGGCATACCAGTAGAGTGTTTTAAGGCAATACCAGATAATATCGCAGGGAAATTGCATAACTTGTTTGGGCAAGTGTGGAATAAAGAAAATATTCCGGCAGATTGGAAGGAAGTAGTACTAGCTAAAATTCCAAAAAAGTGTAATAAAAAGAATAAGATTTTCCTAAAAATTCGAATGGGTGGAATTGCAAAGCCACTAAATGCCCTTATTCGGCCAGTTTTCTGCCAAGGCAAACATGCACTCATCATATAAGCATCATTAGAACACTGATCGGCGAGGGTGAAACGAAGTATATGCTGTCTACAACGCGGAACACACGGCGTGTAGAAACGCATATCATTGCTGGCAACTATACCTTCGAAGTTGTGCCAGAATTTATTTATCTTGGCACCGCCGTTAACAGCAACAACGATATTAGCCTGGAGATCAGGATCATAGGTGTTACTATGGGCTAAGTAAGTAGTCGAGCCCTCTCTCGCATGACCAAACTGACCCTTTACAAGACGCTCATCACACCAGTGTTGCTTTATGGCGCAGAAGCATGGGTAGTGTCACAAAGCGATGCAGCCGATCTTGGGGTGTTCGAGAGAAAAGTTCTTCATAAGATATTCGGTCCTGTGCGCGTTGGCGAAGACTACCGTTCAAAAATGAACCACGAGCTGTATGAGCTCTACGCCGACATTGACGTAGTTCAACGCATCGCCATCCAACGCCTGCGTTGGCTAGGGCGTGTCGTGCGTATGGATGAAAAAGCTCCAGCAAAGAAGGTGTTTGAGGGCGAAGTCTAAGGGAGCCGACGCAGAGGAAGACCATTGCGCCGGTGGAAAGACCAGGTGGAGGAAACTCTATGCTCGCTTGGTGTACAGAGTTGGAGAAGGCGCGCAGAGCAGAGGCGCCAGGAGAGAGCTAGTGAGGTCGGCCGTAACTCAGTAACGGGTTGTTATGGCCACCTAAGTAAGTAAGTAAGTAAGAACATTGATCAAACTGTCAGTTGAACTAATTGCGAGCCTGTACATAACTTTCATAGATTTTGAATCAAAGACAGATATCCCGGCTCGCGGAAGAATGTGGGAAAGTGGATCTCAACATGAACATCGATAAAACTAAATCCATGCGAATTAACGCCAAGAATGACGCTCAGTTGAATATTAGCGGCAATCTAGTAGAAGACGTTACGCAATTTGATTACCCTGTGAGTATTGTTACTTCTGAGCGGGGTACCACCATTGACATATCCAACTGGTTAAAAAAGGGAGATGTGGTTTGCTTCTAAATATAAATTAAAAAAATGTTTAGTGCTTCCGTCAAAACAGTGCTGTTTTATGGCTCCGAAGCTTGGTTTCTATCGCACATAAATTGCAAACCTTTATTAACAGAGAGAAATTTTAAAATGACGGCGATCGAGAACAATTAACAACGAGCAGCTATGGGCTTTAACAGAACAACAATTAATTGAAAGAAAAATATGAAGAGAGTGGATTGGATAGCTGGACTGGCCACACCTTATGCAAAGCTGTGAGCGAAATAGCACATGCCGCCTTGGATTGGAACACGCAAAAAAGAAGAAATAGCGGTCGACAGAAAACAATGTGGAGAAGGATAATCAACAGAGAGACGAGCAAATCATTCAGCGAACTAATAACTTTAGCACGCTACAGAAATTGTTGGAACTCTTTTGTGACTAGACTAAGTTTCTAAAACCATACTATAAAGGTGAATGTCTGTACGTTGTCCGCGCATCAGTACGAAACGACAACATCAAATGACGTAAACATTTTTATACATTCATATTTTCAACCAATGAAGGTTATAGGCATGTTTTTATGATGGAACTCCCTTCCCACAGGCCCCAGGCCGCGCCACCACTCTCATTCGTCACTAATAATCGAATATTTGCTTAAATTTAATCTAAAAAATCTTAGTTTTTCCTATTTTCCACTATTTATAGCACACTCTAGACTTCATAATCCGCATAAGCTATTCAAATATGACCCAAATGCAAAGTTCAAAAACGGTTTGAAATAGAAAATTAATACAACTAATTTTGCTTGATATTTTTCTGATTGGTTGTTTTGATTTTATTCAACGAGGCATAGCAACGGATGCCGGGTATTGTAATGTTATGGTTATTGATAAAAAATTATTTACTATGAAATTATTGTTTGTAATTCTTTTATATACATATCCTAAATCCCTCATATCCTATAAATCCCTCAAAACTACTCCTAAAATAAATAAGCATTTATATGTGAAAAGTGGCATCCTTTAACCTTGTCGACTCATCAAACGATTATTTCCACCAAAATCATCACGAATTTTGCAATATGCTATTCTCAAAGATCGAGGACATTTTTATTACAAGGTTCAATAATTTTAACGCGTTTTTCTATCGTGCAAGATTGTACATCTCCCTACTTGACAAATATCAAAGATGACCTTAGTAACACTTAGGCGTCTTTTTTTAATCACCCTTTATATAGACCTTTCAATGTATTCAAAATGTCGGGACGGCGCGTACGCTCTTCCCGGCTACCAAAAATTACACGCACGAGTTATTCACATTAGGAATAATCGCAGAGGTCAACCCAATCGAATGTGCAATGATCAAGTCTCGCTCCGGAGGAACCGCCTTCATGATCACGGTTCACCTCTACGCCAGGTAAGTATGCTTTTCTTCGCTCAAAGCAGAGTACTTAACTCGGATGACTCACAAAGTGGTTGGGAATTACTAACAGAAGGATGCGTAGGTAATCAACAATGAACGAAAAGGATATTCTTACAAATGCTCTCATAAGCATGTTCGTGTATACATACACACTCACAATTGTCTACGGCTGTGCACGAGATCATGCAACGGGGGTAGGCTAAATGAAACAAAATTTGCTATAGTTTTACGTTCTCACAATGCAGATTCAACAATGCAAATATTAAAAAAAAAAATCAAACGTATTTATGGAGATCACTTATCATGAGATAATTTATCACGAATTGTAACTTGTATAGATCTACAAGACTTTTATTATTTTATTGCGATTTTCGAGCGAAGTTGAAGTCATTGTAACAACTCTAAAAAGATTTCATTAAAAAAATGATAGTTATCATAAATGATAGTTTTCATAATAGTAGATTTTGCTTCTATTGAAAAACAAAGTTCTTGTTGAAACACCGACGAAAATGGAGCGGAAGTAAATGCAAGACTTCAGAGTTTCAAAAATCATTGCGAAACAAATCGTTTGACGGTAGACTCACGAACATTCTTATAACTCTTCAAAGAAAGAACTACCTAACGGGGTACAGTCTGTTGTCAATAGGGTGTTAATTTTGTTTAGAAAGCGTTTTGATCGCATAACTCGATGTTTCCGTGTTTGCTCCGACATGCACAGTCTTCTGCGCATAAAGTAGGACTTATACCGCAGAACTTTATAGACAACTCGACGGATTAGACCCTCAGATACATTAAGCTCCCTCGCAAGGTCCCTCGTTGAGTTTAAAGAGCCTTCGCCAACGATCGCTTACATTTGTTGAAAAAAAACCATTGTCCGCGAGTGGGCCAAAATACCTGCAAGTCACATTCGGGCAGCTTGCGATTCATTTCTGGACCGTCTCAAGGCAAAAGGTGGTCATATCAAGCAAAAGTAAATTGATTCTTAATTTTGATTTATTTTCACACATTTTTTACTTTGAATTGGATAAAAGTATTTTTCCTAACTAAATTTATGACCTTTTGAATTGGTTACACCCCATCTTACATAACCTGATTGAAACTTGTAGTATTGCTTTAGACCAGGTATTTCTACTTCTACTTCTCACATCTATCACACGTCAAATCTTGAAAAAGTAACATCTCTTCGTCGAATTTAAAGAGATTTCATACGGGACTAAAAGAAGTTACCTACATATTTACTGGATCTCTAATCAACATGATATTATATTTTTCTGTTCATATGTGGTCGAAATGCAAGTGCAAACTTCATAAAGAATCTAATGTAGTCAAACAAATCCAGGAACCTTTTTTAAAATATTTCTGATTTTTTCAATGCATTCAAAATGTCGGGACGGCGCACACTGGGGATTTTTGTACAGAGATGCGGAAAAAAGTATACATCCCAAAAACTATTTACATTTTTACTACTAACGAAGTTGCATATATTTGTGTATGAAAAGAACATGCTTAAAAACTATTTTTTTTTTAATTTTTTTTTCATAAATTTTTTTTTTTTTGTTTTTTATTAATATAATCCAGCAAATATTTACGCACAGGATACATGTAAGTTCATAATTCTGAATTACCCTCAAAATGTCAAAACAAAATTAAAAGTGTTTCGTTATCATTATGCACACACTAGAAAGCGTTTAGTTATTATCATTGCCAAAAAATAATCAGTGGCGCCTGGTGGCACCTGCAATTGATTAAAACTGAAAGAGACGCTATTAAGCAACACGTTGATACTAGTTTCTGACCGTAGGTAGATGTAGCTCAACTTGCAGATCCAACAATATGAAGGAATATGATTTTTTTTTTTTTCGTAAAATTAATTATAAATAAATAATCAAATGCTTCACAGATTTTGTTCTTCCGGCTAAAATATATAAAAATATCGTCCCCTAAATGAAAAATAAAAAATTCGAAGTCGGCTCAAGCAAAAGGAAAAAAAACCACCTTGGGCTTTGAAGTTTTTTCTTAGTCAGTTCAATACCATAAAAAAATTATACTTTTGACATATCTATAAAAAAAAAACTGTAAGTCGGAGTTTAGTAATTCTTTTTGATTTTATTGTTGGTTCTATTCTGGAATTTAGAAATACCATTAAACATTGCGTAGGTGGTATGTTGCAAATTTGACTTTTTTCCGCAAAATCCCCAGTGTGCGGCGCGTACGCTCTTCCTGGCTACCAAAAACTACACGCACGAGTTATTCGCATATAGAAACAATCGCAGAGGTCAACTCAATCGAATGTGCAATGATGAAGTCTCGCTCCGGAGGAACCGCCTTTGTGATCACGGTTTTGCTTTTTTTATTTTTTGTCGGGACAACTAGCAAGTGCAGCACTCAGACATTAATTAAGTCCATTGTTCTACACTTGGATTCCCTTTTAATTTTCTTTAAATCTACCCGATCTCCGAAGAAATCTGAGTAGATCTTGTGGTGCCAAGGAGCCACGGTGGTCGCTTCTTAACACATCAGTGCCAAAGACCTCAAACCTGATTCGAGTGAGGGCGGGGCAGACGCACAAGAAGTGATCCGCCGTCTCATCCTCCTCTTCACAAGCTGGGCAGAGTACACTGTCTGAGATGCCCAACCTTTCCATGTGCTTCGCCCATAGAAAGTGGCCCGTCATCAGTCCAACCAGCTGTCTGCACTCCCTTCTGCTTAATGACAGAATGGTTTGCGACAGTTGATCGGACATGACAGGTAACATCAGTTTAGTCCATCTGCAGCCTCTCTCAGCCTGCCAAGCTCGCTTGTGGGTGGTAGTTACCCACTCGCTCACCGTGGCCGTGATGGCCGCAGAAGGGAGTGGCGAAACGGGCTCTGGGCCCGGTTAACCTCTACGCCAAAGCAGAGTACTTAAGTCGGATTACTCACAAAGTGGCTGGGAATTACTAACAGGATGCGTAGGTAATCAACAATGAACGAAAAGGATATTCTTACAAATACTAACCTAAGCATGCTCGTGAGTAACACGCACACTCATAATTTTCTACTTCTGTCAGGGTCAGGGGTAGATTATACGAAAGAAAATGAACAAGAAAACCTGTTCACGAAACATGAAACAACCATTTCCGCTGCTCTTTTGCTTTGTAAGCTTTTGCTTTTTACCATCCTTGTATCTTCCTGATTGTCTACTGGCAGTGGCTGTGTGAACATCAATGGCATCTTGACCATCTGTTTACCGAATAATTGCCATTCAATTATTATGCGGCAACGAGCAGGAAAAGTGAAAGTGTGCAATTGTAAAAATTAATTTGTCAAAGAGAAACTTTCGATTATTTATAAAAAGTAAAAGCAATAATTTGGGTCAGTTTCTCCAAAAATAACAGATTATTACTGCCACTGTTACCGCAATTTCTATAGCCACAATATATGAGGGGGGTTGAGTAAGTACCCTTGAAGCCACCAGTTTTTACCAATTTTTTTTTATTATTCAACTTATTCCCCTGTTAGAGATATACCCTTCTCCCTACGCTCCGGCCATTTTTAACCCCTCCAAAAAATAGGATTAGTCGAAGCCGCGAGCCATTTCTTCATGTTCATACGGTTTGGCGGCGACAACTCCGGATGAATGAGCTGGTGCGTTATCGTAGTGAAACTGCGCCTACTTTTTCGCCAAATGCCGCCGTTTCTCCTTAAATTTTTTCAGAAAGCGGTGCAATAATTCATTGTAGTATTATCCAGTCATCGTTCTTCCTTTTACTAAAAAAATCATGAGGATGGCGCCGTTCGCATCGCAAAAAATCGTCGCCATGACCTTTCCGGCAGATGGAATTTTCTTCGCCTTCTTTGAAGCAGATTCACCCCGAGAAATCCATTGTTTTGATTGTTGCTTAGTTTCTGGTGTGCAATGATGAATCCAAGTTTCATCAGCGGTGGCAGCTCGACGCACAAATTCCTTCAGATCTCGCTTAAATTGCGAAGTTAACAGCCGCATCCCTTTGTTGTTGCTTATGAGCAATCGCGGCACCCGTCGGGCCGACAATTTTTTTATCGCCAACTTATCATGTAAAATATTGATTGCCGTTCCGGTCGTCACACCTATGGCCTCGTTACTTCGCGCACTTTTATTCGTCGATCAGCGAGAAACATTTCGTGGACTTTGTGAATGATTTTATCGGTAATCACGTCTGCCGGGCACATCCTGGTTGCTCCTCATCAAAAATGGATGTTCCCCCACGTTTAAATTCATTGAACTAATATCTAACAGTGGTCATAGATGGCGAAGCATCCCCATAGACATCATCCAACTTTGTTTTATCTTCTCGCATTTTTCCCATCCAAAAACAAAAAGTGAATTACTGAACGATACCTGCTCTTTTCCCATCTTAGCGAAAATCAAGAAACGCGTCTTACCCGAATACCGGCCAAATCCAAACTAACCCATAAATTAGTCTGAAATTTGTTTTGCCGTCGTTTGACATATTCCAGCACATGAGGCTAGTACCAAGTTCCCTCAGAAACGCCCTCTGTCATCAAACACGTGTACTTATTGAACCGCCCTTGCACTTATTTAATTTCACTATAAAGAGTGAGCTGTTTGCTTTTCTTTAATCGGAAATTGTTTAACTGGCGGTTAGGTTAACCAGATACGCACTCAGTGAAACTCAGACGTGTAAGATTTAGCTGAGAAAACTTCCTTATTTCTGTAGTATTTGGCAATTGAAGTAGAAATGGGATGAGAGCTACAGTATTCATTTGGCTTACTTCACATATTAAAAATTATTTAAAAAACTTCAAAGTACTGCTATGAAGCTAGTAATGCAGACGCTCTGAGATATGTATTTTTCTGCAGGGTATCGTGAGTTTTTTCAGCTGCATAAGAGCTATCGATATCGATGACTTTGGCTTGACAGCTTAGAATTGCGAACTGTGCTGACTTCGATCTTGGCTTACGTGCCTCTGGTGCAAGAATTGAAACCAAATGATCATCGTCTGCGCCGCATTTTTGCTGATTGGGCTAATTTTGATTTATTATTCAGATTTATGGGAACAAGTAGTCAAAAATTAGACTGATCGAATGGCCCATTTAACTCGTAGTAGTGGCGGACATATGACGCACTTCATAATCAAAAGAATAAATGCCATGCAATTTTAAATGCCACGTGATAGATTTATGTATTTCTTCTGTTACTGGTATAATGGTGGTGTAAATTGGAAGTTGTTTCTCATTTCTGTACATTTTTGATTTCCTCTTTTAGGTGAGGAAATTCCCAAACGTGAAAGTTACAATCATTTAAAGAAGGTTTATAGAACATTTTATAAGGTAAATTTTTCAGGAATCTCATCTATTGTATCATATTTGCAGCCAAGGGACATATGACGTTTAACGCTTCTTCTTATTGACTCTTCTAATGATTTCATTGAAAGAACATCCATCCACAACATTCGTTTTATTGAAAATATATTTCTTATCTATATTTTTCTTTCAATTCATGATATTGCGCTGGGTTGTATAAGTAATTTACTTTTTTTATCAACCCAAAATCACGGACATTCAGTGGAAAGGAATGACTCGATAACAAAATTTTGGGGACTATTGTTTCAATGTTATTATTTGAGCACTGAGCAATTTTCATCCAAGTCCAAAGCCACTTTAATGCTACGATTTTGGCCTGAACAAACATCGTTAAGGGGTAGGGGTAGTCAGAATTTTCAAAAAATTGGATTTTTTTTTGCATTTTCTTAATGTCTTAATCGTCTTATCTTAAAAATATTGTGTGAAAATTTGAAGTGAATCCGACAAATACTTTTCGAGTTATTCAACAATTAACAAATGGCGCTCGGGCAAATCGGCAATAGATAACAAAATTTAAGATGCGTTTTTCTCAAAACTATGTTTTTCGAACTAGTGATCAATGTAACGTAAAAACTGCTTGGTAGATTTCAATCAAATCTATACTGCCTTTGAAAGACATAAGAACCTCGTGCCTGATCGAAAGATTTTTTTTTCAAAAATTTCGATTTTTTTTTTCAACAATTAATTGTCGGGTTTTTCTCGAAAATCTGAAAAATATTTCCGGAGACCGCCATATTGTTAATTTTGAAAAAAAGGTTCGATCAGGCACAAGATTATCTATTAATAAAACTATTAGGTACGCAACTAAGTTCTCGCTGTTTGTCAATAGATGCCGCCAGCAGTGTTTGCTAGTCGATTCTAACGTAACCTAAGCGTCGTAAACCAAGCGTAGACATAGGGTAAACAAACTGCTTCGACACATTAGTGTTTCGATTTTGTGAAAATGTATGATTTTGTGCCGAATAATTGTCAATTGCGGCGGCTTAAGCCCATCGAGAGCTACAAAAAGTTTATGGAGATGCTGATTCAAGTGAAACAACGTGCCGAGATTGGTTCCGTCGCTTCAAAGACGGTGTTTTTAATGTTGACGACCGTCCGCGTGAAAGAAGGTCAAAAACCTTCAAAGACGCTGAATTGGAGGCATTGCTCAATGAGGATCCGTGTCAAACGCCAGAAGAGCTTGCTTCAGTATTAGGAGTTACCCACCAATCCATTTCCAAGCGATTGCATGCCTTGGGAATGATTCAGAAACAGGGAACTTGGGTTCCTTATGAGTTAAAACCAATGGATGTTGAACGTCGTTTTTTCGCCTGCGAACAACTGCTCCAGCGGCAAAAAAGGAAGGCTTTTTTTCCTCTATTAAAACCAAGCGAAACCATCACTGGAGATCGGTATCGACTGCAATTGATGCGATTGAGCCGAGTACTGCGCGAGAAGCGGATGCAATTCGCGGAGAGGCATGAGAAAGTGATTCTACAGCATGACAACGTTCGGCCTCTCGTTGCCAAACCCGTTAAAGCCTACCTGGAAGCACTGCAATGGGAAATCCTACCCCACCCGCCATGTTCTCTAGATATTCCGCCGTCCGATTGTCACCTGTTCCGATCGATGGCACATGGTCTAGCTGACCAGCGGGTCCATTCATGTGAAGACATCAAAAAATTGCTTGATCCGTGGATAGCCTCAAAAGATGAATAGTTTTACCGCGACGGTATACGAGATCTACCACAAAGATGGGAAAAAGTAGTAGCCAGCGATGGGCAATACTTTCAATGATTCATTTTTTCAGAACGAAGTTGTATATTTATCAAAAAAACAGCGAGAAGCTAGTTGCGCACCTAATATTTTCTCTTCTCCGATTGATTTTAGATGAATATCCAAGGACTTGTGATGATCACGGCAAGGGACTTCTGGAGAAAAGGGTTCCAAACAAACAGCGATAACTTTACAATTATTATTATTTTTTTTTTTTGAAATTTTGCTAAAGTCAAGTCGAAGCATGATGTATTAACGCTATGTTTTTATTTTTGTAAAATAAAGTATTTGACTAGCAAAAAAAATGATTGAAAATCAATATTTTCTCGGGCCTCTCACTACCCCTAACCCCTGAAATAGATTCATGCGCCATTTTTAAGTTATGTTTATATAATTTCTTAAAATTTTTGTCGTAGACCACTTTCATAATTACCACTAAATGAATTTCATATAAAGTTGAAATTTCAACCACCATCCAATGGTTTGTTTTTGACGATATCGTAAAATGACATTAAATAAATTTAGGCTAAAATAATGTGGTGGGAAATAATGGATAAATATTGTTTTTTAATTTTGACTTAGGTCAGTTTCATAATTGTGGGCACAAATTAATTATGTGTTTATTTGCATATTTTTTAGAGTAATAGGTACTTCAACACATTGACTGCCAAGGCACTTTCAGCAAATAAGATGCTCTGGGGCCACAGCATTTTTTTTTTTTAAATCTCATCAGAGACGTCAAAATTGGAATTTAGGGTAGTGCTGGTAATATTTTCTGCTTAGAAACAGGTAGTTTTTAACTAATTAGTATGTCACACACATATGTTCGACGTGACGCCTACCGACTTTTTTTAACTCAGGGCCATGGCGGACATATAAGCACGACAAACACATTGGCTAAACATCAAAATACATCGTCGTCATACGAGCTCTACTTCGTTTTGCAAAAACAAAACAATTGGGAGTATGTTGTTTTTGCAAACAAACACCAAACAACGTTATATGACGACAATGTATTTTGATGTTTGAATCCGTTGACTATCAGTAGTAAATGCTTTTGTAGTGTACAAGAAAGCTACGAACAATAATAATGCACAAATACGATGGTTTAGAGAACAAATTACTTCATCACTTCTAAATTTGCAGAAGCCAGGAAAACATATGAAGCCAAAATCAGGCAATATTCATATTTTAAAAATAAAACTAAGTGCAAGTAATACAAAATTACGTCGAACATGTACTTTATGTTATTCCAGAATAAAACAAATGGAAGGAAGGGAGATCGCCAGAAAGAAGGCTAAAAGAGTATACACGTATTGCCCGGATTGTCCCCAAGAGCCATTCATGTGTTTAGAATGTTTTGGGAATCACCACAAACAAGTTTAATGGGTTCATTTGTATAACTACTTTGTAAAAATAATATGTAAACAATTGTTTGTTACTGCAATAAAATGAATTTAATTTTTTTTCAAAACCAATTTTTTCCAATTGTTTTTTGAGCTGCGCCGAAGCCACTATAACAGAAATTTCATGGGAAACCATATATTTTATTATTGCAATAAAATCATATTTATCGTCAATCGTTGCTGTGTGACATGGCGAGAGAGAATAATAGTCGTGTCGGACATATGTGTCCGACGTGGCGTATACCGCATAGTACAGTGTCACACATATATGGCGACGTGGCAGTCAATGTGTTAAGAAGCATTTATGAAACTATTTATTTAAAATTGATTTATTTAAAATATGTGAATCGCTAAGTAGCAGTCTTTAATCAGTAGGTAGAAGTATTTTTTTTTTTTTTGTCTTTAAACGGTCATTGATAAATGCATAAATGCACAAAATAAATCAATCCGTCCAACCCAAGAAAGACAAGCTGTTGCATCATTTTATAAATTGAGAGCAATATCCGCCATTGTTTTTTTTTCTTTTTGCCAACAATTCCAGGTTTATTAAAATCGCAGTGATCCCAGAAAAGCATCCTGCTTTAATAATAAAACTGACGGAAAATGCATTTAAGTCGATGAAGATATAAAAATGCAAATTTTTAGTGAAAATAATTATACCATTTACATATTTGCATACAGACAAACGAAATTATAGCCGAAAATTCTCATTTGTTTTATGTACATACACCCACTTTTGCACACACACACACACAGGCACTCACATATGCGCCAGCAATATAGTAACTAAAGCGCATAAACGTATGCACAAATAAAACAACTGTATAGATATTTATATTCACATAAGATTAATTATATGCTTAAACTGTATATATATACACAACTTGTTCTTGTTTTTATTGTTAATATGCAGGCAAATGTATGTATGTATGTACCTATTTACAAGCATAAATCACATACCCCTTAAAATAGGTATGTATAGCCATGCAGCTACATCAGCTTCACACAGAGCCAAATGCGGAGAAATGTGCGCGCGCATATACATATATGCATGCATGCGTATTATGCGATACAACTTTATTTCTCCAACTTCCCCAGCTGTGGTGGAAATGCAGTGAAATAATATCCCCATGCCGCAGTGTGGTAGTGAATGTATGGGCAAGCATTTGAATTAGGCTTAGTTGCCGAGTCTTTATTTCGTTTCGCAACTCAACTACTAATGAAGGAAGACGTTTTAACTATTCTCAATGCTAGATACCGGGCTCTCGATTTTGTGCGCACATTTTCGAACAGCCTGGGCGTATGAGCAACGAGTACCTGCATAGCGGTTCGATGCTCATTGTTTCAAAATTTTTGAGCATGACATCGAGCATATCGAGTTTTTTTGAGAAATTGGAGCGATGCTTGTTTTGATTATTTTAACTTGTTTGACAGCACACTTCTTTTAAGTTTTACAAATTATTCATACATATATTGTATTATTTAACGGTTAATTACAAATATATATTTTTCACCAATTCGAAACATAAAACGAAACTCGAGCGAAGTTAGATCTATTCGCACCGCTCGATACCCTGCTATCTTGGGCCTTACTAGATACTTGCTAGGTTAGCTGGCCTATGCTCTGCAAAATGCTTGTTATCTGCTGTTGCATCAGGACTTCTCCATTTACTTGCCAGTTCTTGACATAACAGTTCTTCGCATTTTAGCAGCGTTTCTACTCTGTTATGTAAAGGGTTTTCCAATAAGAGGTGTTATTTTGATATTCAAAGAAAAATGCAATTTTTTAGTATAAATGATCGGATCTTTATTTCATTATAAAGAGGAAGGTATGCCGTTTATAGGAGAAAATAACATCAGGCAAATGACCACCACGACCACGCTTACAAGACAATACCCTCACCATTCGGAATTCAGAGAGAACGTAGCTTCGAATCTCGGTGAAAAACCAAAGTGAAGAAAACGTTTTTTCTAATAGCGGTCACCCCTCGACAGGCAATGGCAAACATCCGAGTGTATTTCTGTCATGAAAAAGCTCCTCTGCCGTTCGGAGTCGGGTCGAAACTGTAGGTTTCTCCATTTGTGGAACAGCATCAAGACGCACACCACAAATAGGAGGAGTAGCTCGGCCAAACACTCAAAAAGGGTGCACGCGCCAATTATATATATATACAATATATATAATTTAGTATTAATAAAACATAACACACATTATTCTATACATTTAATATAAAGAACTAAAATTGGAAATATCCACAGACTCAAAAATTAAATGGGCTAAACTAAAGAGCCTCTCCCATACCATCCATATAATCTCTATCTTGTCTCTCTATTGCTTTTACTGCAATCTATGCGGGTGTAGTACAATGGTCTTCCTGACTGAGTGCTTGGTCTTGTTCAACCTCCCACAAATCTAATCTAATCCAACTCCTCCCGTTATTTTTGATGTCTTCAGCACATCTCTTTGGCATAAAAGAAATTAAGTTATTAATACTAGTTTTAAACAGAGGTTCATTTGTTGTACAATTTTCACTTTTTTTGTTTCAAAATCTTTATCTCCCGTAAGTTACCAATCGGTTTGAAAGATTGAACGGTACAATCTGAGGGGTATATATTATTTTGCTGTAACCATGCTTTTCAGTGCCTAGAGATATGTTTAGGATCATTATCTTGGTAGAACCTCCATTTTAATGTCATTTCTTCCTCAATATACGGCAACATTACATCTTTTAAATTTTTTTTATAGAAACCGATCGACTACACCCTCTATTCTCTGAATAGGACCGTTTCTCTGCCCAGAGAAAATTTCTCCTGCCATACTTAATAATTACGACACAATATCTAGGACTTAATAGTTGTTATTTTCGCCTTCTTACTCGCCTTATACCGTTTGAATAAAATATTCATGTTTGGAATCATCGAAGAACAACATAGTCTTCCATTTCTGAACAGACCAGTTAAGCTGGGATTTGGCCAAATTAAGTTTTGTTTTCTTGTTTTTGGGCGAAATAAATGGTTTTCTCGCTGGTCGCCAACTGTAAAGTCTGGCATCTGCTCGTCTTCTAATGGTCTTAGCACTAACTGGAAAATTTAATTCACTTTTTATTTGATTAGAATAAACTGTAGGATCACTTTGAATTCTTCTTTTTATTAGGAAGTCATCTTGCCTTGAAGTTTTTCGGTTTTGGTTTTTTTAAACCAACCGTTCATTGAAATTTTTTAATAAGTCGTGAAATCGCACCCCCGTTGGTCGTATACTTTTCACTAATTTTGTGTCTTGTACATGCACCTTAGCTGTTTTAATATGAAATTTCCGCTAAATATAATGCTCTTGGTGGAAATAACTATTCACTTATTCAACCAGTTTTAAAAGTTTTTAATAGTCTTAAATTGGAGTATTTAAAAAAAAATAATTGTTTTGCTGACTGAAGTTTAAATTAGTTTGAGGCACAATTGTGTCCTTACTAAATCTAACTTTAGCTTTAATTATGTGAAGAGTGTAGCTTTTGTGGTTTAAAGTTAAAATTTTAGTTGTAACCGGCATGAAATCCATCTGAAGATAATAAGATTGAGATGACGGAGATCAAAGCTCTCCATATACATATAAAAAAAAAAGCTATATACCCTATGATCAGAAAGTACCGCAAATTTAAATTTTAATTGTTTAAATAAAGCAAAACTGAGTAAAATTTCAGGCAAATTTATTTGATCTCCTTCAAGATATGACCCGTCTGAAGCAATACACAGGTGCCAACGTTTAATCCAGTCCTCCATGCACCCCTGGTAGGCTGGTGAAGGGATGGCCTTCTGCTCCTCTATCGACTGAAATCTCCTTCCACAAAGTGGTAACTTCAACTTGGGAAACAAAAAGAGGTCGCACGGGGCCATATCAAGTGAATACGGTGCTTGCACGATCGTATTTACTTGGTGTTTGATCAAATAATCCCGCACAATTTGGGCTCGGTGCGTTATCATCATGGAAAATCCAAGAATTGTTTGCGCACATTTCCTCCCGTTTGCGACGTACAGCATCTCTCAAACGCTTCAAAACGGATAAATAATATTCTTTATTGATTGTCTGGCGCGATGGAAGGTACTTATGGTGCACTACGCCTTGGTATTCGAAGAAAACAGTGAACATCACCTTCACTTTACTTTTTGGTCATGGGGTATAAACAAATTATAAAGCCTGTGTGGTTCTATGCCGCGCAATTATGGGGTTGCGCTAGTCAAAATCTTATAAATATACTTCAACGACTCCCGAATAAAATCTTTCGAGATATTCTCAACTCACCTTGGTTCGTTCGCAATTGGGATATTCAACGTGACTTCAAGATCTCTACGATCGCTGCAGATATTAAAATACAAGCAGAAGCCCACTCCCTCAGACTTCAAAGACACATTAATGAGGAAGCTAGCAAACTTCTCAACAACTCGGGCCTAACGCGCTGGCTTCAGAAAATTTTCTAGAAAGCCATTGTTTGCTGTTGTTAAACAACTGTATTGAAAAATGTTATTGTTGTTGAAATATTTCGAGTATGCAAAGAAAACTAGTGCAAATTCAAATACAACAACGACATATTCCACATTAAGGCAAGCGCTTAAATTTATGCGAAGTTTCAACTTTGTGTAATGTTTTAATAAAAAAAAATATAAGAAAAATAAAAAAAAACTTTTGCTAATTCTTTGATGGTTCGGCATTTTACCACATTTAAAAAATGACAAGAAAGGTATGCAAGCTAAGTGGCAAAAAAAAAGTTAAGCCCTCTAGATTTCATCAAAGTTCAACTGTAGTTGATCGCTACTATCCACTAGTGCATAAATATGAATATACAGCCATGGACAGAGAAATAGCACACAAGACTAAACTTACCTCTAACTTCATTTTCTTCATTGAAGAACATATAAATAACACTTTATTCTTTGCAAAAACAATCAATTTATTTATAACATAAAATTAATTAAAAAAACAAATGTTTGTTCGTCCGCTTATTCCTTTCTAATCATTATTGTTGCAATGCCACTATATCAGCTGGACACCGAAATAGCACACGCTGTAATTATATTGAAATTTTAATTTAAAAATTTATAGAATCGCATCAGATTCATAAGTTACCTCAATATTTAGTTGATTAGACACAACTTTTTATAGTTGCATCACATCTTCGGGACATACTCTCCACTAATGTTTTGCATCTGCTCACCGGTATCGAATTCCACTCTTTTTTGATTCCTTCCCATAATTCATCGGCAGTTTTGAAAATTTTTCCCCCGATCTTAACCTTTACATCATTCCAAATGTTTTCTATTGGATTAAGATCAGGGCTTTGGGACGTTCTTTATTGAACCACTCTTTCACCACCTTTGATGAATGTTTAGGATTGTTATCCTGCATGAATATACAACTTAAAGGCATATTTTCAAAAGCAAATGGCTCCATTGTACTTTTAAGTATATCCAAATAAATATGTTTGTCTATTTTGCCATTAATTCGCACCAATGGACCAACGCCATACCACGAAAACGCACCCCAAGCCATAACACTTCCTCCACTATGCTTAACTGTTTTCTTAGTGCACCTTGAGTTGTACGCTTGGGTTTTGGGCGATGAACGAATGATTTTTCATCTGGTCCGATCCTTAATCTTAGTTTCATCGCTCCATAGTACTCTTTTCCAAAAATTTACATCCTTACTTTGATGCAGCTTTGCAAATGTCAACCACGCTTTGATATTTTTTTTGTTTTGGAAGAAGTGGTTTCTTCCTGCTAGTTCTTCCGTACAAATTGGCTTCATTCAAACGTCTTCTAACCAGTCTACTGGATACATCAAGGTTGTGCTCTTCATTAATTTCCATCATTATGGCATTTGAGTACTTAAAAGGATCGGCCTTACATTTCCGTACAATAATTTTATCTAATCTTGGCGTGGTTTTACGTGGCGGAGGCTTTCTTATTTTTTTGTTTTGCAAACAACTTTTGTCTGCTTGGTTCAATTTAATAGCACTATGCGCCATTTTTCTAGAACAATCTAGTAATTCGGAAATTTTCGATTTGTTGGTGACTTTTTCAAAAGTGATTCCAAATAAGTTTTCTTTTTTCAAGAGTGCAAAGCTCTCGACCCATTTTTAAAAAAATTGTTTTACACAAAATACTTGAACAAATTGACTGATTAATATTTGATTTAAGAATGAATGCAGAAACAAGAGTGAAAATGTGCTATTTCTTTGTCCAAGGTGAATGTGCAATATACCAACAAAAACGTGATTAAGAAAAGAGACGAATCGGTAACTGTAAATTTCGAACAGGATCAAGAGAGTATTGATGTGACTAACAACACATGACCAAATAATTGATCTACGCCTGTGTATAAAAACGTTACAGTAATAAACATTTTTAAATTAGAAGTGTGCTATTTTTCTGCCCATGGCTGTATATGGTCCCGCGCTTCCTTGCGTATGTGGCCGAGTTACTCCCCTAGTTTGTGCTGTGCGTATTGATGTTTTTTCAAAAAATGGAGAGACCTGCAGTTTTGTGCCCCCTTCGAATGGCAGATGACTTTTTATGAGGAGCTTTTTCGTGACAGAAATACACTCGCAGATTTGCCATAGCCTGCCTTGGTGTGGCCACTATTAGAAAAAAACGTTTCTCTCATTTTTAGTGCTTCAAACCTGTAGCGGGTTTCGAATCCGGTCACTAGCGCATGATAGTCACGCACCAACACACTCGGCTACGGCGACTGCGCTGTTTATAGCATGCAATAAATAAATTCACCACGCCAAACAAGATACGTATCTGCAGACATTACTATTAGCACACCCTGTACTACATAAACATACACACACATATTCACATGAAAATATGTGCAAGTATTTCGCTTCCATATAAAACATCCTACAGCCACTTTGAGCGCGAAACTGCGCATGTATAGGTATTTACGTACATACATACGCACAGAGAGATTATTTGGGAATGTACATGCACTCACACACACATACACATGCATACTTTCCACCTCCACGCCTACTTCTGTACACACTTGAGTTAATCAAAAATGTCTGCTGTAATTTATTTAACCACGACGCCATCTTTTATTCTCTAACTTAACGCCACCTCGCTTGTCTCCTTTGTGCACTTCAGCACCAAATAGCACCTGTTCCGTTTCCTGTTTTGCTTTCGTTCGTTCATTCATTCTCTCCTTATTCCACCCACCAACAATAATATTATTTTTTATTTTCACATTTTACACACGAATGGCATAAAACAAATGTAATTTATGAAAACTAAGCACACGCACGCACACACACACACACATTCGCATGCATACATGGCACGTATTGTGGGTATGTGGGTACACTTGTACTGAGGGTGTAAGTGGCTTTATCATAGTGAACGCACTTGAATGCGCAACTTTCACATCAAAAATGGGCGCGGTTCGAATATTAACCCCGAAAAAATACTTATAATAATTCTGTTCTGGCCACAGACGCAGTTGTTGGTACTGCTTGGCTACACTATTTTGCGCTTTCGCATAAATGTTGCATATTTTCAGGCGCTAAATCCAATTGTGCCAAGTGTCTGCGAATGCTCTTGTTTGCTTTGCAGATACATATCTACTTGCATATTTGCATATACACACATACATACGTGTATGTCCATGGGTAAGTTTGTTGTAGACCCTTAACTTAAATAGTTCACATTGATGTTGTGTTTTCCTTTCCTTTATCAGGCCCAAAGGCGCATAACTGACTAACAAAATCTGTGCACACACAGCCAGCCATGTGCATGCAAGTGTGTGTGTAAACGTATTAAAGCTATGCCAATTGAGTTTTTTGTGCCCTTGTGTGCAGCTATTTAGCACGAATCGTTTCACACCTGTCATAAATCGGCCGTCAATGAATGTCGCACTGGTCGGAATTCAGAGTTCTGCTTTAAATGCTGCTCGCACACGTTTCGCGTTGTTATTGTAGTGTACTCGCAGAGTAGTAGCGCTGCAGGAAGCTGAATTGTGATTGCTGACAAATATTTACACAATCGATTACTGTACCAATATGACTTTGAACCTGTTTCAGGGTGAAGTTTTGACATGAATATGCACAGATACGTATTTTTATGGGTACAGCCATGCATATGTACTTGTATGTTTACGACCACCTATAAATTTTACTTTTTTATTTTTTAATTTGTATTTTTTTTCTTTAAGTCTACAGATAAATCTTACAGACTATATTAAAAACGGTTTTGAGTATTTAGTTAAAGATTGCATATAAAGGGTGATCATATTTGAGGTACTTTTTCTAATAGGGGTTTTTTGACAGATTAGACTTGAAACTTATCAAACTGAATATGTAATTTTTTTCAGTTTCATAGACATTTCATCATGGAAAGACTTAGGTCGCAACAACGTTTACAAATCGTACATTTGTATCATGAAAATCGGTGCTCTGTGAAAAGTGTTCATCACGCGCTCAGGCCAACTTATGATTATTTAACCGTCCAACCAAACGCACTCTCCGGCAAACCATCAGCAAAATTAGGAATAATTTTACATTATTGGATAATACTCGATCGACTACACCACGCACTCTCGGAAGTGAAGACAATATTGCGGCTGTAAATGAAATACCGAAGATCCGGAATAATCGATTCAGCGTCGATCTCAACAACTTGGTTTAGCTTATAGCCCTACTTGGGCGGTTTTACTCAATAATTTTGGTTTGAGATCATATAAAATATAGCTAAAGCAAGACTTGAAGCCGGTCGATCTTCCAAAGTGTCATAATTTCTGTCGTTGGCCTCACCGATGATCCACATATCTGATCCGATTTTTGTTCAGCTATGAGGCCCATTTGGGTCTTAATGGCTACGTAAATTCGCAAAATTGCCGTATTTGGGCTAAAGAACAACCCGAAGCCATTCAAGAACAGCGATTACAACCATTTGTGCAGCCTGGGCTGGAAGAATCATCGGGCCATATTTCTTTGAAGACGAGGCAGGCACCAATGGAACAGTGAATGGCGAACGCTATCGCGCTATGATAAACGTCTTTTTGATGCCAAATGTCGCGAATTGAAGCCCGTGATCACCACAATATGTGGTTCCAACAAGACAGCGGACGGTACTCCTTGCCATACAGCCCATACAGCCCGTGAAACAATGGATTTACTGCGTTGTCGTTTCGATGAGCAATTAATCTCTCGTCTCGGATCAGTGGATCGGGCACCAAGATCGTGTGATATAACACCTTTGGATTTTTATTTGTGGTGTTATGTAAAGTTTAAACACATACAACATTTGAGAGGAATTATCTTTAAACAATAAATTTCATGACTGGTTCTACACAAAAATACAAAGAATAAAGGGCCCAATCAATTTGAATTTTCGTTGTTTTATTTCAATTGAAAATCGGATACCTCTAAATTGATTACCCTTTATTTGTTGCTTAAAATTACATAAACTTAGACTAAAGTTGTGGTTAGGCAGGTAGGTGAAATGGTTGAAGCCCCAGTGCGGCACTTCCCAAGTGGCACTAAAGTGCCATTTTGATACCATTATGAGACCTCCAACAGGCAGATATTTATTGCCAGCCAGAGCTGTTTATGTAATGGAAAATATTGATGGGAGGTTGGCGCACTGCCTCAGGCTGTCAAAGAAGGGAGCACTCAAAAACCTTAATAGTCGAGCAGTCAAACCCGGACATTTAAAGAGAAAGTGCGCAACAGTCGCCATCTTTGAAAGGGCCTCACAGCATTTGCAATGGAGATTATATGGTGAATCTAGTTTTTTTGCGTGAGTACCGATCGTGCAATGACCGGCAAAAATAACTACGAGTTTGGAAATTTAGGGCCGAACTTCATGCGTCTGGCGGTTATTGTGCTGGGCCCAAACGGGTTTCGAAATACCGCACGAAGAAATGGAGCTAGCTCTTTTCTGCACTATCCTGAGAATCAAGTTGTGTCTTTCGTCTTTAACAAAAACCTGTTTGATGCCGATGACCGAGTGGGAGACCCCTGCGACCAATTCAGTCGACCTCTTCCTGGCAAACTTATCAGCAATTTCATTTCTCTCTATGTTCCTATATCTCCTATGTCCTGGAATCTGGATCAGAGAAATGTTATCTGCACAGCCAAGAGATTTGGTCTCCTCTTTATAGGCGTCGAGCAGTTTGCACCATGGCGTGCAGAGCCTTGATCGCGGCTTTACTACGGGAAAAAATGTTAATATCTTTCTCACTCCCACGTTCCCTAAGCATTCTGAATGCCTGCAGGATATTGAAGACTTTTGCCTGAAAAACACCAACAGTACATATTAAAATATTAAAAAAAAAGAAAAAAAAATTTTTTTAAGGAAATGGATAAACTGGCCGATTTAGAGAAAATCCCTGTTGTGATTCCCGACTCCCTCTTGGAACCTTCAGTGAAGACAGAGATTAAAGACTTTTCACTCGGTACAGATTCAGTACAAATTATCCCCTCATTCCAATCTAGCCTACTTAGAAAGATGCCAGGGCAGACCCTCAAACTCCAGTTTGCGTATAAATAAATGAGTACAAAGTTCAGAGAAAACGGTGTTAACTGCCCAAAAAGTATTACCATGTCACTTGAGAGATTGCCACCAGAGGCCAACATATCCCCATCCACTGCTGACTTTGCTTACGGATATTAGGATCCTACTTATACATAAAACCAAACCTTATCATCATTGACCGTCCGACTCATTCAAACTGTGCAGTCGTTCGGAAAGTGAATCCATTTTCGCACGGGAGTCACTCATTTTCTCGACGCCACTAAAAACGAACTTTCAAAAACCAAACGAATTTACGCTTCGAATGTTACTAAAAGATGGTCACCTCTTTCCAGACACACGTATGCTTACGAAAAACGCATTGTTACTCGTATTAGTTTTCGAGTTATAATGAATTTTCCACAATTTGATTTTCACATATCGTATTTAACTCCATGAATTTTATGATACTTCCCCGATAGCACATCACATCTTTTCCACACAATTTTCTACTAAATTTCCTTCGCTTTCTTTTACACAACTTTCGTCCATATTTTTAATTACATTTCCCTCAAATTTATTTCTGGTTATGCACTTTTAGCTTTAATTAAAAATGAATTATGGTTACTTACACGCGACCAGTTTTTCGTAACCACTTTGACAGTTGTCAAAAAGCAAATATTCAGCCACGATTGCAAACATGCGCACATATTTCATATTGAACCACAACATAAGGAAGGACAAAGTAAATCTTCTTACCGTAAATCGTCTGCACCACACAGATAGCCATCGTATATCCTTAATCCTTTTGCCCATGGGGAGACGCAGTATGATGTCGGTATTGTTGTGGGCTTGCAATATTGGCGGGTCGCTGCGGGTGAGAAAAAAGGGAGAAAATCAAAAATTAGAGAAATATTTTGTGAGCACAATTGCGGTGGGTAAAAGGGTGCAAAGGAAGCATTATAAATAAATCCACTACATACAGGCAGGGTATGTATGTGCAAGTGTGTGTCCTTCAGTTATGTGCGAGGTTTGTTCAAAAATAAGATGACTTTTAAAATTTCGCGGGCGAATTCGCTTTTAGACTTTTTTGTTTTGTTGTGTCGGTATGACATATTAAGTTTGTTTTTGACAGATGCGAAGGGTAATTAAGTTTTGGTGTGATCGGTGATTTTCTGCTATCGAAAAGAGTGATCTAGAAATTTGCATAAAAATTTGTCAAAAAAAAAAAAATGTGATAAAGAACTCCAAACGTCTTGAAATGTTGGCAGTGGCATGCGGTAAATCTGCTCAGAGCAAAAAAATATGCTTCTCTCTGCAACAGTCAGTGTATTGTTAAGGATAGGTTTTGAATATTACGAGATGTTTTCACACTAAATACGTTTGCGTTTTCCTGAAAATGTGCAACTTATTAAAACTCTCATAAAGTATTCTTAATCGACCTGACGCAGGAGTATGCGCTTAGAAAATGCTAACCAAAGCAGCTTTCACGAAGTTAGTAATCATTTAACTTTTGAGGGGTGAAACTACTTACTGGGCATTCGTTAAAACCACAAAAGCTGATTTCTCAACTGAAAATTCAGCTAATCAAATTTCTGTCTACAAAACTTAACCATAAGTATATACAGTTAGTAACAGAAGTAAGTATACACCGGACACGTTTTCAATTTTCCCCCAATCGATTCCTTCAAACAACCTATGTTATAACAAAATTGTGTTTTATTTACATGAATGAAATACAAAAATCATATTTAATCCAAATAATGACAAAATTTTAAAAAGGAACAAAATTATAGCTTTTCATATTAAACTTTATAAAAATTCATGTCTCAAAAGTAAGTATACAGTTCATCATATTATTAATTTGTGAAATCAAAAACATAATTAAAATCAAATCTTAGTATTTGGTAGGATAACCATTAGACTTTACAATCGCTTTAAGTCGTGATGGCATTGATTTCACCAAGTTTTCAGTTACAGCTGGTGGTATTTTATTCCATTCCTCTTGAAGGACGTTTTTCAGTTGTACCTTATTTCTAATCGGATGTTTACGTATTTGCCGCTTTAAATGTTCCTATAAATGTTCGATTGGGTTGGTATCCGGGGACTGTGGCGGTGTTTTCAGCTGTTTTCGCACATTGTATAACATCCACTCTCGTACAATGTTGGATATGTGCTTGGGGTCATTATCCTGCTGGAAGATAAACGTTCTTCCAAAGCCCTATTTCGTAGCGCTTTCTTTTAAAATATTTTTCAAAATATTTAAGTAACCATATCGGTCCATAATATTTTCGATAAATACCAAGTTTCCAACCCCGTTCGCGGCTATACATCCTCAAACTATCACAGAGCCCCCTCCATGCTTCACAGTGCCGGTCATATTGTTTGAATCCAATTCCACGTTAACTTTTCTCCAAACTTTTTCACGGCCATCAGATCCACAGGTACTGAACTTACACTCATCAGAAAATATGACTTGGTTCGAAAACGTTTGGTCATATTTTTCATGATCTTTTGCGAATGAAATCCGTTTACTCCGATTGACACTACTCATGAAGGGCTTTTTCCTAACATTGCGCCCATGATAACTAGCACTATGCAAACCCCGGCGAATAGTTTGGGTGCTAAATTATTTTCCAGGTTCATTTTTAACTTTAGAGTTCAATTTGGGGCACTTATTTTGGGGTTTGTCCTGATTTTCCGTAAGACTAAGCTTTATTCTCTGGGGCTTAGGAGCGGCGGACGCCCACAACGCTCTTTATTAGTGGTGCTTCCCGCACTTTTATATTTATTCACAATCTTTTGAACTGTAGCAAAACTCCTATCTATCAAACGACCGATTTCTCGCAATGATTTATGTATGTTCCTTGTAATATTTTATAATCGGTTTTTTTTTCTTTTCCTCTTGGTGCCATTACTAAAAATGTCGCAAAAATTAATACAAAACGTACTTCCCTAAATTTTTATACTCACTTTAATTATTTCCTTTTAATAGCTTTAACTTTTTTAATCAATACGTAAAAATAAATGTTATGCTAACTGAACAATCGTTTGCTGTATACTAACTTTTGTGACATACATTTCGCTGGCATCAAAGAAAAGCAAAGCGTGGATAACGGTACCTAAAGTTTACAGCTAAATTACGGCGCATATGAAAGCTTATCCCAGTACACAATTAGCATGTGTAAAATATTTTGATTACATATTAAGGAAAGCGTTAGCGTCAAACAATTCCATAAATCAGGCTCCTGTATACTTATTTATGTTACTAACTGTACGGTATTAGCTATCACAACAGGAAGGATAGATACGTGCGGAGTTGTGGTTCAGTTAACATAACTAAAAAACTAATTGCAATATACACAAATTACTCCTGTGTATCTTTTATAGCCTGTTGCAGTTACCTAATTCAGATTTATAGGCACAAGACGTGGCACCTATCGCGGTACCGTTAATTTGCTCTTAGCGTATTTGACATTATCAGCTGATTTTCGTGACATCACCCTTATGCAAACTCTTGTACCGGAGTTTTAGTTCCTTCTTCCTGACATTTTTTTAACCTCTTCTAATTAAAATGTGATGTTTTTAATTATATAAAAGCCAAATTTCTTAAAAACTGGTTCAATAATTCACTCAGTTCGGTTTAGCTTTACTTTTTTTCATCATCTGGTCACATATGATCTGGTCCCAGACCGGTGTAGCGTCTTCTACGCTAAGATCTAAGCTATAAACAAAGATAAGACACGATAAGGCTAATGAACTTAACTCTGGCAAACCTTACAGTTTTTGTTGATAGCCAAGCAGCGATCAAGGCACTGGCCTCAGCGCGCATCAACTCAAGATGTGTTAAAGAATGCAGAAGGGCGCTCTCGCTTATCCAACAACATAGCAACACTCTTTGATGCGTCCCCGGCCACTCTAGAGTGAAGGGAAATTAATGACCGGATAAGTGTGCAAGGAAAGGCTCTGAGTTTGACCTTTAGCGAGTGATAGAGGACATAAGCATTCCTCTAAACGAACTCTACACTGCGATTCACCTGAGCGTATTCGAGGAAGTCAATGGAAGGTGGTGGCTGACTACTAACTGCAGGGTCTTCAAAACGCTCTCACGAAAACTGAATCTTACAAGAACAAAACGTCTCCTTGGACTCAACCAATCAACTACCAGAGCCAACACCTGTGAGAGTGTTACTGCACTATTAGCATGCTAGCATCCTAGTAGAATGAGTGAACCTCACAATGACTTCTGCAGGAAATGTGGAGATGGAGAAGAAATTGAGTCGATGCAACACCTTCTCTGTGAATGTCCAAAGAATGTCAAATAAGCCGTGTCAAATATCTTGGCGATTTTTTCTTTGAAGACCTGGAAAATTTGCAAAATGTGTCACTGGAGGGACTAGTTTCCTTCGTAAAAAGATCTAAGTGATTTACGCAACTTAGTTAGTGGATGGAACTCAAAGTGGCTTGTCGTAAACAAGCAACCTGGCTACATAACCTAACCTAAGAAGCTTTGAGTGAAGTAGATCCAATATTCTTGCATAACCTGAAAAGGAGCAAAAAATGAGATTCGCACTTTCAAGCCATCAAATTTTATAAGAATCAACAAATTTCCAATCGCTCTAAAATCTCCACAGAGTGACCTTTTATAGTCTTTTTTTTAATTTTATACATTTTTTTAACTCACAATTTTGATAGTTTCAAAGTAAAAAAGAAACAAGCACTAAATTTAAAAATTTGCACAGTTTAAGTATGAAAATGGACTAAATTTATTGCGGAGAGCGAAGTGTTGGCAACACTGCACTACTACACTAATATAACATCACGAGCTCCCTGATGGGCGCAATCTTGGATCTATCTTTAATGATTCATAGACACGTTTGTTGGTTATCCGAGGCGTTGCCATGATGCCTCTGTTTGGCAGCTCACTTAGGAGAGCAATCGTCGAGAACCGTATTCCTTTTCCGCCATAATGTCACTGTTTGAGCGCTGCGGCTTATCCTCTGGGAACATTTCGGATGGTCCCGTTCATGGACGATGGCTATTTGTTACCAATACGATTTAACACTGCTTCAAGTTCGACCTTTCTTTCGGGATATTAGGATTATTATAAAAAGAAGTTTCGTGTTTTGAGTTATGTTACTGCTCAAGATTTAAAAATTGCTAAATAAACAATTATGACGTCTTTAGTACTTCATAATTTAATAATCAACGATGAAAAATTTACCGAAAATTTTGATAGTGGGTTTAATAATTTTTTTTTTAATTTTTTAACCAATACAAAGCAACATGCAATTTGGAACTCAACCATAAAGAACTCAAATAAATACTTTTTCCAGAAAAATAAAAAGTAATCTTACTTTTTGAACACACCTTTCACATATACATACTTATATATAGATGAACACACCTCGTATATGTAGATGCATAGTAATCGCATTTTTAAATATTTTCATACATTCCAATTGAATAAATTTGTATCAGGGACAAGTGACTACAAATGTTGGAGACATTTCAATAATTTTTAATTTTCAAGTGCAAACTATTTCCAGTGAATGTTTGAATAAATTATCACACATGCGCACATTTTTTTGTTTTTGCAAAATGATTTATTGCGTAATATTTAGTCTTTTTTTTTGTTTTCACGGATTAATACAACACGAAATGCTTACAACTTTCAAAAATACTAATGTATTTACGATTCAATGCCATTTGCCATAAATCTATAGTATCAAATTTTATTTAATTGCTGCATACACACATACATATGCACGTGAACAATTTCAACCATTTAGAATCAATGAAAACTTATTACTAATTCAATTGCTTTTTAGAAAGTATGTTGTCATAATTCGCAAAACAAAAAATATTTTTTTTTTTCAAATCAGTAAATAATTATCTGATTCATTTTACATACATATTTCCACACAAATCCATATATATGAGTTTCTCTATTTCATTCAGTTCATACCATGCAGGGAAAAATACCAGTTGTGAACTAGAATACTACCAGTTCACTTTTCCCCCACTATCTTCAAGCTATTTTCCATGCTACCAATAAGCAATTTTTAATATGGAGATGTCCTACGAAATGTCAATTGATCAGCCACGCATCGGCAAAATACTACTTGAATACCAATTGATACAAAGAAAAAATTATATTCAATATGTTTCTAAAATAACCAGTTTGAGACTGCTAGCATATGGAAAAAATCATTCCATTCGACTTCAGCATTTCTAAAAATTCTTTTTCATGTTAAAAGTGTATACAGAATTTAATTTTTGTTAAAATTAGATGAAATTCCTTTCCAGTACAGTAGCTGGTTAAACGTTCTTATGCCCATAGTATCATTTGGAAGGAAATTTGATGTCATGTCTCTACTCACGTAATGAGTGCATTTAAAGAAATTTTGCGGATATTTTTTTTTACCGATGGGTCCACGAAGGAAATAGGTTCTGGAGCCGGATGGTACTTAAACAATAGTAATAAGTATCACTAAGCCTATGGGAGGAATTGCAACTGTTTTGCAAACGGAAATTTTTCCCATTCTGGAAGTAGCTGAATGGATAATTGAGAAGAGATGGAGCGAGAAACAGAGTGACAGTCAGGCTACACTGAAAGCTCTGGAGAACGCAGAGTAAACCTAAAAGATTGTTCAATAATGTAAGAAGAAGCTTAATTCTGTTGCAACACGTAATAAACGTGTACTTAGATGGGTTCCTGAACACCGCGGTGTTCAAGTAATTGAAGTTGAATTGAATTGAATTGAATTGGCTGGGTCATGTCGTCCGAATGGATACAAACGCTCCGGCTCTCAAAGTATTCGATGCGATACCAGCTGGTGGTAGCAGAGGAAGAGGAAGGCCGCCTTTGCGTTAGAAAGATCAGGTAGAGAAGGACTTGGCTTCACTTGGAGTGTCCAACTGGCGCCGGTTATCACGAGAAAGAAACGACTGGAGCGCTTTATTAAACCCCGCCAAAATCGCGTAAGCGGTTATAGCGCCAATTAAGAAGAAAACGAAGGATTGGCGGTCACCCCGCAGGGACCCGAACTAATAATCGGAATCAGTTCTGTAGGCATCATGAAATGAATCAGCGATTATGTATGCACTTTACATAAAGAGCGATGTTCCGGCCGAGAACACTGCAGAACTGCAAAGTGTTTTGTGACAAACCCGAACAGATAACTATCGAACTCTCTTCTAAAACTTGGTAGAAAAGACTTTCGGTAGGACAACCCACGAAGTCAGCATATGACTACCATTGGAATCATTGAGGACCTGATATGCCTGTCTTCCTGCGCGTTTCGTGCCTTTGCCATAGCAAGGCTACGAATTTTAGGTTCAAATGTAGTGAGAGTGAGTAAAATTCGTTCTCTCAACTGAAGGATATTTTTAGATTTGCCAAAGAATGTAAACAATTCTCCCAGAACTAGCTATCTCTGCCTCTATTTCGTCCTATCTCTTTCTCTCTGTCACTTCTCTACGTTGCTCCTCGACTATCAATCATTTGACTTTCCAGAGATTCAAAAGCAGGGGGCTTTTTGATGTTACCATAGCCAGAGCTTCCATAGCCTGAGTGTATTAGGAGTCACCATTCTCTCGGTGCTTCTTGGCTGGGCCTTTTAGAAATTTCAATTTCAAGCCTGTTCGTTGATTAAACCAACTGGAGCAACTAAGCCACTACGCGGTTTTACTCAAAAAGTCTGTTCCTGTTCTTTTTAAAAACAGCTTCTGCAGAAATCATTCGTGAGTCGGTCAGGGATATTTATTTTTCACGCCCACTTAGCGAGAGAAGTTTTTGAAATTTCCTCATGCTCCATTTTAGACAACTACGTTTGGCTTTATTGCGGACGATTCCACTTTGCATATTTTTTTCTAAGAATTCGAAGAATTCTCAATTGAAAGGCTTTCAGGAAAAGTGCGGTATGCCTAAACACATTTAGTTCAGTGAAAGTTTTACGGAAGTAACTTTTCCTGCAAGCTGGTCTGCCTTTCGCTTTACCTGGTCTTTTGTCTGGTATTTTACAGAGCTCCATTATCCATACCAGATGAAAAACGAACTGTTCTGCCATAACATAAAGGAGTCTGCAGCAGTTTGCTTTGGTTTTTCAATAGATCATGATATAGGCTGGTGTCTTGAAGGCAAGGGTCTATTACGACTAAAAACTCATAACCCTTTCCAAGGATAAACTGACAATGCTCACGGACATTCTCACAGGCCACTTTAGACTGCGTAGTCATATGCACGTGATTGGGATATGGTCCACTGATTCTTGTCGTTTCTGCAACTAATCCCGGGAGACCCCCAATGCATCTGCGCTATAGCGCGCAGATGGTTGGGACATCTCAGCCAGCTGTAGCCAGAGAGAGGAACACACGCCCAACCCAACCGAGCTCTAACTTGAGTTTAATAAGGAGACTAGGTCTGGATGAGGTAGTGTGATGAGTTTTTTTTTTCCTTGTTCACTCCACTCGGGAGCATAGGGCCTCCACGAGACTTGTCTTGCGTTGGTTTCGTTAATCTATTGGATTTCTGACAGGGTAGGTAATTAGCCTGCCACTACCAGTCCTAAGTAGTGGGAATGCCCACCTGTTGTTGCTTCGGAACAACGTATTCTTACTGCTTGAAGCGCCATCTGTGTGTCACATTTTTCTGGCAGAAGGATCACACAGATGGCTGAGGGCTTCGCTAAATTTGGAGTGTCTGCGCTATTACCGCGATTGCTCTCTTCCTCTTGCTAGCGTCACTGTTGCGTAACTGTGTCTTTTGCTTGTTTTAGCAGCCACAATACAAATAATGCGCTGACTTTTGTGCGGGAGTAAGGATTGGAAAGATAAAGTTGTTGGGGTTGACGAATGAAATTATTATTTTAATTATTTTTTTATTTTTTTATAGAGACTAGGAAAGTAGGTAAGTTTGGAAAAGTGTGAGGACCGTGCTTTATGTGGAGTTCGAACCCACAACCTCTCGGATGGCAAGATAGTGCTCTTACGCTAGACTACCGAGGCCACTAGGACACAAAAGACCGTGAAGTCGAAGTGCAAACCTCGAAGTAATCTAATCGAATCTAATCTAAAGTTAATAGGAAGCCGTCAACAGTTTCGTGTAATGTCTCTAGTTCGGCCGAAAATATCCTACAGTAGTATGGAAGCGTTTTTCCGGATAGGCATCTTACTGTGCCTCTTAGTGTAGAACCAAAAAAGTGCTCTAATTCAATTCACTAGAAGCCTTAAATAAAGACCAGTGTGGAAGCACAACATAACACATTAGAGATCGTAATGCACTATGATCCAATAAAACTAACTAGCCTGTGCAGAACCAAAAATAGTCGTCGGATCTTGAAATTGTTTCGGTCTACGACTCCCTACAACATGAAGACGCCGTGTGCCATTGTATTTGACCCGTGTTGATCAGCAAGAATATTAGTATGAACTCATGGACTTTTCCAATTTCCAGTTTTTAGATTGAAGTATCATCAGGACGGCACTAGCGGCACATTGCTTTCTATTGGGGTATATAAATAAGATATTTAGAATCACACTTATTGCCTTCCGCATCCGCTCCTGAATATTTTGCATTCAGTTCATCCTTTTTTTGAGCATTACTGCCAGATACTCCGTAGATTTGCTTAGCTTTAGTGTCATTTTTCTAAACCGGTTACTTTTTGATTGATTATTACTCGGGACTTGATGGGTTAGGACCGTCTACTTTCGAAAAAATCAATCCAATTTTACTAAACTAATTACATACATTCCAATTGAGCTCTCTAGATTTACATACAATACATAATTAGCGATTAATTGTTACTAATTGACCTCCTCCACCCATATGTGGAGTGCGTCTTGATGCTTTTCTACAAATGGAGGAACCTACAGTTTTATGCTGACTTCGAACATCAGATTTTTTTTATGAGAAGCTTTTCATGGCAAAAATGCGTTCGGAGGTTTATATTGCCTGCCGAGGAAGGACCTCTAATAGATACATTTTTCTTATCTTTTGTTATTTTATACCTGGGATTTTGAGAGTAGGCACTACGGAATGGTTGTCATGCACCAACCCATTTGGAAATAGCAGCCGCTCTAGGTAAGTATAATCATAAAAATGATTGAAAATAGCTAAAACCACTCCCACCTTTCATATAACATAAATTTCGATTTCTACCTGCACGCCGGCCTGTGCAAAGGATAATAGGAATACATATTGAGATAACTTAGCGAAGCTCGGAGCACAAACCACACTTACAAAACGATATATTCTTGGTATAATGGAATTTTTCTAATTAAAATAAACTTAAGACGAATGAATTTTTTCTACAGAGATTTCACCAACCCGTCAGGGTAATAGGAAAAATAATTTCCTTTATATTTTTACTCGGCTGGATTTACTTCGACAAAAAATGATATTTTGAATGAAATTTTCGTAAGCGTTTTGAACATGTACTATCGCATGCAACAACTTGAAGATGCAACACGCCAACCCTTCAACCCTTAATTTCCCAATAGACCAGCTGACAACAGGAACAGCAACAAATTCAAATACTCATCGGGGCACAATCGTCATTGATGAGTACAACTATTCAAATAGTCTATTGTGATTCCATGAATGGATTTCATGACTTAACCGCACACATGCACATGTGTGTGTGTGTACATAAAATATATACATACATACATACAATTACGAGGACTGCGATCTCTTGAGGTCAGGTGAGCACATGGATGGTTAGTGCTGGAACTGACTACATATGAATGTATATATGTATGTATCTGTATGTATATAAGTAGGTACACATGGCTAGCGATTGAGATAGATTTTCGAACTTTGAAATAGGGTAATCATTCACACACACACAAACATATAATACTTGCATACAGCACTTTGTGCGACTGCATGCGAATTTCGGCTTATACTTGGAATTGAATATTTGGAACAAGTGCCAAGGTAAATTCTAAAGTAGCTAAGACACAGTCGAATCGCATACGGCATTATGTGTGCCTTTGTAAGTGTATGTATGTGCGTGTGAATACCCACATGTTTGCACATATGCACGCACATCTTTAGCCCATCATTGCCCATCGACATTAGACACGGCTGAGTACTTAATTGCACCCTTGAAATGAGGCTGGCAACATGCAGTGACATCGCCAAGAGTGCGACATCCATCGGCCGCTCGGTTGAACGTTCAGTGGGTTGATTGTTTGACATACTCACACTCAATTGCATGCATGTGTGAGTGCGAAAGCGTATAAGTGGATGTGTCCTCGTTTATGCAATGACCTGCTAGCTTCGTTTGGGCACAAAGGAAGACTCCTAATGAGGCGACACAAAATTTAACAGCAGTTGCGGTTTGATTTGCTCGTATGAGACTTGTTGTTGCTGCCGGTGCATTTCGTTAATACAGTACATAGTGCAAGTTGTTGCTGACATGCCGAAGAGCCACTAGGAAATCTCTTTTTATGACTTAGTGAAACCCAGAGTTCAGCGTTTCGGTGCGTCGGAATTACTCGGTATCATTGCTCTTTCAGATCAGAGTTGATCAATTTAGAGCTACGCGTGTATAATCTTTCTCTTCTGCTTTTGCGCTTCCATGTCAAACACTACACCACCTTCACACACGCAATAACTTATCCTGGCTATTAATGCCGTCTTATTAGTGCTTGGTCCATTCGAAGTTCGACCCGGAGTTCGCCAGAGATGTACTCTAACGCCCGTGTTATTCCTCTTAGTAATAGGAAACGTCAGACGTCCTCCAAGCAGCCTTAATCCCTTTTCACAGCTGCGGTCTTAAATAGAAGATGACTTGTAAGCCACATAAGACACATTAACACTACAACACATGTACTTCCTGGCCCATCGCCTAACCGATTTTAAGGAAATGGGCTCCGCGCTTTATAGGGAAGCCACGTCTGCTTGCCTTAAAATCAATTTTGACGACACGAAGGTGAAGAGTCTGTCAAATAAAACGGGTGGGTGTGTAGAGATTGCAGGTAACCCTATCGCAACAGTGGAGGAACTTACTTATCTCGGCAGGAAAAATACCTCGGGTGGTGGTATGGTCATAGACATACGCTCCCGAAACGAAAAAGCCAGAGGGGCGTTCGGGATATTGTACTCTGTAGGGCGAAACAACAACCTGAGTTACAGTTTAAAGGTTAGGCTCTTCAAATCGAATGTATTGTCAGTACTGCTGTACAGTAGCTCTACCTAAAAAATCACTACCGCTATAAACAGACGCTTACAAGTTCTTGTCAATCGCTGCCTAAAGAGTATATTTCAAATTTTCTGGTTAAATATAATTCCAAACAAGGAATTGCTGGGAAAAGCAATTATGGAACCTCTAAACATTTGGATTCTAATCCAGCGACTTCTAAGACAGAAATGGATGTGAACATAACGAAGAAGGCAATGGAATGGAACCCAGCCACATCGCGAAGAAGAACACTTGGCAGGCCAAGGGAAACCTGGAAAAGAACTGTGGATCGCGATACGGCTCAACTCGGGTTAAGCTGGAAGCAGGTGAAAGCGTTATCGAGTAATCGGATGTGATGGCGCGTAGGTGTTGTTGGTGCCCCATGCCCCGCTATGGATTTAAGGAAACAATGATGATGATGTTCAGTGCTTGCGATGTTCACACTCAGTTGGTGCCAGGAAAGATAGAATCAAGATTGTACCCGTCAGACTGCATGACGTCACACTTGACAAGCCTTTGCTCCTCGCAACAAAATGAGTGCTTCTTTATAGCCAAAATGCGAACAGTTTTCATTTTGCTGTTTGTTGCTTTTTCTAATTTGAAGCTACCAAAACTGAGAATTAAAAAAAAAATATAATTAAAAAAAAGCTAAAACAGAAGAGTTCAGTGCTATTGAAGATATGTTGATTATTATTAAATTTCATGTTTTGAAGGTGCCCATCTAATTTTAAGCTCCTTCTGAAGTTATGCAAGAATAATGAATATTCTTAACACTAAAAAAACACAGCAGATAATACTGAAGACACGATAACGACCTTTTTGAAAAAGGAGTACCTTATCTTGTTACATAACCTCAAATACTGCAAAAAATAATCCCTCACCAAGGCATCCATGAGTGAACAGCAAGGGCAAGAATACCTACGCAAAAAAGGAAAGGACCAGATGCAGAAAAACATACCTGCACTTGGAACGAGAAACTGGTTCAACTACACAAAGGACAAAGACCGTTAGGCAAGTTTTTTGGTCTCTGTCCAAACCGGCAAATAAAATTTGTTTAAGTAAATCCATTGTTTTTACCAACTTCTTCATACAAAAACCTATTTTTGTAATATACGATCGAGTTTAACTCTAACTTTTTCTACGTATTACATTTCCTACTGGGTTGTCAAACTTTCATTTACTCTGCACAATGCTTTTTGGCACTGCCCTTGGGACTTTCATCGCTAAGCTTTGTACCACTGAGGCTGTCTACTTTTTTCTCTCTTTCTAATATTATTTTTCTTTTTCAATCGACGCTTTGTCAAAAGCCTTTATTTGATTTCTTATTTGTTGCTGGTAATGATGAGAATTCGCTTTCTGCTGTTTTTGGTAATGCGGTTGGGCTTTGCGCGAGAGTATTCCCAATTGTCGCCTGCACACATATCGATGTACGCGTGTGTGTGTGTATGTATGTGAGAATGTTTTCTTAGTTTACCACCAGAGTGCATTTATTTTATTTGATTTCATTTGAGTGGTTTTTTTCTTGTACCCGTCATCCTTCTAAGGTTTGCAATTATTTTGAAAGGCCTTCGCTAAGTATTGTATGTACATACATACATACACATGTAGACACATACGAGTATTGGCTTGAAGGATGTATGCGTGGATCGAGTTTCCAGTCTATTTCTTTTCTTCTTTCTGTTTACATTGTTTGTTTTGCTAGGATATTTTATTGGGTTTTGTGACAGCAGGATATCTCCTCGAACACTTGTTGTTATTATTACAAGTTTATATAAAACGGGTGCCGTTTTAGAGGCTAAGAACTGATTCTTTTTTTTAAATAAAACACACCAAAAGGTACACTCAACCACGTACAAAACTGCCAAAATTATGCTAAGGCCTCGGAATACGAAAACTACAAAACTTTATTTTATCGCGCTCTAGAAAAGACTGCAAAATATTGATTGGAGTGCTGACGGTATACAGTCTCACCCCACATCACGCGCCAAATTGGGATTAGTTCAGAGCGATGCGTGTAACACATGCAACGAAGCGAATGCTAGATCTACTTTGGAACACCTATTTTGCCACTGTCCTGCTCTTTGTAGGAATCGACAAATATGCCTAGGATCAACATATTTTTCTTCCTTGAGGGATATTGCTGACAAAAAGCTGAACGAGTTCTTAAGCCTCGCGAAGACGAACATTAAGAATTACAAAAAATAATAATCCGATTCCAAATACGTTGCACTGGCAACGCAATGGATCATAGAGGACTAAGTCAGACCCTTTTATAGATCAGCCGGCACTACCTAACCTAACCCCGACAGTTGCCGACCTGCAACTCCTCGTGAAACCATTGATTTTTTAGTGCAAACTCATTTGCAACCCATCTGGCAGATATTTATATCTCAAGGTCATAAGTATCAGGTCAGTCCATAAGTTCGTGCGTTTTTTAAAGGTGGTTTTAAAATTAATAAAAAAGATGTTTAAAGTACTTATTAATCAATTAAAGGTACATTTTCCTTCATTATTTACAATGTCTTCCCAACGTTTACGCAAATTTTTAATTCCCTGGTCAAAAAATTGTTTGTCCTTGGACCCAAAATACGCTGCGATATCCCTTTTTATAGTTTCTTTTGAGGAGTAGTTCTTGTTACTCATATGGGATTGAAGTCCTCGGAAAAGAGGATAGCCCCAAGGTGCAATATCCGGAGTGTATGGTGGATGCGGCATTAGCTCCCATCCGAGCTCGCTCAGCTTGCCTAATGTTTGCCTTGCGGTATGAGGTCTTGCGTTGTCGTGGTGAAACAAAACTTTGCGTCTATTCACTAAAGGCGGTCGATTTTTTTTTAGTGCCTCAATCAGGTTTGATAGATGATGGGAGTAATAACACAGGCCGACAAAATTTAACCAACATTCAGACCCAGAAACCAGACTATATATTTCCGAAGGTTTATGATGCGCTGAATCCAAATCTGGCCTCAGAATTGCTCTATCAGCTCTGGTTTTCGAGATATCCTAACCTAAAAGTGCAAAAAGCCCCATTTTTGCCCATATTTGAGGTTATGTAGCCTTGCAGATGTTTTCTTTCTCCAAAATTAAAGGATGGCATCTTTAAATACAATCCTTCTTTTTTCAAATGGCGTTTTGTTTGCTCAAATATCATTTTTTTCGCAGAGATATCGCATAACCTCAAATATGGGCAAAAATGGTGTTTTTTGCACTTTTAGGTTAGGATATCTCGAAAACCAGAGCTGATAGAGCAATTCTGAGGCCAGATTTGGATTCAGCGCATCATAAACCTTCGGAAATATATAGTCTGGTTTCTGGGTCTGAATGTTGGTTAAATTTTGTCGGCCTAGTTCCATTAAACACGAAAGATACGATTATCGTAAAAACTCAAACTAATAAATTAATTTTAGTTATCAATCCGAATTTTGCATGGACAGAGAAGCAGATATTAGTTTAAATTATTTCGGATACTTTTCCTTGTAGACTAGTGTAATCAGCAGTTATCGTCTAGTTTGGTTCCAGAAGGTCATAATAAACAATACCGGCAATATCCCACCAAATAGACAGGAGAATCTTCTTGGGGTGAAGGCCCTCTCTAGGCGTCGGTGCTGGTGTTTCATCTTTATCTAACCATTGGCGTTTGCGATAGGATTATTGTAAAGGACCCATTTTTTATCACCAGTAACGATATGCTTCGAAAAACTTTCATTTTCAAGCCTTTGCAGCAGCTGAGAACACACATTCACTCTCTGCTGGAGGTTGGTGACGAAAAGTCTATGCAGAACCCATTTTCCCAGCTTTGAAACCTTTCCCAACTGACCCAGGTGCCTGTGAACTGTTCCATGCGTTGAGTTTAACCTCTGAGCTATCATATCGACTGTCAAATTTGGCTTAGCTTCCACGAGTTCGAGCAAGGCGTCGGAGTTAAGGACTTCAGGACGACCAGCGCGCGGGGCATCCTTTACGTCGCAGTTACCACTTCGGAATTTTGAAAACCACTTTTGTGCAGTTCTTAAAAGTTGTTGCATTTTTACCACTTTTATAAAAAAAATACAAAATATGCCTCTTATATGCGTTCAACAATAATCCATCATCTCGTTAAGAGATTAAATCGCCGTTTGGCTATCCGAGTAATATAGCCTTCTCTGAAGGTAGTCACATTTTTGCCCAACCAGGCAGCTATCTCATTAATGGTTAGGATTTCAGTCTTATATACGATACTGAGATTAGGAAAATGAGCCAAAACGCTTACTTTTGGCTTCTTGATAAAAACCATGCACACTTTTTATATGCTAATATTAAATTTTAAGCTATAACTCTCATGGCCTATGAGTTTGTATGATTCCACAAAATAAATTTTACTCAAAATGTGCTCGGGTATATAAACTCGGGAACGAAATTAGCCTGCCTGACAGTAAATTTTAACAAATCCTACTATTACAAAATAAGATCCCGAAAATTCCGGGACTAGCAGAATCCCGAAAATGTATCTCCCTCATATGGGTTAATGATGACGCCAGCAAACAAACCACTCCACCTCGTGCATTTTTCTGGGTGCATCGGGTGAATCCGATACAATTTTTGGCTGACTTTCTACGAGCTTAACAAGTGCACGATGTAAGCGTTGGCTCAATTACCTTGACACGAGTTGAACCTTAAATAGATGTGGGGACGATCCTTAGAGGCCGCCACAGCCGAATGGGTTGGCGAGTGACTCCCATACTAAAGGGCGTAGGTTCGAATCTCCGTGCATGAAACACCAAATAACAGAAAAAGCTCTATATAATAGCCGTTGACTCTCAGCAGGCAATGGCATACCTCCGTGTGTATTTCTGCCATGAAAAAAGCTTCTCATAAAAAATATCTGGTGTCCGAAACTTAAACTGTAGGTCCCTCCATTTGTGGAACAAAATCAAGAGACGCATATCACAAATATAACGATTAGCTCGGCCATATACCCAAAAAGTGCTGGTGAGTGTGAATATGCCGTGCGGCTGAATCACAACGACAAATTTTTAGCCTCGGTCACGCTCACTTCTACAACGGCAATAGCTTCTTGGGTATGCACAGCATGTGATGGAATTGAGTGAATGTTTTTGAATTCGATTAGTCGCATAGAATACGAATATTGGAAAAAAAGTTTAAGTGACCTTTAAAAATGGTAATCTCGCTAATCTTTTTGTAAATTCGGCAGAAATGTTAAAAAGATGTGCTTAGTTCCAGACTTGATTTGATAGATTCTCCCATCGAAAGTTCCACACATCTAGAAATGACACCCGTTAAAAAATATATGTATGTATGTATATATGCGTGTGCATGCGCCTGAATAGTTTATATACACTTTCCTTTTATTCATTCTTTTTTTTTGCAATAGTAAACGCAGAAAACCAATATTTGAAGTTCAGTGTGTCATTACGGTTGACGTTTATAATGTTGTCATTGAAGATATTGTTGACGTACGCCCTTCCATCTCTCCGCACACACGCGCAATTGTGCAAATGTAACACAATTTTTAAAAGATTATTACATTTATATTGGCATACATACATATGCACCTACACATATGTGAGGCAAGTGAGGTGTGAAGGAACTATGATGTATATGTGTATGCATATGTATGTATGGGTGTATATAAAAGGCTGAAGTTGTGCTTTTTGTTGACTTTCAACAAGTATGACTCCATAAATAACTCAGATTGGCCTATTGAAGTGTGCGTACAGTTGAGTCTGCCCCATGAAGGAGGTCAACTAATCAGCCAGTAGCCATATAATTGGGTAAACCTACTTACTATGATACTGCGGTACATACATACATGCATTGGTATAAGTATTAAAAGTAAATATTAATTAAATTTCATTAAATAATACAAAAGTGCTCAATTAAATTGCGATTTTTTGACACTGGAGCCATTACTTGTCAAGTGATACAAATATTATGGACATTGTCGTCAACTCTTTAAAAAATTGTTTATTTAAAAGGCATATTTTATAATTTTATTTGAGTATAATAAGAAATAAACTGAAAAAATATATAAAAAAATGTAATCTAATAATATTTAAATTTGAAAATTTCGATACTAATTTTTGTACAGTGAAATATCTTGGATTCCGTTTAACATTTTAATATACTTTTTTTCCTTCATCACTTTTTTAACGGAGGTTACCTTTTAACCAGGTCACCTTTGCAACACTTCGTATGATAAGCTGTAATTCGATATTTTTATCGAAATGTTTGGTGTTTCTTTAGCACAAACTTCTAAAGGGTTTCCCAATAAGAGGCGTTATTTTGATATTCAAAGAAAAATGCTATTTTTTAATATAAATGATCGAAAGTTTATTTCATTATAAAGAGGAAGATATGCCGTTAATAGTAGAAAATAACATCAGGCAAATGACCACCACGGCCAAGCTTACAGGACAATATCCTTTTCATGAAATTTTCCATAACCGAATTGCAAAGTGGCTGTCCTATGTCCCGAATAGCCTCACGAATTCCATCTTTGAGGTCTTGAATCGACCCTGGGCTGTTGGCGTACACCTTCTTTTTCACGTGGCCCCAAAGAAAAAAGTCTCAAAGTGTTAAATCACAAGATCTCGGTGGCTAATTGTGATCACCTCTTCAAGAGGTAACACGGTCCGGAAACTTTTCACGTAAAAGATCACTGGTTTCGTTGCTTGTGTGGCACGTAGCGCCGTCTTGTTGAAAATAAACGTTGTCCAGATCAATGCCATCCAATTCCGGCCATAAAAAATCGCTAATCATCTGTCGATAGCACAATCCATCCACCTGTAACACCTGTTATTGGAAAAACCTTTATATAACGTTTTCACTTAAGAACTTTATTTGTTCTTTTCTCAGCGAGTTGAAAAATTAATATCGCCTAAAAGATAGAAACTCGTGAAAATTTTTGTGCGATGATTTATTACAATCTTCGTCGTGGCTTCATGAGATAGGAGTGCGGCTTACTTCGACTTTTGCAGGTAAGGCACCACACTTAGCTAATCTGAAATGCGGGTATAACGAGCTCCAATATGGCCGCCGATCCTTGCAGGACGAATTTCGTAAGGGCGTCCATAAAAGGTTATTGCGCTAGAAGCAATCGATGTTGTGAATCTATTGGTAACTAAAGATCGCCATGTGACACATCGCGAGACTGAGGCTTCTTTCGATATTACTGGGATCAGCATACTTGGAATATTGCATGGACATTTGGTTGTCTTCTCGTGTCAATTGACAAAAAAGACTCTCGTCTATTGGTGAAACGAAATGTTGAAGAAATTTAAGGCACGGTGGTTAAAAGCATGTCAATGACAAAGTAATAGGTGAAGAACCTTGGATCTACAAATATGAGCTGGAAGCAAAACAGTACTCGACTCGTATGAGTGTTCCAAGGCGAACTTAAAGTTGTTCGCGGAAGAAGCATCTCAAAGAAAATGTTTGTATTTTTTCGGAAAATCAGGTATCTGCAAATGTCGCAATTGTGCCACTAAAGAAACTTAAAACAATCAATTCTAAGTGGTACACAACCATTTGTTTGTCAGAAGTTTTCGGAGAATTAAAGAAAACCAACTGCTGAAGCCGAATCATTATTCACCTAGAATGAGAATCGGACGAGAAGCGAAAATTACAATCAACAACCAAAATTGTGGATCTGCGAAATTTTGCATTTTCGGAAAATTGCGGAAAATTGTGGATATCTTTGGTAGCTAAAATCATTCGGCAGGGCCCGTTCTAATGAAAATAGAGCTTATGTTAATGAAAAAATTGAAACAGATTGGAATTTCTTAGTCAAACGAAGTTCACTACAATCGGGCATCCACCATATAGCAAAATAGTCTTTATACTCTACATAGGTATAATATTATATATATATTTCATCTGGACACCTTCTCACCTTCACACCATACATTCATACTATTTTAGATGCCAGCTTATCAATTTGAAATCTTCGCAGTCTTGGTAATCTATTTTGTCTTTATCTTTTGTTTTTGATAGCTTAACTCCCTTCTAGAGGGAATTTATCTCATAACCCCATCTAGCACACTTCGTAATTTAGACTTTTTCCATATTGCCTGTAAAAGCTAATATTTTGGGCTTTGCCGGACCTTTGAGTGTTCTTTGTTTTTGCAACTTGTTTTTTAAATATGACCATTTCTTATTGGATTGATGTCCAGATTTTAGGCTTGTGTATGCAATAATTTACTGCAATAAAAAGTAGCCACATTCTGACCATTAGTGCTTTATGTTTTGGATCATTGTCTTGGTAGGTTTAAATTCAGGTTTATTGTCAACAATGAAGCCTAATTTTGTTATTTGTCAAATCACAATGCAGAATAATCAAATATTGTCGTGCACCCATCTTATCTTCCATAAATACCAACTCTCCAATTCCAATGCTGGATACGCATCCCCACACCATTATTGAAAGTTCCATTATCGGAATTGTATCCTGCCTTTCCAATGCTTTTGAAAGCTGCTTTCACACTGTATTGGGTCCAATGTTGTAATACAGCGTAATTTTATTCTTATCGTAAAATATCACATTATCCCAGTAGCTATCTAATAGATATGGTAGATACGATTTGGCGAAAGGTAATCGCTTTTCGATATGCTGTGCAGGGAATAAAGGCTTTTTGCGAGCAACTCGTAAAGACTAGTTAGTTGTACTTTTGCAATACTTGGCTTTATGAAAAACTTCGATCCCACACTCATCTTTAAACTTACTAGCAAGATTTCTTGTTGAAATCTGTGGGTTTGCCCCCACCTTTCTCAATAAAATACGTGCGGTGTGGCCAAATATTTTCCGTGGTCTTCCACTTGTAGATTTTGGCTCCAGCTTCTGTTTTCATTTTGCACGATTTATTCTGTTGTAAATAGTTTGTCGGGTTAAATAAAACATTTCTGATAACTTTTGTACACTTTTTTCTTTTTGTACAATTATTAATAGACCGACTGAGTCACCTCAAACGATTTCCAGGTATTTTTACGTTCCTTATAATTTACATACGATTTGTAATTTTGATTGACAAATCACTCTTACGATCATTTTATGGCTGATCGTTAGTTAACGCGTGTGTCACAACTCAGTGAGATAACGGTATATCAAATCATCTTAGCAAACGATGCCGAAAATAAATATGCCGAAGAAGAATAGATGCCGAAACTTTCTTGACAGCGCAGAAAAGCATTTGTTTTGCTTTTGTTTGCTTTGGGGGATTTAAAAAGTTTATCGTTACGAAGTACTACTGATAACTATGTAAGTTAGAGAACTAATTTCGAAAAGCTCTCCAAATTCAATAAGAAGCAACGGTTTTAGTTGGAGAAGTGTGAATTACTTGAATTTTTTAGAATGTCAAAACACTTTCTCGACAAACTGTATATGATTAACCTAGAAACAATTTAAATTTTTCAAGCAAACAATCAGCCGAAATAGCCGAGGTCGAGTTCCAATTATGCCTAAACGTCATTGACGATCTCACCAAATTAAGCGTTTAATTTGAATTGAATAAAAAAAAGGGCGTGTAGTGTAGTACACATAACAGAACTGAAACTTTCAAGGCAGACGAAGAAAGAGGGAGATACCCGAGAGAAAATGAGAGAGAGAGAGAGAGAGAGATAAAGATTATGTGTCTAAATAAATTCACAACATTTGCAGAGAATACAAATAGACAAAATTTACAAAAAACGGAGATGGGTCGACCGGTGTAGGTAAACGCCGGACACAAAACCGTGGCAACAACGCGCACTACTCCGAGCATTTATCACCCGCACAAACCCAGCGATTCCAGGAGCGCAGCAACGGTACAAATTACCGCAAGGCAATACCAATAAGTCCGACGCCGGAATGGATAGCACTTTATAGTACGCACAAGCACTAGCCAGGAAACGGAAATAAGCGCCAAATGTAGGCACCAAAAAAATTGGGACCAAAAAATGCCCCACACAGTAGGCACCAAGGAAATATAACGCCAAAAAGTAGGCACCAAAAATATATTTCCTACAAGTTTGCACCAACAAACAAGCGCCAAAAAGTAGGCAGTCTTATTTCTCACTAGAAATTAGAAACCCCAAGGAAAAATAGCCTAAAGTGTATCTAAGATATATGTAAGGTATAGCTCTCTCTCTCCTTTTCCTCTACCCTATATCTTTTTTCTCTCTTGCGGAACGAAAATGCCCCAAACGTTGCATGGCCTTCAAATTTTAATCTCCATTCACTTCAAAAATATATAAAATTACATTCCATCTTTAACAATTTACATTCTTCTACACAATACAACAATTTTTCATAAACTAAAACGGAGTTTTCCTTAGTTTCATGGCTAAATATGTTTACATTTTTTATATTTTATATTTTTTTTTTCAATTCACATTTTGATGTGGAATCTGTTACCCTTTTACTCATTGCTAAAATTTGTATGCAAATGAACTCTTATCATCATTTCCCTCGGAGTAAGCAACGCCCACCCCCTCTCACTCATTTCCTATATCACTCACGTATCGACTACCGGCAAACTATTGTCATTTAAATTTAATTGAGTAGTCATCATTTAGCATTGTTCGCCGTTTTTGCATCTGATTATTCATTGCCATTCATCTTCAACCACTTGTGCCATCGACCAGCCGCCGTTCCTCAATTACATGTGTTCGCATATTTTTCGGGGTGATTTTGTGTACGAAATATTTACCACTTCAAAATTAATTTGCCTATGCTCACATTTTTGTGTTTGCATATAAATATGTACATATGGGCATACATATATAGGTGTGTATATATATATGTATGCACTGCTTGTGTTTTATTGTACTTGTATAATATTTGCTTTGAGCGAGTAGTTGATTTGCATTTTTGATTCTCTTCCCCCTTTTTATTAAGTAAAGTTTATTGACATGCAACAAGTCAATTGTGATTAAAAGTATGTGATCGACCGAGGGGTGTACTTGGGTGTTCTCAAGCATATGAGCCAGACTTCAAAACCGTTGCGAGAACAATTGAAATTAAGTAAAAAGTGGGTAATTGCGTAATGATTCCAAAATGTTATGTTCCTGCAGATGAGTAGCCTACCTATTTGGTATATTATTAGCAATAACCGCCTGAGTCGAAAACGATATATTTGTGCCGACTTCCAAGCTTCCTTTAGTTATTTGCATTTAAGATATCTGACTTTCAGAAAAGGTGCAAGTGCTAGTATGTGATTTAGAGACTAAATATGGTGGAACAAAATCTACAACATATAGAAGAAAAAAAAATATCCCCAAATGTGTCAACAATACATTTATTGGACAGAAAAATGAAAAACATTGCGCTCTTCAGAGCACCCAAAAATGCTAAAAACGCCCTACCCAATACTCTTGGTTAGTGGACTGATGTTGAAAGAAGAAGCCAAAAGCTTCATTCAAAAATTAATGAAATTTTAATTCTGAGTTTAATATCAGTAAAGATCTCAAAATTTCAAAAAAAGGTACAACTACAACATATTAATATCTCAATTAGTTAAGCCATTTAAGGAGGCGGTAATCAACTTTACAGCACTGACGTATCCGGTCTAGTTGGGAAACTGAAAGAAAATCTATGAAAGAAGTATATCTTGTCTCATGACTGTCTATTAAAAAAAAAAAATTCTAAATCTAATGCACCGACGTTTGTCTAACAAGAAACTCTTTATGTGGTAGGTGGCTGAAATACCTGTCCGGTACTCCCCAAGTACCTCTAAAGTGCCGTTTTATACCATTTTGAATCCTTCAACGAGCAGATAGCAACAGCCAGCAAGAGCTGTTGATAGAATGAAGAATATTAATGGGACTTAAGGTGACACACAGCCCCAGGCTGTACGCAGTAATCTTAATCGTCTAGTTGCAAATCAGGACATCTACAGAGAAAGTGCTCAACAGTCTCCTTCTATGAAACGTCCCCACAACTTCTGCAATGGGTGAGTGCCGATCGTGCAATGGCCGGTAAACACAGCTATGAGTTTGGAAATTGAGTGGCGTAAGCCCCCAGCATTTTCTGCGTCTACAGGGTAATAGCACGAAATAGCACATGAAGAATTGGAGCTCCATCTGTTTTACGCTTTTCTAAGAAATAAGTTGTGCGATTCCCCTTTGACTACAGTCAGGGGGATGCTGATGGATGACCTGGTAGTAGACTTCTGAAACCCAGAACCCAGAACTTTCTGCATCCTGTATCTATACTACTTAGAGACACAAAGAAATGGAATCTGTTCTGCACTTTTCTAATAAATAACGCAGATGATTTTTTCTCCCCATTCTGAAATTTGAAAAATCTCTCAAAAGTGAAGAGTCTTGATGTTAATTAGTTCATATTATCGCGAGTTCACTGGCCTTCTAATCGACATGAATTTAAAAAAAAAGAAAGTTGCTCTACTATTAGACTAATGACTGATGTGTGAACAGCGAATATCTTTATCTTTATCCCCACCTTTATCCCTTTACTCATATTTATTCTTATATTTTTCTACACTAATATTATAAAGAGGAAAACTTTGTTTGTTTGTAATGAATAGGCTCAAAAACTACTGGACCGATTTTAAAAGTTCTTTCACCATTCGAAAGCTACATCATCCACGAGTAACATGGATTATATTTTATTTTGGAAATAGGGCTCGAGATATAGGTCAAAACGTGGACCCGGGTAACCTTCGGATGTGTATGTACAATATGGGTATCAAATGGAAGCTGTTGGTGAATGCTTTAGTTCAGAGTATTTCCATCCGCTCCGTGACTAGGATCTCGAGATAGAGACCAAAACGTGGACCCTAGAATGTGTTTGTACAATATGGATATCAAATGAAAGCTGTTGATAGTTGCTTTAATACGGGGTAATTTTCATACCTACTGATGACTAGGGTCTCGAAATATATGCCAAAACGTGGACCCGCCGTGTCTTTGCACCGAATTAAACCAAACTTACGCACATTGTTAAGTAAGTATTGAAAATGGGTTTCGTAAAGTTTGGTTGTAATTCGGAGCAGTGGCAACGGGTACAGCGTTCTTTTGAGACAGCCATAATGTCGCTTACTTTTTTAACGCTTGGGGCGGAACTGAACTGTCAAATTGACAGTGTGAGTAACAATGTGTCAATATTTCTTTCTGATTTGGATGCCATAAGGAAAAAACGTAAGTGCAACATGTAAAAATTGTTTGTGAATTTTTTTGGAGTGGATTTTGGAACAGTGAATAATTTCTTACGAAATTTGAGAATTTAATGTGAAATCCGAATGAAATTATGTGTTCGTGGAAACAAAATTGTTTTTCGTTTTTTTTTTTTGAAAAATATAAATGGATAATGGTTAAAAAAGCTCCAATGCTTAATAAAACATATAAATTGAAACGAAAAATTCATGGATGATCAGGAAAAAGACGATTGTTTATTCATATGCGTTGATTTGAAATTTAAAAACAATCTTCTTTTATCCTGATTTTCAATTTATATTTTATATTTACTCAAAAACAAATAGAAAAACAAAAAATATTGTTTATGCCAAAGCGCTTGAATAAAGAATAAAGAAATAAATAATATGAAAATCATATATTTTCTGTTCTAAACCATATCTATTCTACTTTAGTGTGCCCAGCGAAGGGGGCCGGGTTTGCTAGTGTATTAATATTTTCCGATGTATCGAACTTTTTTTCTCAAAGAGCACACACATTATTATCACCACGCTCATATTTCATTTGAAAGTAGTTTTGCAATTTGAATACCAAAAAACGAAATTCGACATTTCAGTAAGTAACAAATAAAATTTGCTTACATTTTTGGGAAAAAGGCATGACGCCTCCCATAGTACGACTTTGTCCGACCTTAGACATTTCCCTAAGTTTTTCAGACATCTTCATCTAAAAACTACTTTCAAAAACGTAAACTCTTCGCCCTCTTCCTTCTCACATCCATACTTGTACAAGTCCATACATACATACCTACATCTCATTGGAAAATATTCAAAGTGAGACGATTTCGTTTATTTCTATCGCAAAGTCGAAAGGGTCGAAACAAGTTTGGAACAAGTTTCGTTGCTGCACTTCTCAACAAGCTGATCTGAATTCAAAAGACATCAAATTTAATTATCTTTAAGTAATTTTGTCATCCGCAAGTACAAGTCAAATGTGTCTGCAGATGAGAGGACTCATTGTTAGGGGAGAATGAAGCGTGATTATGAAGTAGAAACGTGCCAACTATGTGCATATGCACGTATGTATGTGTGTGTGCATAATACATGCATATATTCATTTATACGGAGGGTGCATAAAAGGGTGTGAAAGTGTAAAGACGACAAATGCACTGCGTCAGTGATGATTAGGATAATGACTGATGAATCGTTAATGAGTGCTGAGTTGCTTGGTTTGCACGCCAAATGCGTTAATGGCTGCATGAAGTGAATGCGAACTTAATTCTGTAATATGCAGATTTGAGGAAAGGAAGCAGGAGTGGCTGCACCCAAGTCCGATTCTATATTTGCCAGAATACAGCATTTTTTATTGAATTTTGAAAATAGCGAACAAGGAAATATAATCACTTTTCGAGGCAACCCGCTAAAGTTATAAATATAATAATTTAAATTCCTCAAAATTTTATTTTTACAAGAGCACTAAATTGGTTATTTTGTACGACAACGATTGTGTGGATAAAATTACGGCTTGGCAAAAGTATGAACATAAAAAGGGAAGTGGACCTTTATAGCCGATTCAGCTAAGACCAAACACTTACTGTGAAAGCAGATCGATTATATCTGCCTTGAACGTGATTATCAAAGATATAGAAAAGAGTATTTTACAGAAATGAAAAATATTTCGCAGTTGGCACTGAGAGCTGAAACCAACACCAACAGATTTATCTACCGCATGCTTAGTGGCGGCTGTCCTCATTCCAATTGTAGATCTTGAAAGAAAAGCTTCTGCTGGCCGTGATTAGGCTAAGATATGGTTCAAGCCACGTGCAAAACACTTAGAGACTTTATCAACCCATCTTACATTGGGTCCAAACTGACTGAGTTTTTGCTGGCATCACCTTCAGAGAGGAATGAACAGGATGGGGCAATTGAAAACAGCTTGCTCGGAGAAAGAAGAGCTTGTGATGGAGCTCACTTACGCGATTTTGGCCGAACTTAACAAAGCGCGCCAGTCATTTTTTTCTCGTGCTAACCGGCGCCAGTTGGACACCCCAAATGAAGCCAAGTCCTTCTCCACCTGATCCTTCCAACTAGGAAAATTTGTGAGAGGCGTGACGCAAAAGAGCTGGTAATAAAGGCAACTCATTTGCAATCTCAGACGGAGCTACTACAACGAAAATGTTTCATTCATTATCAGCTTTTATTGAACTAACAAGTAGTATGCAGAGAGAGGGAAAGTAAACTGCATTATGGGAGCATCTCGCTGAAGATCAATGAAAGATGATAGAAATCGCTAATTTCTCCTAATCGTATTTTGTAAATAACCACTCCTTTGAATACCCAGTTGAACTCAGTGGGCATTTTTTATTTTCCATTTAAAATCTGAAACCTGTTTCCTTAGAGAAACGCATATTTCGAAAGGTGCAACGCCGGTCAGGAAGCCAGAGTTCTTAGAGCCACTCCATTTTGTTTTGGCAGTTGTTTGATTACTCCTTGGGCCGGAGTAATAAGTCTCTTGGGTAGCTATTTCGCTTTTGATTTACACTAGTGGATGACAAATCCACCTAGACCTATTTTCCTATTTTCTTGCAAGTTCTGCCAAGTATCGCTCAGATGTGGCGAGTAAAAGGCTCATAACCATGCAGGCAACAATAGGTTCCAAGTTTTGACGTTACCTGTTTGGTTTTCTTATATTTCATAATTAAATTGCATTGAGCAATGTGGTCAGATTTAAGTGTCGCTTTCCCAAGAACATACATTTTTCATTACTACTCTTTATTACCAAAGGTGCGATATGCATTTTCTGAATAGAAATGAATTCGATCGTAATTAGAATTTTTTATAATGTCTCAACCAAAGCTTTTCCTAGCGGGTTGTTGTTGTAATAGCATAAAATATTTTTCATACATTTTCGGGGAATGCTGCTGAAGTGACCGTTCTCGGTTGGACTTTTGGACGATTGTAAATACAAGGTGAAACAAGACTCGCGTCATAAAAATTTTCTGATGCGTCATCTTTTTAATGAGTTAGTTGGAAGTTACATCCCTAGCTGACTTCCAGTGAAAGTTTGGTGACATTCGGTTCAATGGAATCGAAGTTATTGCGTCTAAAGCGTCAGTATGTTTGTGTCACCGGTACAAATATGAGTTTCGAACAAAGAGCTAATATCAAATTTTGTTTTAAAATCGGTTAATCGTTTACCGAAACATTTGAATTGATGAAAAAAGCGATGATTGTCTATCTCGTGCCAGAGTTAATGAGTGGTTTACACGTTTCAGAGATGATTGGGAGGGCATAAATGACAATGAACATACGAGCCGCCCAAAATCAGTAATCACCGAAAACTCCATCAAAATTGTTGATAAATTCATCAAAAATGAACCGAAATCATAGTTGAAAATTATGGAATCGGAGTTGAATATCTCCAAAACATCGATTTATTGTATTTTAACTGATCATTTGGGTTTACGAAAGGGCCGTGAACTTTTCATTCCGCACAAGTTAACTGAGGACCAAAAATTGCTCAGAATTTAGCATTCTAAAGACCTCAAGAGGCAAAAAAAAGAAGAAAACGTCCTTCCTTAAACGTGGTGTTTCCAACATGAGCCTGAAACTAAGCGTCAAAGTGCCGAATGGAAGGCGCCAGACGAGCTCCCACCCAAAAAATCGCCTTTGGAGAAGTACGATTCCAAGGGAATTGTTCACAAGGAGTTCGTGCCAACGGGCCAAACCGTCAATGCAATTTTCTATCTTCGACATTCCTCGAATTCGACCGCAAAACCGCGAAGGGGAAAGCTTACTTACGCGCTTATTGCATGAAAATGCACCATCTCATCGATCCAGTCTTGTGACTGATTTTTTGACTAGAAATCGCATTTTAACGATCACTCACTCGCAGTATTCGCCTGATATGGCTCCCTGTGACTTCTACCTATTCGGAAAATTGCATTTGGCAAGAAAGGAAAACCTTTTGCGTCCGTAGAGGCCGTCCAAAAGGCTTGTACCGACATCCTGAAGGACATTCCGGTCAATGACCTGAAACACTCTTTCGAAAAGCTTTTAGATCGGGCAAAACAGTGTATCGAGGCCAGAGGGGACTATTGTGAATCATTTTCTACTTTAGCTCAGTCTTGTTCTTTTTGGACTTCGCCTTGTATATCTCTTCCTTCGTGACTGATGAATAACACCATACGACAGTACTTTTCACCCACGAGGAAAGCAATATGTGGGAAATACTAGACCCCAGTTCACCTCAAATGAGAGGGAGTGTAAAAGAAAGTTAAAAATGTTGTCCATTTACAGTTATAAGTTTTTAAATATATGAAAAATGCCTTTTTAAATTTGAGTCCTTCAATGCCCATATATATTTTCTTAAGCTAAAGTCAAAATTTTACGATTCTAACTTTATTTTTACCAGATAAAAGAAATTGGAGTTTCTAATTTTAAGTTCATATGTATGTGTCTACTACCAAAATACATACTCGTAAAATCAGCTGGTGAAAAAATGTATGTGCTCACTAAAGCTGATGCAAATTTACCATTATCTATTTTTTTTTTACTCTTGTAAAGAATTTCACTTGGACTTAAACTGATCCAAGTATTTTGGAAATTGACGAAAAAATCCTAGAAGAAGGAGACCATGAGAAGACAAGAAGGGAATTGGAAGACCGACCACAAGATGGAGCAATGACATAAAAAGAACAACGAAAAATTGGATAAGAACAGTACAAGACCGAGAAAATTGGAAATGAATGGACGCAAACGGCTGAATGCTGATGATTCAAAGTTGAAAATTTTCTCATAGATTTTTTTAAGCGAAGTATCATCGGTTCTTTTTAACACTTTTTAACAAATTTATTTTCAATTTTTCGGGATAGAACATAAATTTGAAAAAAAATAAACTTTGGGAAAAACAAATGTTGGTGAAAAAATGAGTGCTGTTCAGTATGTGCCAAATCTGATCAAACGGAATAGTCAAACAAACAAACAAAGATTAATTTTTTTTTATTGATATGTACATATGTATCCATTTAAAAAAGGATTATGCGGCTCTTTAAGCAGCGCAACAAAAAGTTCAAAGGAGTTTTTCAAAATCCTGATCCTCAATTTTCTTTGTTTTACTTTTTACATAAATTTGCAAATCATCCGAAATCTGCTGACGACTCTTTTGAATTTGACTTGTTTATTATTAGAAACTAAAAGTTACTAGCCTCTCAAGGCCATCCACCTATACACCTCCACCATCGCTACTCTGACTAACCAAATTCAGCACACGTTTTCTATATAAAACATCTCCCGACTTGTCATTCAAATGAAATCTACATAAATCAGCATTAAAATGGAACTGCACATACATACATATGTATGTGTATGTGCCCCACAGCAGTTATGCAGATGAGCAACAGTTCTCCAACCGACATTTTTTCGCGTTGTGCTGTCAGCTGAGCAACTGCAGCGCGGCGTGTGGCTCACGTTAATCACGCTTCCTTCATACTTTTCAAAATTCTAATTTAATTACTTCTGCTCCGTGCATTCATTGTCACGCAGTTGTTTCCCTTTTTAGCACTTTGTTCTTTTTGATTGAGTTGCAATGGCATGAAAATAAATGTTTTGTTGTATTTGCCTAGCATTCGAAGCGGATATCGACCGAGGCAGTGAAAACCAAAACAAATTCACCAGCGCGCGCTCTAAACTCAACTGGCTTAGCAAATTTGCATTGTGTTCGAAAAGTGGAGAAAGATACTTTTATATGAAAAAAATCAACAAAATTTGGTTGTCAGCATAGATAATTAAATATGATTGGTTTTCAAAGAGAAAAAGTTGAAATTCACAAACACCAATCCAGAGCGGCCTATCAGCATCTAAGTGGAGAAGGGAGACATCTAACCAATATTGGCTGCGCAGCCTGCTCGGCTGTGGCCTTTTAGCTGCAACGCTCGGAAGCCTTAAGGTGGTGTCAGACAATTTGTTGTAAAATACTTTAATTTTCTTGTGTGAACAGACGAAAATTAGTTCATGAGTTATTGCAATCTTTTCAGCAAATAATATCGAAAATGAGACTTATTATTGCACCAGCACGTTACCTCCTTTTGTAAAGTGCTGTTAAACTTTTCAAGTGTAGCCCTTGTGACATTTTTGGTAGATTGAAATATTGAACTTCTTTCATTGAAATTCTTGTAATTAGTTGAAGTGATTTCAACCTTAGCTTTAGCACCTAGGGTGCGATGTGGACCTGCCCTACAGCTGCGATGGTGATGATGCTCGAGCTGACACCGCTTCATAAATAATCAAGTTGAAATTGAAATTGCAGTTGGTCGAGCCCAGGCGCACCAAGAGATTTGGTGGCTCCTTAAACACTCAAGTTAAAAAGCCTATTGTATTTAGTGCTCTGGAAAGAGGGTAGATAGGCAAGGAGGAAAGAAGAAAAGCATCAGATAAGGATATAGGAAAGAATAGAGCCATAGACAGAGGTAGTTAGTCCAGTGAGAATTTTCCAGACTCTTTGGTAAATCTGTAAATATCCTCCAGTTTTAGAGAATGAATTTTACTCGTTCTTATGACATCGGAACCCAAAACTCGTAGCCTTGCTCTAGCAAAGGCAGGACACTCACAGAGAAAGTGCTCAGTGCTATGCGCCTCCTCCAAGCACGGCAGGCAGATTGGGTCCTCAATGATTCCAATTGTGGTCATATGCTGGCCCGATGGGTTGTGTCCGACAATCAACCGATCGACTTTTCTTCCAAGTTTTAGTGGAAAGTTTGATAGTTTTCTGTTCGGACTTGTCACGAAACACTTTGCAGTTCTGCAGCGTTCTAGACTGGTCCATAGCTCTTTATGTAAATTGCATACGTAATCGATGATCCAATTCATGATTACTGCGGAACTGATTCCGGTTATTGGCTCTGGCCCTTGTGGGCAAACCGCTAGTCCACGGTTGGCCAATGCATTGGCAATTGCGTTTTCTTGAACAGCGGAGTGTCCTGGAACCCATATAAGTACAAGCCGGTTCTGTCTTGCGACAGAATTAAGCTTCTTCTTACATTCTTGAACAATCTTTTAGGTTTGCTTCGCGTTCTCCAGGACCTCTAGTGCAGCCGGACTGTCACTGAAAGCTTGAATCTGTTTTCCGCTCCATCTCCTCTCGATTATCCATTCGACTACTTTCAGGATGGCAAAAATTTCCGTTTGGAAAAGAGTTGCCATTTCCCCCGTAGCATAGTGATACTTATTACTATCGTTTAAGTACCATCCGACTCCAGACATTATTTCATTCTTCGAGCCATTGGTAAAGAAAATAGTCGTCAAATCTCCCTCAATGCATTCTGGATTGCTCCATTGCTCACGCAATGGCAATCTGACATCAAATTTCCTTCGACATGAAACTATGGGTATCAGGTCATCTTTAAGTGCCAAAAACGGTGGATACTGCTCAGATAGTACCGTAAAGATTGCTCTGTGTTTGAAGTTGTTTAACGGCGTCATTAAATTCAACCAAACTGGTGGAGATGTTTTTATCCTGGAGTTTATTTTGGCGGTATCGCTACATATGGCCAGCTGATCGAAAGAGAGGCTAAGGACAGTTTCTGAACTGAACTAGGCCGAAAACTTCTCTTATCTTTTTTGCATGGCAACTGCAATCATCTACTGCAAGACGGTATCTATCGAATTAGATATAATCGTGAGCTGAAACTATTAGCAAAAAACAATACTGTGATAAGATTTATAAAATCTTCGAGGATAAGATTGCTCGCCCCAAGGAGAGAACAGTTGAATTACACCCTGTTGGAGGCCGAAGAAGAGGACGCGCACGAAAGAGATGGCTCGAAGACGTGGAAGTTGACCTTGAAAAGCTAAACGTGGGGCGGTGAAAGAGGTAGCCTTAGATAGAGACAGATGGCGCAAGATTGTGAATGAACCAATGGTTTACCAAGGACTGTGATGCTAAGAAGAAGAATAACTGTAAACATCGTCACCAGAATCAGTCTAATAGCACTTTCCAAAAACAAATTATGTGCATTACTTTTAAGGACCTTAGTATCAATTGCCAAGTAAGGAATAATTAAGTGTCCAAAAACAGTGGCGTAAATTAATTTTAAATTAATTATTATAATTAAGACTATCGCAATGTGATATGCCAAAAAGTAGTTTCAGAATAACTTTCTTTTTTTAATAACGAGCTTGACTTCACCTTTTTGTTTCATGCAAAAAATACTTTATATGCACATTGTGACAAGTTTTGCAATTACTTTCTCAAATTCTCCAACTTGAAAGATTTGCTGAAAGCACTTTTCATGCCACGCCTGACGGCCACTTAAGGGCTTCCAGCTTTTTGTTCGCTTTTGGGTGCCAGCATGAAAACGTCAATCGAAATCATATGCATAAATGCGAATATTCCCGTTGAGTGCAAGTAAGTCCATAAATATATACACACGCACGTACATACATGTAAATATATGTGTGTAAGCACTATATCACAGCGCATTGAACATAAAATTTTAAACATCAATAAAAAAAATTTATGAGCACAATTTATGTTGAGCAAGTTGGGAGAGCATTCAAGCGCAAAGCCAAAACCATTTAAGGATGTCAAAACTAATAAGTGTCGAGGAAAATTGTGTATAGTTTTAGGCGTTTCAATGTGGTGAATTTGCATAATGGCATATCCACACACACACACACAGAAAATCATTTGTAGTTGTGCATATAGAGGAAGGTTGGATTGGTTGGTGGTGATAGTGTTGCCTATGCACCTGGCACAGGGTCCGAATAAGCGAGTGGGCCGCCATTTTTATAGACTTTTGAAACCTTTTGCTGTTTCTTGTTGCCACGTTTCGCTCTTATTTTTGACTTACTCAAATATCTCGTTGAATCTATTAATATCATCCATAATGCACAAAAAGAGCTTCTTCACATTTGACACTGTAGAGTGGAAGCTCTGCAGTGCAGTGTTTTGCGTCCATTATGCGCATCGACTACTTGCAAAGACCAGGACCCAATTATCGTCGAAAGGACCCAGGGTCCACTGCCACTGGACTCTCGAATATTATTTTGTTATTGTATGCTTCCTATAGTTTCCAACATGAAATCAAACAGCATTTCCCATTCAAGCAGCTCAGATTTTTTTTTTTGAAAATCCACAATGTGTCTGGCGGCCTCGGTACACTAGCCTGCCATCCCCGAGGTTATGTGTTCGAATCCTACGTAAAGCACGGTCCTCGCACTTTTCCAAATTTACCTACTTTTCCTGTTTCTAAAGCAAAGAAAAGAAAAAAAATGCTCATTATCCAACCCTTATCCTTTCAATCCTTACTCCCGCACAATAGTCTGCGCATTATTTACATTATGGCTGCTAAAACAAGCAAAAACAAAGAAGATCACACAGTTACACGTGACAGTGGCGCCAGCAAGAGGAAACGGGGAACTGCGGTAAAAGCGCTGACACACCAAATTTAGCGAAGTCCTCAACCATCTGTGTGATCCTTCTGCCAGAAAAATGTGAAACACAGATGGCGCTCTAAACAGTTAGAAGGCATTGTTCCTAAGCAACGAGAGGTAGACATTCCCACTACTTAGGACTGATAGCGGCAGGCTAATCACCTACCCTGTCAGAAATCAAAATAGGTTAACGAAATGCCCTATGCTCCCGAGAGGAGTGAACAAGGAAGACAAAAAAAAAACAAAAAGTGTATGGCCATCATTTCGACACTAATTTCGTTCAAGATAAAAAATACCGTGTTTGGCTTATTGTATTCCATATGGGTTCAGTCATTTTTTTGGTTGAAAATGTAGTTCCCGGTGTCTCTGGATAACACCACTTTTCTTTAAAACCGCTTTAGCTTCATGAAACGATAAGTTGGGATTTGTCACAACCAAATCAATGCTTTGGATAGGTATTTTCTTTTCTTCAATGCAGAGAGGAATCGCAAGCAACGATAGCTGCAGATTTTGGAAGACTGGACTGAAAGAGAGGGAAACTCTAGAACATCTTCTTTGTTCGTGCCCTGCATTAACTAGAACCTGAATGAATGGCCTAGAACTTCTCTCGTGGCTTGAGCTTCAAAACTTATTTAGATTCACTGAGGACGCAGGCTTATTACAAAAAGTCTACTTCGAAGAAACGTAAAGAGACTTTCTCCAAGCTTCATCTGGTAACACTAAAGACTATGTGACGGCTTTCAGCCAGCCAGGTCAATCTAACCTAACCTATCAACTGAAAATGGATGCCTTGGCTTAGAAAATTGAGTATTGGAAAGATGTCATATAAGGATAAAGTGGTAGTTGCTCGATCAGTTTTGTTGACTTGATGAGTTGTTGGAACGAGAAATTCATTAAAAATGTAGCTATATGAGATGCTGCTAAATCGCAGTGCAAAATTCATGAGACTTCTCTCACAAGTGTGGCCTTTTCCGATATCTATGTTATCTAAAATGCCGTATAATACCCAGAAAACATTTTATATTTCCTGTTTGGTCTTTTTTTAATTTTGATAATTCCTCTCAAAAATATTGGGAATTTTTTTACAGAATGTATACCGCGGCTGCCGTAGCCGAATGGGTTGGTGCTTGACTACCATTCGCAATTCACAAAGAGAACGTCAGTTCGAATCTCGGTGAAACACCAAAACTAAAAAAAAAAAACATTTTTCTAATAGCGGTCACCCCTCGGCAGACAATGGCAAACCTCCGAGTGTATTTCTGCCACGAAAAAGCTCCTCATAAAAATATCTGCCGTTCAGAGTCAGCTTAAAACTGTAGGTCCCCCCATTTGTGGAACAACATCAAGGCGCACACCACAAATAGGAGGAGGAGCTCGGCCACCCACAAAGCGTGTACGCGCCAATTATATATATATATATATTAGGCCGGGTCGATTTGTGGGGAGGCAAAAAACGCTCATTGCTCTGTGAAAATCATATTCTAGGGATCAAAATAAGAAACTTTGCTGAAGGAACCATACCTCTAAAACGAATTCTGATGTCCCCCAATTTGGATCGAACTTTTTAGTTTCTTTTCTCATGTAAAGGCCAAAAATGGTGATATTTTGAAATGATTGTATGGGGAACCCCCCAGGGGAGTTCAAGGGGGTGTGCCACTGGCATGGGTGGATCGGCCGTCCAAAGTTAGTGGGGCCGGTCATACATTTGGACTCGATTGGAACCCTCTAAATGGGTCAAAGTGGGATTTTTCGTTCGACCCAAATTGGGGGACATCAGAATTCGTTTTAGAGGTATGGTTCCTTCGGCAAAGTTTCTTATTTTGATCCCTAGAATACGATTTTCACAGAGCAATATATATTATATATAAATATACCCATAATTAAGACAAATTAGTTGCTTTCGCGTACAAATCTTTAAATATTTGCATATCTGTGCCAACGAAGCTCAATATTGTTTCGTAAATAAATCCTTACTTTACGTTTCTCGTATCAGTAAAATTTAATTAAATTGCGAATCGACACCTGCCTTCCAGAACACCTCAAAGTAGAAGCAATACTTATATCGAAATTTATTTCATCGTGTCATTTACCTGTCCCACACTCCTTTCAGGCGTCCTGCAAATAATCAATACTAACGCATCTCACATCTCCCAACACATATCACTATTAGTAATATTATCTATATCCTTTCTTGTTTGCAGCTATTGAATTTAATAAATTAGAAACCCAAAGCCATTTGACGACGAAATCAACCCCGAAAAAAATCACAAAAAAAAAAACGTAAAATAGGAAATGAACTCAAAACATTAAACACCCACCTCACACTTCTACCTCCACTTTGCCGCGGTAGTCTCGGTGACAATCGCTCTTGGGAGTGGGAGTGGGTAATGTACCTGAAAGCGTAAAAGCGTGCAATCGTCGTAGCCTCCGTTTGTTGCCACGCCACCAATCATCCAACTAACTCCACTGTTGCTCGGCTAGGCTGGAACGGTGTGCCACAGTAACGTGATGTGGGTGTTTTCCTGTCTGGCAGGCGTTGAACGTACCAACTAATAAAGCCTGACACGTGGCATCAACAATGAAACGCATTAAAGTCGATTACAATATGAAGTTCCTTAGTGGCATACATCCTGCATTCATTTTCCGCTTTGTTGTTGGAGTTCCCAATGTACTCGTACACAAACTCCTTTTTTCGTTTTTGGCTTGTCCGCCGATACGGCGGTGTGGGCACGTGTGTGCTTGCTAATGTCTCTATATCGTTCATGTTGTTGTTGTTGTTGTATAAGCATTTACAATGAATGTTCTCATTCAGATATTTTTGAAGCTATCAATTGTTAAAACATTTCATCGTATTATTATTATCGAATTATTTTAGTTTATTACGTCACTGTGCAGTGGTTGCGAGTACCCTACAGCCGAGCATTGCGGACATTATGGATTTTAAAAAGAGCGTAGATTCCAGTAAATGATCATGAAAAGTTTGGCTTTAAAATTCGAAATTTGTTAATCACAGATAGATAAATTCTTTTCTGAGACGTCCCTCTAGTTGAGATAAAGCAGATCGTAGCCATCCAGATTAGAGGTGTCATTGTTTATTATCATACTTCCACTTTTCATTCAGCTCCACAAATTTAAGGACATATATTTAACTTGTGTTCTTATTTGTTACAATATGACTTTGCGCACAATTTCAATATTCTGGAATATCATAAAAAACAAAAACACAAAAACAAAATAAGATTCTTCACGCGTTGCTCATACTCGGCCGAACTGATTGTACCGCAATCGTATCCTCCTATGCATTAGTAATAGCAGATTCTATCCCGTAGAGCTGCAAATTTCGGGATTCCGAAACTTAAAAAGAGTGATACCGCTATTTCCGGGATATTTTGGAATTAACAAATCTTTACTAAAAAAAAGGATCTAAATGGTAGTGCATGCATTAATATTCATTGCGTGTAATAGTTAAAATGACAAATAATTTGATTTTATAAATTTTAACATGCAATAGAAAGTGACGCAGCTGCTGCGCGATCCTGCGACCAAAAAAGAAACAACTAGCGCCTTTCGCTCAGGAAAAACTTGGCACAAAGACTACCAACAGCTGACCATGGATCTCTGACACCACTTGGGGCATCACGGGGAGCGCAGAAGCGAACTTAAAACGGAATTTATCAGCGATGTGTCCCTTCGGCCAGCCTACAGAGAGGTGGCGAAATAAGTAAAAAAATCGGCCATAAATGATAGGAGAAAGTTCGTTGAAGAGGAGTAAACAACATTTGACAGCTGTACCGCATAGTTGGCCGCCTAACCAACCAGTGGAGTAATAGCAACCAGCCGAACAGAGATCTGAATGGTGCTTTGCTGACTTCCAATGATGACCGGTTCCGCAGATGGAAGGAACACTTTGAAGCAACTAGCAACATTGCTCTTAGTAGTATACCTAGCTTTGAAGTGGGCAACACAACAACAACCAGCATTAAAATAAAAACATCCTGCTCCAGCATGGCGGAGATTAAGGATGCAATTAAGAAGCTGAAGCTCAACAAGGGGCGGGAAAAGATTGCATACAGCCTGAACTAATAACAGTCCACCCGCAAATATCAGCGGAAATTCTGCCCAAGAAAGGCGACCTGCGTGAGTGTGGCAACTGGCGCGGAATAATCCTACTTAACACCATCTACAAAATTGTAGCCGTAATCATACAAAGCAGGCTTAAAGATACCGGACGCTCGTTAAGAAATAAACAATCTGGTTTTCTCTCTCACCGAAGCTGTGTAGACCAAGCCAAAACACTTCGGATTATAGTATATACAACAATCAGTTGAGTGCACTCCCTGCCCTACATGCTGTTCGTAGACTTTAAGAAGGCGTTCGACACTATCAAACGAGACACAATATGGCTGGCACTGAGTAGAAAGGAAGTTCCACCAAGATAATCCGCCTCATCAAAGCCCTCTACGAGGACTCCGAACTGACAGTGTTTCACAAAGACGATATCACGGATTATAAAGCGTTTGTCTAGTATAAAGATCCACAAAGTCTCGTGCATAACATCGCAGAAAGCCCGAGTTGGAATAGGGAAACGAATGTTATTAAGAAAGTAGATTTTTTTTCCTTTTCATATATTTATTTTTATTGTTTTCTCCTGTTTTTGCAATTCTTTACGTCAAAAACAACACCGAAACCCGAAAATTCTTTTACTGCACAAAGACAAGCATTAGAAAAAGCATAAGTAGAGGCAATCGAATTCAAAAATGTATGTTTATGTGGAAACATTTACTGATATTAAACACAATTTGTTTCCGGTACTCTATTCGGACGGACAGCAGAAAATTCATAGCGCATAGGACTTTTGTAAATTCTCCTTTTTTTTTAAATGGCAAAATACATAAAAGTTTGATTTTCTGGCAGTAAAATGCAGCGACCCACACCAGCAAGGCAATCAAATTGCGATTTCAGCAGCATCAGGTTGACGTTCCGAAAAGAGCAGCTTGGCGGCCAGTCCCGAAACCAATAAAAATGTGTTGGCGATACCGATACAGCACTGAGGTTTTCTGAGCACAGCTGAATCGAAGTTCCAAGCAATTCAAAGCTGACAAGGACTATGATATAAGTAAGGAAATCAAATTTAGAGCTTTAAGGAAGTTCATTTGGAAACATTTACTGATATTAAGCAATAAATATTTTCTGTTACTCCACTCGGACAGACTTTTTAAATCGCTTTGTAATAGCGAAATTACCTAGAAGCAAGTAATTTTGCTAAAAATTATCTGCACGGAGCAGAAATTGAGCATTCCTAAAAGAGACATGAATGTCATTAATAAATAGTACAAATATTAACGAACCCAGAATGCTACACTCAGGCACACTAAAGGTGGCAACGAAAGGGTGTGATTTGACATCATTTCTAACACCTACATAGGAGGTTTGCTTAGAGAGGTAGGAGCTTAGCCAAGAAAGGTAATTTGACTGGAAACTTAATTTTAATTTTGTAAAATAAAAAATAAAAACATAGGTTTTTATTTCATTGCTTTTTTTGCTTTTTAATGTAAGAAATTGTTAATATTTTGAATGCGTTGAGCTCAAGTCAATTTACATTTTAAATATTAATTAATTAAAATATTACAAGAAATAAGAAAATATTTCAAAAAGACATTTGGCTTTCGCATAACTTACAGTCATGCCTGGTAGCCAGACTACTTTATACCACTCAGAGAGTTTACTTTCATTTTCATTCTACAAAAACTCGTAATCCACCTACATACATATATGTAAATATCGTTTGAGATGTCCGTGCAATTTCAGAGAGATGACACATATCAGGTTATTTTTAATTGGTAGCTTTTCCTGGAAGAATACACACCAAGTTTCGGCTAGATCGGTATATTTTTTGTGTTTCGCATTCGTGTGAATCATGCAATACACGCCTCAGCAGTTGTGTTCGCAAAATTAATAGAAATAGGGTTCCAACTCGTTTCACATCCCTACTATCCAGACCTGACTACCTCGAATTTCTCGGAGTACTATTTGTCCCCCAAATTGAAGAAATGGCTGGCGGGAAAAAGATTTTATTCAAACAAGCAGGTTATTGCACAAACGAAAGGATATTTTTTAGATTTAGACAAATACTATTTTTCGGAAGGGATCAACTAACTAAAACAGCGTTGGATGCCTAAAAAGTGACTATGTCGAAAAATAAAAGAGGCTTATCCCAAGCAATTAAGTGGTTTTTATTTTTGCTCGGACTTTTCAAAAGACCCTCATAACAAGTTCAGTTGCTTGAATTTCATTAATAATCAGAATACTAATCTGTTAGGTATTGCGGGTCGACTAAAATATTTATCATTATTAATTTTATTTTCGTTTTAAAATAAATTAAGCACAAATCTTAGAATCCCGAAGTCGCATGAACGCGATTTCGATGCGCCAAAAACCAAGCGGGATTCTAGTTAATGCATCACTATGGTAGTTGCATCAGTTCACAAGAAAAGCGAAATGATGAGCGGATTTTATGAAACCCCGCAAAAGGCAGGTAGAATATCAAACAATTGCCATGGAGTGACTGTGTCTCTGCCCACATTAGTCAGCAATGGCAACACCAATCTCGGGCACGCCATTAGTATTTGTTATGGTTACAAGTGTATGGGTGTGTGAATGTAAGTTCATGTTTTTGAATATCCACCTAGAACGTGACACTGGGCCATTATGTGGGCAAGGATGGTGGCACCCATTATATTTAAATACAATCCATACAAGCATACATTTTTTATGCTGCATAACATTACAACTTATAACCGTTAGATGCACGGGAGTTGTAATAAATATAGTATTTATCAAATGCAATTAAAGGCGGTCGCCGCAGTCGAGCTAATTTGTACGTACCTACCATTTGGTTCGTCCAAAGCTCAGTTGGAACATGAAACATAAAATTATTGGAAACGGTATCTCGTACAGCTTTCAACGCTAATGAGGTAGTAACCAACTCCAAGCGCGTTTCTACCACAAAAAAAGGTCTACTAACATCCGACCTAAGGTGACTTAAAATGGTATTTACATTCAGCCGATATTCAGTAATGCAATTTATATAATTCTGTTCAAAGTGGTCCATCTATCGTTCAGAATTTATTGCTAATTCAGTTATAAATAAGTAAATAGGTAGCGTAGCTGTAGTAATGACACACTTAGACCTGTCGTAAATCCATTGTGATGCCACTGGATCTTTTCCTTACACTATGGCTTACTGCTTAAACCCAATCTTCAGCTTTTATAAACGTTCGTTAGTTTTAGATGCGCTATATCCGCTACATCTGTTAAGTATGCAGTACCAGAAGTGCGAAGTCTGCTTCTGGCTAAGCCTTCACACTAACGCAGGAGGTGTGTGATTGTTTCTTCCGTGTTAAGGGGTTATACCGTTAGAATTTTCAAAAACTCGATTTTTTTATTTTATTTTTTTTCTTAATTTACATATATTTCAGAATACACACAGAAAATTGAATATCGTTCCGGTGAATATTTTCGAAGTTACACGCAAATTTGAAAAGGCGTTTCAGAGTGCTCGAAAGTGCAAGGCCGGAGCGGCAGCGCGTTTTTCTCAAAATGGTGTTTTCAAAGTCGGTGAACAACAAGTTTTAAAATACAGTTAAAGATAAGATGAACAAATTTTTAGATCAATAAATTTAAAAGTTTTCTCAGAAAAACTTCTGAAATATTCGTTTTTTTTTTCTTTGCATAACCCCTTAAACAAGCTCCTACAAAAATCGTAGTATGGAAATCCCAACCATCTGGCGTGGTTATCTATTAAACAATGACCAGTTAATACACCAATCAGGTTTTTTTAAAATTTCACTATTAAATCTCAACAAGCTTTATGAGCGACCGCCTTTCCATTTCGGCCATGTCTGTTTGATTAGTTCGCATGTTATCAGGTTTTGCCAGATTGCATTAACACTGTTGATTGTTTCCCTATCTATTAGTAATATACAAGTAGCTATGGGCATAGGTTTCTGTCCTATTGCATACCAAGAGTTGTACCCATTCTAGCAAGGTCACCTGTTTTGCAGTTTCCTACTATATTCCTGTGGCCTGGCACCCAAATAAGGTTTACTTATTGGCATACGTCATTTAGAAGTGTTAAGCATTAAATGGTTGTTTTTGACGAGTGTGTTCTGGATTTTATACTTGCTTGACTGTGTGAGAGGATTTCATTGAGCATAATACCCTTCTAATTTTGAGACATTTGTCCGTTAGCAATAAGTCCGATATACCATTCATCTTTCGCTTGAAAGGCGGGTCGCAGTTTTCTCGGACTCCTATTGCGTCAACCAATCAGCTGATTCTTTCGAATTCACTAAAAACCGGTTAACGGCATAATCTTGGTCACATCTCTAAAAACCTTTTCACCCTGAGTGGACACTACCCTCCATCAGATTTCATCCAAAATCGAAACACGCCTTTCCTTAAAAGAATTTTTACTGGGCTTGTTTTTCGATATAGAGGGAGCATTTGAATATGTGTATACGGAAACTATTACCAGACCGCTATCCCAAGAGTGGTAGCGCTATTGTTAGCCTTTCCATCTACCAAATAGGCAGCAGAGAATACATCGGACTTTTGCAAATTCATCTTCTTTCTTTTTAAATGGACAAATACATGAAAGTTGGCCTTTCTGTCTGGGAAACGCATCTACCCACACCAGCAAAGCAGCAAGATTGTAGTTTCCGCAACATCAGGTTAAACTTCCAGAATGGGCAGCTTGGTTACCAGTCCGGAGGGCAACAGAACATTTATTGGTTATTCTGAGGTTTTCTTCTTACACCCTCTATTGGGTGTTGGCCGAGCTCCTCCTCCAATTTGTGGCGTGAGTCTTGAAGTTGTTCCACAAGAAGACCTAGAATTTAAGCCGACTGCGAACAGCTGATTCCAAATAATTGAAAGCTGACAAGGCCTATCCTAGAAAACAATACAAAACCTCATTAGAAGTATGCCAAATCGTGTAGCAGGTATAACCTTTTTGAAAGTACACTTAAAATTAGCAAACATTTTGAGCGCTGAACGTCAAGAAGTTCTCCTTTTGTGTTTTAGCTTTTTCGTCACAAAAGCCAACCAACCACATATGTACACACATTTAACCTACTAATACATATGTAACATATAAAAATATGCTTAAGTCAATACAAAACAGATTATGCAGGTGTATAAATTTACGAGGGTCGTTTGAAAAGCCCGTGCAAAAATAAAAATCACTTAATTGATTGGCGTAAGTCTTTTTATTTTTCGACATAGTCTTCTTCTAGGCTTATACACTTCGTCCAATGCTGTTCTAGGTTAGTGAACCATTCCGAGTAATAGGATTTGTACAAGTGTAGTACATACGAGTAGTAGTTCGAGGGATCCGAGGAAGCTATGTCTGCAGAATAGAGGCGAAGTGAAAGGAGTTAGAACTCTATTTCCTATAATTTTGCGACCACAACTGCTGAGGTGTGTACTTAGATGAGCCGATAGCATGATGATGGCTCGAACACTGGCGACCCTGGACTCAGGGAGAGTATAAGAGACAGGCTTTATCAGAACACCTGCTTGGAGCTTCTATCTCTTCGATGAAATGCAGCCAAAGTTGCGGGGCAGAGGAAACGTCTAGGAGATGAAGAAGAGGGATTGTTTTAGTGACGCACCACCCGACGCAGCAGACGACGGTCGCTGTAAGTGCGAATGCGTTTTAAGCCTTACTTCACCGCCACAAAAACACAAAAAACAAAACAAAATGGTGAGATGATGATATGGGTGATATAAGGTTCACTAGACATGGGCAGCAAAAAACTTACAGACATCTACTGGACCAGACAGTGTTTAGGCAGACAATAAACGACATTCATCGGGAGACCGTTACTACCTTCTTAAGCTCCCGTCCACCGAATGCCGTAATCGGAGTCCAACCACCTCCTACTAGAGATGAAGAGCTCCAGCTTCCCTGTGAGACTCGCGTAACACTGGCACAATTATGTTCTGGATATTATAGCAGGTTAAACTTCTACTTATCCAGAATTGACCCCGACTTACCAAAAATATATCCGGCATAGGAAGGCACCCCGCACGACACTAACCACCTTTTCAAAATGCCCTTTAAGGCTTACTCATCTCTGGAAGCAACCTGTCGAAACAGCATGTTTCCTGGGCCTACCTTTAGATGAGCCATACGAAGACGAACGGTGATATACCCTACACTGACGGGACTTTTATTACTGCTGCAACAACAACAACGATGTCATAGGAAAGAAAAATCACTCGACTTCCTCAATTCAAACAAATGCCAAACACAAAGAATTAATTACATCGAACTGGCCGAAACTTGGTGTGTGTACTTCCAAGCGATCGCAATAACTAAACATAACCTCGTTACGTGCCTTTGCAAAGACTTTTCAAACGATCTTCGTATATTCCCATGAATGTTGCAACACTCAATTGCACTACCCTCGTACCCCAGTATCTACGCCATCTCACACTGCCCTACCATCGTTTCTGGGTGCATTTGGATTTGACTTCACTAATATTTCTTGGCCAAATGTCAATGCTGACAAGCGGTGACAAATTAAGGTGAAGAAGGTGGAAATGTGCGGGCGCATACCCACAAGCATGCATTGCTCAGCTGACAAGTGCAGATAAGCGAGGATAAGAATGGCTTAATTTGTGTATGTGGCAACTGAAAGGGGTCCTGCAAACATTAGTTGTAAACTGAAAATAAATCCTTTGGCAGTAACCTTCAAGTGACATTTGCAATGCATTATGCGAATACAAGTAATACCTGCTTGAACGCATACATACGCAAGTCATGATTTTTTTTTTGTTTTTCGAAAAATTATGTAAAATATCTGTTTAAAATTTGAACAACCAACTAGTAGGCTAATAAGCGCCAATATATTCAGTGCGCTATGAAGTTCAAAATTTTGCAATGTTTTTGTGCTATTGTGTGTATGTGTGCATTTTATCACACATGTATATGTACATATGTATGTATGTGAGAGCAAACGATTTTAGGTCTACATTCATATTTATATACGTTCATATCTTTCTGTGTATGTGCGTATGAATGCGCGCATGTATGTGTGAATATATTCATGTTTGTATGTGCGTATGTGTGTATGTATGTAATAAAAATATGCGTACCTATGCTTCGTTATGGGAGTGATGAAAAATGTTTTTAATTTTTCAAAGTGGTTCTATTGTCAGCCGTGCGTAACGTATGCGACCGCACAATACAAAAAAGTGGCAGCGCCTGTGGCGCCGTTGTGGTACTTGGTGAGATGTGGATGTGGTGAGATAAAATTTTATTTGAATTCACGACATTAAAGCTTATTAGCCAAATACTTACAGGCAATGGAAAAATAGGAATTTTATTTTTTTCCCCTTTTTTTCTTCCTTTTTGTTAAAATCGGTGACTTTTTATTTTGCTCGAAAAATAGTTAATTCTCCATAAATACTCTCTTGAAACAAAGACATCCAAAGCACTGACAGCCCTCTGGCATTGGAATTGGAAGGTTTCGTGTTTTCACGAATGGCTCCAGGAGTGATCACGGCTCCGGCTCTGGGGTCTACGTGGAATCCAGCGGGAAGAAACTGCACTTTGCTCATGGAATGCATGCATCTGTCTTTCAAGCGGAGGTGTAAGCTGTTCAAGAAGCGATAAACTTTGTTGTGGAAAACAGATGGAGAGGCAGATCTATATATACATATGTGTCTGCAGCTACAGCCAAGCTGCGCTCTTGGCCTTAGACATCCCCCCAATCTCTTCAAGGGTAGTCGAGTACTGTAAATCCAGGCTGAACTATCAGTAGACATAATAGGCTGATACTAATATAACATGGGTCCCGGGACACATGGGGTATTGTGGGTGACAAGACTCCTGACGCTTTAGCTCTGAGGCCCACTTCCTTTGGGCCCGGAGCCCGTTCGGCCACTCCCTTCTGCAGCTATCAAAGGCACGGTGAGCAAACGAGTTACTCTAACCCATAAGTGAGCTTGGCAGGCTGAGAGAGGCTGCAGATGGACAAAACTGATGCTACCTGTCATGTCCGACCGATTGTCGCAGTTCCTCCAGTCACTAAGCAGAGGGGACTGTAGGCAGCTGGTTGGACTGATGACGGGCCACTTTCTACGGGCAAAGCACATGGAAAAGATAGGCATCTCAGACAGTGCACTCTGCCAAGCATGTGGAGAGGAGGATGAGACGGCGGACCACTTTCTGTGCGTCTGCCCAGCCTTCGCTCGAATCAGGTATGAGGTATTTTGCCCTGATGTGTTATGAAGCAACCACCTTGGCCCCTTGGCACCACAAGCTCTACTCAGATTTCTTCGGAGGTCGAGTAGATTTAAAGAAAATTAAAAAGGGAATCCGATCAGTACAATGGGATAATTGTGTCTAAGTGCTGTACTTGCTATTTAGTATATCCCGACAAAAAAAAAGGAAAAAAAAAAATTGCATCGAGAAAATTAATACCTACACACCAGTTTGGATATCGTGAGCACCATTCGAGTATTGAGCAGTTCAATTCTGTAGCTGTCGTTTTAGACATATCAAAAGCATTTGGAAAAATGTGGCATGTAGACCTGTTAGACAAGCTCAAAATTAATCTGCCTCACTGCTATTACAAGGTAGGGTTCACTGGCTTAAGGTAGTGCTCTGAGACAGGTCCTATACTCTTTATTTATTGCCAATCTATCCTTGACAAAAGATACACACACAGCTACATATACGGCTGATACGGTTGTAATGGCCAAAAGTGATCTTGCGCTACTGTCACTGCCAAATATCCCAAGTTGATCAGGCAAAATACCTTCGTATTCAACTCGATAGCCGGCTTCCACATATACATATGTCTAAATTTTTTTTGCTGGAATGTTGATACAACTGTCCTCTATAGTGACGCAGAGTTTGAGCAATCTACCAATCAGCTCGGCTTTGGCATTTAATTATATCAGTCAACCGCTGCGATTTTCACTATGGATAAAAATATCGAACAAAAAATGTGTCTTATATTTTATGTTTTGAACGGGGTTTCGTGTGCCGAATCGTTGAAAATGTTGAATAAAGTCTATGGTGAGTGTGTTTTATCAAAAATACGGGTCTACGAGAGGTATAAGGCTTTGGCAGAGGGCCGGGAAGTCGAGGAAGATTTGCCGCGATCTGGTCGCCAAACAACGTCTCCAACGGATGAAAAGGTCGACAAAGTCAAGGAAATGGTGCTGGAAAACCATCATTTAAAATTGAGGGAGGTAGCTCGTGAGCTCCGCGTTTCTCACGAATCAATTCGCAACATTTTACACCATCAATGGGGCATGAGACGCGTGGTTGCTCGACTCGTTCCAAGAGAGTTGAATTTCTTTCAAAAAATTCATGGGACGAAGGTGGCTGAAGACATGCTTGAGTAAGTGAATTGGGACCCAACGTTTATCCAGCGCATCATACCAGGTGATGAGACGTGAGTATATATGTTAAAGTTATGTTACTCGTTTTCTTTGATTCTGGTCTAGCCCATGGTATTGAGCACTCGGAATTCATGCCAAATGGTTCTACGGTAAATAAAGAATATTATTTGGAAGTTATGTGACGTTTGAGAGAGAATGTGCGTAGGAAACGGCCCAATCGGTGGAAAGAAAACTCATGGATCTCACACCATAAAAAGGCACCACCTCACAAGGCTCATATTGTGAACACTTTTTTTACCAAAAACTGGACATATATCATAAAACAACTACCCTATTCACCGGATTTAGCCCCCTGTGACTCTTTTCTTTTCTCAAAACTTAAATTGCCACTCCGCGGAGGCCGCTTTGAGTCGATAGAGGCCACTAAGAAGAATTCGCCGAAGGAGCTGAAGAATATCTCTTCCAGCGCGTTTAAAAAGTGCTTTGATGACTGGACTAATCGTTGGCATATGTGTATTGCTTCGAATGGAGCCTATTTTGAAGGCGTCAAAATAAATTTTGATGATAAAACAATTATTTTGCGTTTTATTGAACAATTCCCGGTACTTTTTTGACAGAATGTAAAGCAAAATTATATTATATTAAAAAACTGTGTCAATAAATGTTTCAGAACTACTCAAATACTCCGTAGTGATATCATTTTTATATGCAAATCCATTTTCACATAAATACATACATACACACATACAATTGTATTTTTCACTATTTTTGCTTATAGCGTCAAATAGGCAGCATCAGCATATTGCAACTAAATGGCAAGTGAGCACTCCTAAATACCTACACACGTACACCCTTACATACTTACATACCCAGCAAGAAGAGTCCCGGTCACGTGACCGGTCACATTACCGGGACGCGTGGTCTGAAAATGGTAACTAGCCCCGCCCCTTTGCAATCACTTTGTTAAAAGTGTTGGGAAAATCGTGCCAAAAATTTTGTGTACGTTGTGATTTTTTATCCCTTTCATACATATGGATTCGTTTGCCAGTGCCAGTTTCATATAAACGTAGCGACGAACAAAATAACTTTTAGGCCAGCGCCGGCAGCACAGCGCGATAGCCTAGTGGCTAGCAATGTGGGCTTCCGATCCGAAATCCTTGGTTCGAATCATAAAAAAATTTTTTTTTTTTATACATTTATTTCATTTTGTTTTATGATATGTTTATGAGCAGATTTTTTTCATGGCAGAAATACACTCGGAGGTTTGCCATTGCCTGCCGAGGGGCCACCGCTATTAAAAAATATTTTTATTAATTTAGCTTTCACCGAGATTCGAACTGACGTTCTCTGTGTGAATTCTGAATAGTAGTCACGCACCAACCCATTCGGCTACGGCGCTTGTTTACTTTAATTGATGCAAAAATGAGTAAAAGTATTTGAATGAACTTTGCTTACTGCTTACACATTTGCCAAAGGTTGACAATTTGATTCTCGGCCTACTTTGATATCAAAAAGAGAGAAAAGATATCTTTTTGACTTATTGCTTTGACAGCCACTTATCGTTTTCTTTTGTTCTATTTCTATTGATGCAAAAATGAGAAAAAATATATGAATAAAGTTTGCTTACTGCTTACACATTTGCCAAAGGGGACGGAGCATAAAAAAAAAAGTCGATTTCCAAAGAAATACGAGTGCATATGTGTTTGTAACATATAAAAAAGTGTAATTGTGTTAGAGCTTCGGTCACGCAGGTTTTGCTGGGTACCCAGCAAGAAGAGTCCCGGTCACCTGACCGGTCACGTTACCGGGACGCGTGGTCTGAAAATGGTAACTAGCCCCGCCCCTTTGCAATCACTTTGTTAAAAGCGTTGGGAAAATCGTGCCAAAAATTTTGTGTACGTGTGATTTTTTATCCCTTTCATACATATGGATTCGTTTGCCAGTGCCAGTTTCATATAAACGTAGCGACGAACAAAATAACTTTTAGGCCAGCGGCGACAGCACAGCGCGATAGCCCAGCGGCTAGCAATGTGGGCTTCCGATCCGAAATCCTTGGTTCGAATCACAAAAAAAATTTTTTTTTTTTATACATTTATTTCATTTTGTTTTATGATATGTTTATGAGCAGATTTTTTTCATGGTAGAAATACACTCGGTGTTTTGCCATTGCCTGCTGATGGGCGACCGCTATTAAAAAATGTTTTTATTAATTTTGCTTTCACCGAGATTCGAACTGACGTTTTCTCTGTGAATTCTGAATAGCAGTCACGCACCAACCCACTCGGCTACGGCGTTTGTTTACTTTGACTGATTTAAAAATGAGGAAAAATATATGAATGAAATTTGCTTACTGCTTACATATTTGCCAAAGGTTGACAATTTGATTCTCGGCCTACTTTGATATCAAAAAGAGAGAAAAGATATCTTTTTGACTTATTGCTTTGACAGCCAGTTGCCGTTTTTTTTGTTTTTTTTTCTATTGATGCAAAAATGAGAAAAAATATATGAATGAAGTTTGCTTACTGCTTACACCTTTTCCAAAGGGGACGGAGCATCAAAAAAAAAGTCGATTTCCAAAGAAATACGAGTGCATATGTGTTTGTAACATATAAAAAAGTGTAATTGTGTTAGAGCTTCGGTCACGCAGGTTTTGCTGGGTATATTCTCACATATATGCATTAATGTGTGCGTGCGTTCAAACTCAAATGCGCATATTAATATTTACATAAGTATAAAGTACATTGTTTTTGTATCGCTCACAAGTGTACTTACATGCCAGCGTACTCTTCTGGATATGGTATGATGTATCCTTCGGGACTGGGGCGTGGAGTTTTACCAACCCAGAAGAAAGCATCCGGTCCCGTGCCGTCATACGCAAAGGATTTTATGAAGAGCGTAGATTCGTCGACTGCATAAATGGTACCCTGAGGGAGACATTAAAGTGATATTAGAATATACTGAAAAATACTAAATTGGAATGTATAAAAAATTAAATAAAATAAAATAAAACAAATGGAATTCGACTGCAACTTTTGATATTAAATCTATGTAAATGCATTTATTGGTTACGACGAAAGTTGGGTAAGCTAACCTGATTCAGCTGCCATCAATAAATATTATAAAGGGTTATCCGATGAGGCAGCCTTTGGAGTGTTCTAGAAAAAGATACTGCACGTTGTCAACGACGCATATGGCAGATGAGGGTACAATGAGCTGCATGAGCTTTATGACGAAACAGAGATACTACAATGCAACTAATAAAGATTTAAAGACGAAGGGCTTTCGTGAGAAAAGTCAGATGTAAAATAGAAAGACTTGACTTCGTTGGGTGTGTTCAATTGGCTCCGGTTAGTACGAGAAAGAAACGAAATAAACTGAGCCAAAATTGCTTAAGTAGCTATAACGAAAATAAAGAAGAGGAGAGAGATGTAATCCGATCGAAGCATTTGAACTTCAACTGTAAACAGAACCATTCATGTGTACTATATAATAGGTATTCTTAAAGTACCTAATCAAGTTAAAAATAATGCCAATCGACCTAATTTTCGATTACTCGACCTCAAAAACTGTTATAATAAAAAAATAAATAAGTAATGAAAATTAAATGGTTTTTATGAGGATCTTTTTCATGGCAGAAATACACTCGGAGGATTGCCATTGCCATGTGCGACCGCTATTAGAAAAAACTTGTTCTATCATTTTGCTGTTTCATGCACGGAGATTCGAACCTACGCACTCCCGAATGGTAGTCACGCACCATCCATTCGGATACGGCGACAGAGCCGACATCATTTATTATATTTCAACTATGAAAAAGAATGGAGATCTAGTGGCCGAAATCCTCCATTATGTCAAGAATGTGGCTGACAGCTGAGTCATCATCATAAATTCCTAGAGTTCCAGCGAATTTCCTTCATTCTGTTTTGCGCCAATCTCTTAACTTCATTCCAGCTAAGGTGCATGGTGCGGGCTTCTGACTCCAGCAGTCGTCTCCAGGTATTCGGGGGGGTCTCCATTCAATGGCGGCTCTAGTTAAGTGCTCATTTCTTCTGCGTAGAACATGGCCAATCCAGCCCCATTTTCTCTTTCAAATCTCTAAAAGTATTGGCTTCTGCTGGGTTCTGGCCATAAGTCAGCATTCGAGATGATATTTGGCCAGAATAGTTTGAGAATTTTTCGAAGGCATCTGTTTACAATTCTGAAGCAGAAAACGGCGAAACGCCTTACCCAGTTCACAAGAAGGAGATAACCATGCAATCTACACTTACTACTCTCGAGAATCAGTTTTCGTGATATCTTCTTCCATAGCACTAAACCCCATCTTACATGATCTGATTGAAACTTACGGTGCTGACACAATGAAACTAATGAGAGTGCTATGTAAATGAATTCTCGCCACCGTTCCGTTCCGTAGTATCGTAGATCGTTGTTTCATCGTGTCAGCTGATACGGGCGTACGATAAAGTTGGTAAGTGCATAGTATGGCTTTAGACCAGGTATTTCTACTTCTACTTCTCATATTTATCACACGTCAAATCTTGGAAAAGTAACAACCCTTCGTCGAATTTAAAGAGATTTAATACAGCACTAAAAAGAGTCACCCACATATTGTATCTCTAATCAACATGATATAATAATATTATATTTTTCTCAGAAAGAATCTAAAACGTAGTCAAACAAATCCAAGAACCTTTTTAAACTATAACTAATTTTTTGAATAATGTATTCCAAATGTCGGGACGGCGCGTACGCTCTTCCCGGCTATCAAAAATTACACGCACGAGTTATTCGCATTAGGAATAATCGCAGAGGTCAACCCAATCGAAAGTGCAATGATCAGGTCTCGCTCCGGAGGAACCGCCTTCGTGATCACGGTTAACCTCTACGCCAGGTAAGTATGCTTTCCTCCGCCCAAAGCAGAGTACTTAAGTCGGATCACTCAGAAAGTGGTTGAGAATTACTAACAGATGGATGCGTAGGTATTCAACGATGAACGAAAAGGATATTCTAACAAATACTCTCACAAGCATGTTCCTGTATACATACACACTAATAAGTGGCTACGACTGTGTATGGGATCATACAACAGGGGTAGGCTAAATGAAACAAAATTTGCTGCAGTTTTACTTTTCACAATAGAGATTCAACATTCAAATATTTAAGAAAAATCAAACGTATATATTTGTGGAGATCACTTATCACGAGATAATTTATCACGAATTGCAATTTGTATAGATCTACAGGACTTTTATTATTTTATTGCGATTTTCAAGCGAAGTTGAATTCGTTGTAACAGTTGTAAAAAGACTTCATCAAAAAACTGATAGTTATCATAAATATTAGTTTTCATAACAGTAGACTTTCCCTCTATTCAAAGTTATTGTTGAGAAACCAATGAAAATGGTGCGGAAGTAAATGCAAGACTCCAGAGTTTCAAAATTCACATGCGAATCAAATTGCTAGATTGTACACCCACAAATTTTCTAATAACTCTTCGAAGAAAGAACCATCTAAAAGGCCATCTCAGTTTGCAAAACACGCCTTCAAACTAGGCTTCCCTGGGAAGAAAAAGTGCAGGAGGAGATGGAGATGTGTGCCCATCACTCAGCGGGACCAGAGTTTAGCTATTTTTTTCTACTACATTGACTTATTAAATATCTATAAAAATTCAATAAAATTTCCATTAGCTGCAACAACCTCCTCGATCTGGGTCCGGCAACGATTGCATGCCCGAATCAAATGCTCCTTATTGATATTGACTATAACGGTATTAATTGCAACCTTCCTAGAAGAATTGGTTTTATCAAGATGTTTATTGGTTTCTCTCTGAACTGCGCACCATACGAAGTAATCCAGGGCGTTAAGGTCTAGGGAGTTACGCAGTTGTAAGCTAGGTGTTGTGTAGTCATGGACATTTTCAGCCATCTAATCTTGTGAAAGATATATGAGCTGTCACTGCGTACGCTATTAATCCAGGGTTTCACTACTGCCTGTAGAATTCACTCGAAATCCTTGAGTAAAGAAGTATGATGGCACGACAAGTCATTTGTTGCTCACAACACCTAGAACCATAACCGTGACGAGAAAATTCGTGTGTATGGCAAAAGGAATTGTCGAATTGGAACATATCTGTGATTTTTGCAGTTGATCTTTTAGTCTTGGTCAAAAAATTTTTTTCAGAAAAAAACCAAAACATCTTAGGCGCATCAGGGTGTGTTATTTTGCTTGGAAAGCGTTTTGATCGCATGACTCGCTGTTCCCGTGTTTGCTCCAATATAAACAATATTCTTCGCATAACTTTATAGACAACTCGACGGATAAGACCCTCAGATACATTAAGCTCCCTCGCAAGGTCCCTCGTTGATTTTCAAGAGTCCTCATCAATGATCGTTTGCACTTGTTGAATAAATTTTGCAGATCGGACAGTGTCAGAATATTCCTCGTGTTTTTTATATTTTGCAACAGCCACCTGCTGCTTCCATTTCACGGCGAACCTTATGAACGAATGAACGGACGCACTAAAGAAAATTAAAGATTTCCAAATCGGTATGATTTGCAAATGTGGCGACGATAACTGCATGCTACTTAATTTCTTGAGTTGTAGTCGTCCGTGTCCTTTTCCGAAAACGAGCCAACAGAAAATTAATGGTTTCGGGAAGGTATAGCCGCATATATGTAGGCAGATCCGTGGGTGGGCCGAGAAGCAGCAAATGTAGACTACTAGCTAGTGTCATCACATCCACTCAGCTATATACAGCTCCAGCATGGGTAAAAACCTTGGAGGTAAAGGCATATATGTATATAGAAGACCACATGAGGCCTTGTACAGATGCTGCGCTCAGAGGGTGATAAGCGCATACAAAACCATCTTGGACAAAGCTGCAATGGTGATCGCTGCGATCACCCAACGATATATTGGCGGAAGAGCGAACAAGAGTTTACATGCTAAAAGAACAGGGTCACACTAACATAGCAGCGATCCATAATTGACAAGACAGTGGGTTATATCCTTTCTAAACTGGCAGAAGTGTTGGGAAAACTCCGCAAAGAGAGGGATGGACCTATGCGCTCATCCTAAACATCGTGAAATTGCCAAATCGAAGCAATAACACAATACAGAAGATCCGATAGTACCACAAAAAATAGCGGTAGCTGAGCAGACGATACTTGACAAAGAAACGGACTCTGGGAGGAGGTGGACAGGCCCAACTGGGGTGGTTTCATTCGGATATGAACAATACTGGTGGAGGATTAAAGTATATGCAACTTGTGACCGACTGCATGTGAAGAGTAACTGACGTAGAGCCTACTTTTCAACCGCCTCTCGACGATTTACTTAGCGGTAGTACCGGGAGGGGATCGGTACATTGGCGGCAGGTTTAGTTCGAGTTAAAGTCCCACACTGACGAGGTAACGGCTTCGATGCTTCCTCCTCGTAGAACAAAAAAAGAACTGAAACGGCTCCAGTTCGCCAAAAAAAACAAATATTTTTGGTAGCAACATAAACGCATTCTTTACTATATATCTACTCATGTGAGACCTTATTTTAGCCAACCGGCTGACACAACCTGGCACAACAAAAACATGTGTTGTTGTAAAAGACTTGTAAATGTTTCTATCAGAAGTCAAACTCAATGAAGTAAAAATCACAATGAGTGTGTTCCGGTTTCATAGGTATAAGACTGTATCTTGCAAATATTTGCCTCTATTTCATAAGAGAAATAAACGTACCCTTATCCCGTGTGCGAAGTTGGTGAATTGTCCGATGTAGCGACCGTAGTAGGGCTCTGGTGGTGCACGCCCTGAAGCTGTAATGAAAAATACAAAAAAATCAATTGAAAAGTTTACATAAAATTCACGTTTCTCACAGCAGTCAATAAATTACATTATATACTTCATAACAGTTCATACTTATTTCAATATATACGAGAATGTATGAGTTATTAAATACACACATACATATGCAAATATCTTATTTTCTAAGTAGCTTTCAAGGCGTAGTGGAGACAAAGAAGGCATTTTGAGATTAAAAGTGGAACAAAGGTAAAGCTGGTTGTTGCACATTTACTACAAAAACAAAAATACAAGCGCTACTAAGCATCGGCGACAAAGAAAAGCTATGCAATAATGGCAAAAAATCAAAAAAAGAGAAATGAATAAAATAAAGTTAAATTATGAGCAACCACAACACAAACTAATCCTACAGAGTTTGTGTAAAAACTTTTCTTATTTTCTTTGTTTTTCATGCAATGCGAATTAAATTCGCTTTTTGCCTTCGCAAAACAGTTGCTTACACATCTACTTGAATTTTATCGAGAAAAGTAAAAGCTCATTAAAAGTACGGGCTGCATTATGAATATATTTTCAGTTGACTTACAAAGTGTTTACGCTTGAAAGTGATTGATTACCATATCCCAGAGCACATCGAATCCAAATTATCTCCAGCGCAACGCACTTACCTGAAAGGGAAATCCACAGAATCACCCCTACACGAGGTTGTAGGCACTGTGGAAAAATCTCTGGAGGGCAAACAATTCACTTTGGCAACCTTCACAGACATAGAGTGGGATTTTAATAACATGAAGGCGGAGCCAATTGTCACTGCGTTAGATAGACTAGAGGTGAGAAAACCCATCTGTTTGTCGATCTCGTCCCCGCTTGGCTACAGGGAAGTTAATGCGGTTGCAAGAGGGGCTAACGTAACTAGATTCGTGCACACGGAGAGGCTACAGGATGGAGTCCTAGACTAGAGGTGAGAAAACCCATCTGTTTGTCGATCTCGTCCCTTGGCTGCAGGGAAATTAATGCGGTGGCAAGAGGGGCTAAAGTCACTAAATTCAGGCACAGGGGGAAGCCGGTGGTGTCCTTTCGCTCCTACTTTGGCTAGTTGCGATTGACGAAGTTCTGAACAGGTTAAATAAGGGTGGGGGTAAGGTAGTTAGTAGCATACACTGAGGACTTGGTCCTAATGGTATCGGAACCACTTGCCTCAGTCGTGACTGAGATTTTGGAAAGGTCACTGTGTACTCAGTCGCTGCCTTCGAGTTAACTTTGACAAAATTGAGATGGTGCTATTTACCAGTAAATGTAAATCTCCACACTTTAGACTTCCCAAATTAAACAAACACGTTATCCCGCTTTCTTCGGAAAATAGGTATGTTAGAGTGATATTTGACTACAAACTCCATTGGAATCTACACTTGGAAAATTGGGTAAATCTATGTTCTGTGCTTTAGATGTTCAACGCAGTGGTTCTACTAATTTTAACGTATGGATGCCAAGTTTGGTGGGAAGCTCTTCGGAAGGGCTATAATATCACTAAACTGGAGTGGGTGCAAAGAACTATATGTATTGACAACACTGGACGATGTAAAACTTGCCCCAGAGCTGCCCTGAATGCCGTTTTGCACTTACTTCCCATCGACTTTTACGTTATTTCCATCGCTGCTCAAAGTACAAGGGAGGTTGATCTGTGGAAGCAATCTCTCAAGGGACACGGTGGCATTTTGAGCCGTTAACACCGTATTTTTTTGAACTTCGGACTGATCTCTCTATCCGCAAACTGGAGTTTGAGGGTAATGCTAGCGCAATTTTTCCAAATAGGCAGGATTGGATCAAGGGGAAAATCTGCACCGAAGCTTGCCCCTCTATCTTCACTGATGCTTTCAAGATGGAATCGGGGGTCGGAGCAGGGGTTTTTCTCTTATTTTTTATTTGTTTTTTTTGCCTCCTTTATTAATTACACCTGTCGTACGACGTAATTCTTTCTGCAGCTTGGATTTTATAACATTAATCATTATCAATATTACATTTGGGTTAAGTTTTTGTGTGAGTTTACAAGTGTAGGTATGTGCATAGCTTTAAATTATTCTAGTTATCAGCTGAGTTGGGGTTGGTCGTTTGAGCCGCCTAGAGTTTGCCCTTTCTGCTGTTGGGAGTTGTCGCATGTCATTATTGGAATGGTTCATTAAACGGACAATATGATTTGTGCTGCGTTTGCGGATGATTTCTGCTACTGTTTCGATGTTGAGATCGCGATGAATGTCTTCGTTTGGAATGTACCAAGGTGCATTGGTTATAGTTCTGAGTATTTTTTATTGTAGTTGTTGAATAATGTTAATGTTACTTTTGCTTGCAATCAAAGCTCTGACGACGCCATGGTGCAGAGCCAAACTAGTCAACTCCTGTAAAGAGGAGATCAAATCTCTCGGGTGTGCAGGTAACATTTCTCTGATCTTGCTTGCGGGACATAGGAGCATTGAGGAAGTGAAATTGCTGATGAGGGGGGGGGGCTGAATTTGGGGCAGGAAGGGGGCTGAATTGGTTTCAGGGGTCCCCTACCCGGTCGTAGGCATCCCCCTGGCTGTTGCTAAAGAGGAATTGCACAACTTATTTCTCAGGAAAACCCAGAAAAGATGGAGTTCCATTTCTTCATGCGCTATTTCGAAAACCCTTTGGCTCCAGTACAATTTAAGGAGGACTCAGAAAGTTCTGGAGACTCCACGTCCTTCAATTTCCAAACTCATAGCTGTGTTTACAAGTCATTGGACGATCGGCACTCACGTTGAAAAGCTAGGTTTACCATTTAGACTCCATTGCAAAAGCTGTGGAGGCCTTTCAGAGAAGGAGACTGTTGAAAACTTTCTCTGTAAATGTCCGGGTTTGGCAGCTAGACTATTAAGGTCACTGGGTGCTCTCTTTTCGACAGCCTGGGTCAGTGCGTCAACCTAAATACCATCAATCTTCTCCATTACATTAACACCTCTGGGTGGCTGTAGATATTTGCTGTTGGAGGTCTCAAAATATTATTAAAACGACGCTTTAGTGCTACTTGGGGAGTGCCAGACTGGTACTTCAACCATTCACCTACTTACGATGGAAGGTAATGTCGTAAAAATTCCGAAAATTTTGTTTCAGTCACAAAAAATTTTAGATTTTTAATCACAAATACATATCCATTATTATTTTTTTTTACTTGTATTTTGGATTTACCTGTACCACCCTGTATACATTGCCAAAAGCGCGCAGGAATATGAATGACTTTAAACAAAAATCGCATATTTACTCATATCAACTGACTGTGCTTCAGGTGCATGTCTGGCATTAACATAAGACATATGTATGTACGTATGCCGGTATGTATGCACACACAAGTGCACATCTTTAATGGGTAAATGCAAAAACTTCTTACAATAGCCTGTGATAATTCCCTTCATTTGGGTTTGGCGGCTCCATCAATGTAATTTTAATGCTCTTTTAATGAAGCGAATATTCCATAAAAACAAAGCTCAAATTAATTCCCAGAAAACTTAGCCAACGTTTCGTCAATTGTCAATAGATATAAACATATAATATGTATGTGCGCATGTGTAACTTGTGCCACTCGGCTGTAATAGTTTCAATGAAAATTAACCTGCATACTTCACATAAAATATGTAGTATATACACACATCCATATATACACAGGTACATGCATAGGTAAGGTAGTTAGGTAAATTTTTTGTGCAGCTCTCATGTGAGTATAATCATATTTAAGTAATCATGCATGCATGCATGTAAATATAGAGAGTGGGTGTGGAGCGAGAGAGAGGGAGGTGTGTCGAATGCCGTTCGTTTCGGTGATTGCAAAAAAGTCACTTGCGTTTTCTCATCATTTAGCAGATTTATATGCACGAGTACTTCTCAGTTGGAGTACACACTAATACATACGCACATACATATAATAAATGGTATGCAAATGGATAGATATTAGTTATGTATGTTTGTAAATCTATTATCTACATATGTATTTATGCATGTGTGCACTTGGGCTCGTTGAGAAGCTTTGCTGCCCAATTACTAGTGATGACTGGGGAAATGCTTGTACGAGTATTACTTCGCAATTTTTAATCACCAAATTGTTTTCTATACTCACATATATATATACATACATATACACGTACATACACATCGATCATTTGCTCGTAGAATGTCATAATTAAAAAAGTCAATATATCTAGAAATCCAGAAAACACTTTTAAAGGTTGGAATTTGTCATTCCCTACAGAAGTAAATAAAATACTTATTTTTCATAATGAGACATATCCAAAAAAACAACTGTGCGTCTACTCCGTAATGCGAGGCGAAAGAAAATTTTATTAAAAAATGTTTTGTCTGTATTTGACCGATTTATCGAGCTTTACGACAATATAGACTTAGTGCAGCGAATAAAGATCCAGCGGCTTCGTTGGCTGGGTCATGTCATCCGAATGGATACAAACGTCCCGGCTCTGAAAGTATTCGATGCGGTACCAGCTGGTGGTAGCTGAGAAAGAGGAATGCCTCCTTTACGTTGGAAAGATCAGGCGGAAAAGGACTTGGCTTCACTTGGTGAGTCCAAATGGTGACGAGAAAGAAACGACTGACGCGCTTTGTTAAACTCAACCCAAAGGTTGACTGTCACTGAAGACTCCAATCTGTTTCCCGCTCCATCTCCTACCGATTATCCGTTCGGCTACTTTCAGGATGGCAAAAACTTCTGTTTGGAAAACAGTTGCCATTCCCCCCATAGCGTAGTGATACTTATTACTATCGTTTAAGTACCATCCGGCTCCAGACCCTATTTCATTCTTGGACCCATCGGTAAAGAAAATATCCGTCAATCCTCCCTGCATGCATTCTGCATTGCTCCATTGCTCACGCAATGTGGTTATCGCGCCAATCAAGCAGAAGTAGTAAGGTCAGTACGCTCAAAATTTGCGGATCCGTTTTTTTTTCAGTATTAGAGCGAAAGAAAAATTAGTATTGTTTATTTATTAAGTTATTAGTTTATCGGTTTTCAAGAAAATTCTATGCAGAGCCCTACAATGGAAGCAAAAGGAGAAAAGGCCAAACCTATCGACAAATAGAAAGTACAGCAGATAGGGCATAGACATCAATTCGGACAGAATTTCAAAAGTATGAAAATACCGACATTATAACTTCAAGGCCAAGAGTATGGCGTCCTTGTAAATTAATATACAAAACAAAAAAATACTGAAAAACGGGGGCTTGTGAAGAGATATGTAAAGATAACTGCTTCAAAAGCGACAAATGAAAGAAGGAATAATTTTCAAAAATTTATATTAGTGCCTCAACTGCGTGAAAAGTCTTAAGAAAAGCCGGCTGCCTTGCCAGATTTGCTAGGAAGAGCCATATACATATGTATGTATGAACCATGTATTTATGGTTTTATAGATGATTGAAGTTCGATATAATTCAGTGCAAGCTTCAAATGGTTGATTTTTGGGAATTTTTTTGCTGACGATGTTGAGTTTTTTTTCATGTAAAAAAAAAAGTGGAGTAGGCATTAAATGGCGAAAATGCACAAGATAACGCCCAAAAAAAATCTCAAAAATCAGTGTAATTTTTGAGCTATTAAAAACTTGCACTTTTTATACCCAAATTGAAATCTTTTCAGAAATTCTGAAATTTTGATGAAAATTTGATAATTAAAAAAAATATACAATATAAAACTCGATATTTTATAGAATTTGAAATTTTGACGATAATTTGTAGAATTAAAAAAAAAGTTTCAGAAAAAAATTTAGAGAAGAATTTAAAATTTTGGTAAAAAATCTGAACAAATTTTTTAAGAAAAGATTTTATAGAAAATTCAAAACTTTGCTTTATATGCTTCTTGTTGTAAAATGAACTATATTTTTGTAAACAAATTATTGAAATTACAAAGCAAATAAATAAATAGTCAAAACTTATCAATATGTGGTGTACACTTTCTTTGGCCGCTGACAGTATTTACATACATATTTATGTAAATATAATTTATTTATTTGAATAAATGGGGTAGACGCGCTTTTTTCAAAAATTTATTGATTTACAGTTCCGAAATTCTGTGTTCTGTGTACTTAAGATGAAGCGCTTGAGCCACTATACATATGTGCATATACCCTCCGGGTTAAGATGAAGCGCTTGAGCCACTGTCCATATGTGCATATATATTTCTATACAAAATACAGGGTCTGGCACTCAGCTGTCTGTTATTTGGCTAAATGACAGTCTAGAGTATTGTCTATAAGCGCGTGAAAGCATTTTGAAGCGAGAAAAGAAAATCAATAATGGATTTCAAGCGTAATAGTGTGATTGCATTATATAATATTTGGCTGGAAAATCACAGCCAGCGATTGTTCATGAGCTCGAGCACCTTAAAGTAAATACAGTTTTTGTTTCTATATCGCAAAACGTCATGGAGGTGGTCATGAAAAGACTGCAACATCACGTGAAATGGGTCAAAAAGCAGGAAAGCGACTTGAGCGAAATCCCCGACGAAGTGCCAATCAAATGGCGAAAGAACTAAAAATATCCGACAGTCGCATCCGCCGTATACTGAAAAATGAGCTCAAAGTCAATCCTCAAGCCTCACAAGATCCAAAAGGTTTTAGGCCGCTATGACCGCAGATGGGCCCTCTCGAATCGTTTTCATCGAGCCTGCCGTCAAGGTAAATAAGAAACATTGTCAGAAAAGTTTTCTGGAGGTTACCTTGAAGCCGTGGGCAGATACACATTTCGGTGGCGTTTCAACAGGACTCCGTACCGTTTCACAAAGCTCGAGTGAACCAATTACAAAAAGAAAAAAGCCTTCCGAGCTTCATAACGTCCACACAATGGCTCTTAAATTCACCGGACGCGAATCTGGTGGATTATTCTCTTTGGGCCATTTTGGAGAGCAAAGTCCGAGCTAAAAGATTCACCAGTCTCGAGGCGCTGAAAAAAGCCATTGCCCGCGAGTGGACCAAAATACCTGTAAATCACATTCGGGCAGCTTGCGATTCGTTTCTGGATCGTCTCAAGGCCACAGTCAAGGCAAAAGTTGGTTGTATCGAGCAAAAGTAAATTGATTCTCAATTTTGATTTATTTTCACACATTTTTTACTTTGAATTGAAAAAAAGTAATTTTCCGAACTAAATGTATGGCCTTTTTAATTGGTTACACTTTGAGTGCCGGACCCTGTACTAAATTTCCTTTCACATCGCATTACAGAAAAAACATTATTTTTGTTTTACGTCACTCTTTCAGCAAACGAGTGTTTTATTCACATGGGTTTCATAGGTTTGTTTCTCGTAGGGGCACATATATACATATTTATGTAAAATTTACTATTTATTTTTAATACACATATTTGTGCATATACATATATGTACATGCGTACGTACATACATACAAATATTCATCATTAGAAAAATTTCGACAATTTGAGAATTGAAGGTGTGAATTATCTACATATCTAAAAATTGTGAATACTCGCTCCATTGCAAAAAAATGTAATTGATTTTTAATGACTTGTAAGAGGTGAAATTAAAAAAAAAATACAAATGAATTTTAATGATTTATAATTGGTAATGTGAAGTTCGTACGTAGATATAAAAACAAATTAAGAGTGAATAACTTTTTAGCAAATCACCCTTCAACGTCCCCTGTCACCATTCATATTTTTTCTAATTGCGCATTCACCGAAAAATCTCAATGCTACAGTCAATTAGACTTTACCTGATAAAGAGCATGATTTTGCAAAATTTCTGCTGTCAATAAATTTGTATCATATGTTAGCAATTTGCAGCATGTTTCTATATACCAAATTTAGCAGCTTCAAATTAAAAAAAAAGTATTCCTGGTATAGTATGGTTGGTTGAAATGACCGACAGCACCGTATTCGTCGCTTGCGATAAACCGAATGTGAATCTTTATTTGTACAAAACGGCATCTACTCGCACCAAACGCTACCTTCAACGAGTCATAAGGTCTAATGAAAGCTCGGCGAATAAGGGCGAAGGGCTAGTTACGTAAATATAAGCACATGCACACTCTGCACTGGTGAATTTTGAATCAAAACTGATTCCGCTAAACTCAATTGCGAATTCTGCCACTTTCTCGGTAAATCATGGTCTGCGGTTTGAAGCATCGTTATGCATTACTGCAATACAGGCAAAATAGCTCCGGAGAGTAGATCTGGCTGACCACAAAAATTAGCCGAACGACAGGAGCGAATTGTGGTGTCCACGGTGGCACAAAATCCAAAAACTTCGGCTGTCAAATTGTGCGAGGCCCTGCAAAATTCATTTGAAATCAATTTCAAATTTCGGCATACCCTATATAAGGCAGTGTATGATGACCGGGTACCTCGACGTAAACCCTTCATTTCGAAGGTAAATAAGAAAAAGAGGCTAGAATTTGCTAAACAGCATTTAAATAAGCCCGACACTTTTTGAAACAACACCATATTTAGTGATGAATCAAAATTCAATTTATTTGGGTCATCTGGAGCACAAAAGATTTGGCGAAAGCCAAATAAACAGCTTCAAGAGAACAACCTGCTCAAAACAGTTAAAGACGGTGGAGGAAATGTGATGGTTTGAGGGTGTTTCGCGGCATTTGGTGTCGGAAAGCTCGTGATCATAGATGAGACAATAGATAAGCATGTGTATCGCGACATTCTTAAAGAAAATTTATGTCCAAGTTTCGAAAAGCTGGGCCTTAATGGACAACTTGGCAATTTCAACAAGATAATGCCCCAACACATTCTTCTTATCTCGTGCAGGAGTGGTTGATATACCATTGCAAACAGCTTAAATCCTATTGAGCATGTGCGGCACCCTCTGGAATGGAAGATACGATCTCACCACATAACGTCAAAGGATTCTCTAAAAGAGGCAATGATTGCTGAATGGAATAAAATAACACTTTCCGAAACTTCAAATCTGGTAAATAATACGAAGAGACGTTTGCAGGCCGTTATACAGCCTAAAGGAGGACCCACAAAGTAAAGGGTGATTTTTTAACTATTATATTTTTAAACAGTTGGTTTAAACAGCTGACGCACGTTAGACGCATGAATCGTCTTACAAACGAACAACGCTTGTTCTGTTAAGAAAGTTTATCGCGCGCTTCTTCCATTTTATGGTCAGTTTAATCGACCCACTGAAGCGGCTATTCGAGCTATTGTGACAAAAGTTAGAACCAAATTTACATTATTGGACATCAAACCACCAACACGCTTACGTAGAGTGCGAACTGAAGAAAATATCGCAGCTGTATCGGTCAGTGTTAATGATGACCATCAATTATCGATTCGTCGCCGTTTGCAGCAATTGGGCCTCTGTTACTCAACAACGTGGAAAATTTGCGAAAGGATTTAGGTCTGAAGTCTTTCAAAATACAGCTGGTGCAAGAATTGAAGCCGAACGAACTACCACAAGGCAGAATTTTTGGTGAATGGGCTCTTGGAAAATTGGCCGAAGATCCACTTTTTTATCGAAAAATTGGGTTCAGCGACGAAGCTCATTTTTGGATCAATGGCTACGTAAATAAGCAGAATTGTCGGTTTTGGAGTGAAGATCAGCTAGAAGAATTGCAAGAGCAAGCAATGTATCCAGAAAAGGTCACAGTTTGGTGCGGTTTATGGGCTGGAGGTACCATTGGACCGTACTTCTTCAAAGATGCTGCGAATCGTAACGTAACTGTGAATGGTGAGCGCTACCGTGAAATGATATCCAACTGTTTTTTGCCTAAAATGCAAGAGCTTGACTTGCATGAAATGAGGTTTCAGCAAGACGGTGTCACATGCCACACGGCACGCGTAACAATGGACTTGTTGAGAGGCGAGTTCGGGACCTGTCAATTGGCCACCCACATGGAGCGATATAACGCCTTTAGATTATTTTTTGTGGAGCTATGTTAAAGCTCATGTCTATTCAGATAAGCCTGCATTAAAGCATTTATATGTGAGATACCGGCCGAAACATTGGAAAGAGTATGCCAAAATTGGACTAAGCGGATGGACCATTTGAAGCGCAGTCGCTGTCAACATTTGCATGAAATAATCTTCAAACATTAAATTATATGGACTGTACCATCGATTTAACTATAAATTTCATGCATTTTTCTGAATTTTACGTGTGTTTTTTTGAAAAACTTTCCTATAGCTCTTAAAAAATTACCCGTTATTAGCGTATTACAGCTGCAATGGTGCAAGCTGATTACGCTACCTGTGCGAATACTTTTTTGATGAGAATGTTTGCCTTATTTTACCTTTCAAGGTTTAGCTCGTAAACCTAAGTCGAAATAATTTTTTTTATTCAGATAAGTAATAAATAAATACATTTAGAAAATACCGTTTTCTATTTTTTTATACTTTCATTAGAAGAAAAGTTATAGCACTGAGAACTTTGATTTTCGAATGTGCCAATATTTTTTGACTCACTGTTTCGACGGGTTCGGTTCAGAGGGAGTGAGGTGTTAGGTGAGTGGGTTTGAGAGGTCACGTGAATAAGTGGTTAGTATCGTGCGGGGTACCTTCACATACCGGACATCTGGACAGGTAGGATTTTATCCTGCTACAATATCCAGAACGTAATTGAGCCAAATTTCGCAGGTCTCACGAGGCAACTGAAGCTCTTAGCCTGCAATGGATAGTGATAGGACTCCGATAATGGTATTCGAGGGTCAAGAGCTTAGGAAGTTGGTAAGACTCTCCCGATAAATTTTGTTTAATGGCGGTATGTAGACTGTCCGATGCTGTAGTTGCAGTCATGTTTGGTGCTCGTCGGTGTAGTCGAAGAGATGACTACGGACGCGCCTGAGAGCTGGCTCAGCCTCTCGCAGGTGTCTGCAGGGATGGTTCCTGCGCTCTTTAATCATGAGCATAGAAACCTCGTTGTGAGGATGATGCAGTGGAGAAGTCAGGAGGCTGTCCTGATGACGGTATTCTGACAAGTCTTAAGCTTTTCCCACTGCGTGATAGTGATTTGATACCCAAAATTTTGGGTTTGTTAACGCTCGGTGTTGATGTGTCATCGACTTTCAGCTTTAATTACAGTTTGCCCTCCTTCATAATTTAGAACCGATCGACCAATTGCCATAAATGGCGTCATTGACACTTCTTTGTCTTTGTTGCCAGTGCTACTGGCTATCGATTTGTGGATCTTATTGCGGTTTTGCACGATAGTGGTATTTGCGATTGTGTGCGCCGACATGGAGAGCACACTGTCGAAAGTTGTTTACGGTCCGTATTGGTGTATCATCGGCTGAAGTTTGACCTCCTTCGTCCAGGTGATAAAAAATGTCACCGTGGATTTTGTGGGGGAGATTTGAAGATTCCTCGCTATGAAAAGTGCGAAAGGCTGGCAAGATAAGCATTCACTTTGGAACACAGACCATCAATGTCATTGCCGGACGCCATTCCCATGCCAGCCGATTAAACATACCGGAATAACTCAAGTTTTTCCGAACAAGTGCTGCCACCCCAGTAAACTGTCTAGTGCTCTAAGCCCCACCCTTCACCTTTAAACAACCATAGTAATTGTCATCGCTGGATTGGTGGTACTGGTGGTCTCATAGTACCCAATACGTTTTGTACTAAGAGGTTATAAGCCGCACAGCATGAAACCTCTAATCTAATCGCAGTGGCGAATTTAACGCTAGACTTCAGAGGAGTGAGAAGAGGACTCCGTCCGTCGGATAACTCCAATAGATCTACTAATGCTGCTCTCCCTAACTAGTTCTAATACCATGAAGGAGACGAGCTAACTCCTCTAATGGTTGGGTATAATTAGGAGTTATCAAAAGTACTTTCAAGGTACTGACAACATCCGAAGAGGCGTTCTCGGAGTGCTTGAGAAAAAAATTTTATGGAAGCTTTTTAGACTTTTGCAAGTTAGCGATGGCGAGTATCGCAGGTGATGGAACATTGAGCTTTACACAGTAATAGCCGAGGAAGAGAAAGGCCTCCTCCACGGTTGGGGGTTATCGCGCCAATTAAAAAGAAAAATAAGAAAAAAAGTACTTTTGATATCAGGAAGTATCCGTAGTATCCTTTCCTTGCAGGTCAACGTCTTTTCGATATACGCGACAATTCAATGGATTCGCTGAGATCACGGATATTTTACCTTTGGAGTGAGCGTATTGGCAATTTTACTGCCTATTAAATTTTCGATATTTTAAAGTAAACAACGAACAGTTTTAAAGCCCGAGAAAAACTAAGAAGAAACACAAAAGTAAAAGCAAAATCACATCCATTCCAAACTCCGCTAAGCGATTTCTAGGCAAAATCTTTTGAAGAATACTTAGGTAAATGCATATGTATATATCTATGTATGTAAGTATGTATGTATGGGTGTATGTGTGTATGTGTTTATGCAAATGAAATGCACATCAAGAACTACTTTAAAATAACAGCCGTAACAAAATATGAATACAATAAGAACAGCTTTTAAGAATTGCGAATGTTTCGCTTTATTTTTATATTTCGACACAAGGATTTTATGCACACATCCACACATACATATGCGTTTATTTCTCAGTAATGTGGATGCATATGTGTGCAATTGATATGGAAACAGGGTTCGTCAGGTTGGGTGCTGATGGTTATGGAAATGGAAATGGAACTGGAACTGGTAATGGTAATGCTAGTATCGCGATAGCCAACGAATTGACTGCGTGAAAGTTGGTGGTATTGACACAATAAGCACGGCATTTCTTTTTTTTTTTTTGTTCTCTATTTTTCATTCCGTAGGGGTGGTCGCGTCGTAAAAGTGCTGACGCCGCATACGATACAATCCCCTCAACGTGGGATTCCCCAAAATGTCTCAATAGCAGCGAAGCTTTCAAGCGACGGTTGTGGTGAGTACTCTGTTGCTTTTACCGGTGTCTAGCAAGCCTACATAAGTTTAATACAGCCTACATAGAAAAAAATATACACGCCCACACACATACACACACACACCCAAGTGTTTGGTTGAGTGTGCATATACCTATGCATGTAGGTATTCGCACATTGCTGCTACTGCTGCTGCTGCTGCTGCTCCGTTGACGATAGCTAAGTATAATATGCATTAAATCTACTAATGCGTACATTAATCTCTCTGTGCCGCAGCCTCAATTGAGTTGATTCAGTTTGCTTCGGTTCGTTGTTGGCGCTTCCTTCATTTCACTTCACTTCATTTCTCCGCACTTCGGTTTGTCAGAACGCATACGAAACACGTGTCTGTACGTGCCGTTCGTGCTTGAGGATATTTATTCAGTGCAATATAAGCACAAACAACACAAACAAGTGTGCGATATTACGAATAAAAGTAGCAAAAGCTATAATAACAACAGCAACAGCAACAGAGAGACCCGAGTGTGAGGCAAAAAAAAAGCAATAGTAACAAAGCGTACAACCATAACAACAAGAGTTGTGATGACAATGATAAGGGCGAGCGATGGCTATGTAGATAGAGATGGAGTTGGTGTTGGAGAAGGAGAAGGAGAATGAGATGACATCAACAATAATGTGAACAAACGTGTACGACTTTGTCGACGGGTGATCAATTTCGGTTTCCTCCTTTGGAGTGGGGAAAGTAAATTGAGTAAGTGAGAGTACTGACTGCGGCCGAAAAGCATGCAATTCCAGTTTTTTTTTCGGTTTTTTAGTTTTCAAGCAACAAAATAACACTACAAAGTTCTCAAGCACGATTCAACAGTATTTTCTTCCATTTAAGGGATTTTTCTAAAATGCTTTTGAAAAAATTGTAATATCAAGTTTTTCCTAAGATTGCAAATACATTTCCTCGTACATTACAGCTGTGAGCGTCAAAATAGCAACTGGTTCGAAAACATAAAAGTTAAGAAGTTAAATTGCTAAATATATAGCAAACTTCATAAAAAACATTTGACGTTCGGAGTCGGCTTAAAACTGTAGGTCCCTCCAACATCAAGGAGAAGGCGCTCGACTAAACACCTAAGAGAAGTGTACGCGCCAATTTTTTTATTTATTTTTTCATCATTTTTAGAATTATTACGCGGGGCGCATTAAAACCTCCTTCATAATGCTCCTCCAAAGCGGTCGATCTTGAGCTTGAGCGAATTCCCAAATCTTTGAGTTTGTTTTCTACTGCGTCTATCCATTGCTTTCTCGGTCGGCCTTTGGGCTTCACGCCCATTAGCTTTCCTGTCATTTCTTTCTTCACAGAAACTTCCTCATGCTAGTTTTTCTCATAGAATCATCTTTAATGATGAAGCTTATTTCACACTGGATGAATTTGCCGACAAACACAATTGCCGCATCCGAGAAGAAGAAACCCTCGCATAGTTACAGAAAAAATCATTACATTCACTAAAATGTACTGTTTGGTGTGGTTTTTGGGCTATTGGAATAACTGACCCGTTTTTCTTTGAAGATGAAAATGAAATAGCTGCTAGTGTCAATGGCTAACGCCATACACTGATTGAAGATTTGTTGTGGTTTGAGCTTGAAGGAATAAACATAGACGATCTTTATTTGCACGAGGATGGAATCGCAAGTCACACAACTCGGGAAAGCATTGCATTATGTCCAAGTTTCCCGGTCGATAAACTTCACGTGAAGGTGACATAAACTGGCCTCTTTGATCATGCGATCAAACTCCACTAGTAAAGTTAAGTCTATGTGAATATGTTAAGCCAACAACTGGTCCAGAGTTGAAACACAACATTCGGATCGGAATTGTTGAACTCAATGCTGTAATGTGTGAGCGAGTTCTTGAACATTTTAAGTGTCGTATGACGGCCTGTAGACGTGCCCATAGTGGGCATTTAAATGATGTAATTTTTCACACATATGTTTAAAAAGTCATATTTGGAAGAAATAAGAAATAGTGAAACTTGAAACAAGATCTAAGTCTGTTTTTTGCAAGACCTTTTACATGTTAAAGACCTCACAAATAACTAAAGTGTAATCGCATTTGATGTACTTTTTCCAATAATTTCTTTTTTTGATAGATGACGCGTGACTACTGTCAAAGTAAATACGTAATTTTTTCAGTATTTATTCCACAATTCATCTTGGACAGACTTAGGTCTCAACAATGTTTGCTGATCGTACAATTGTATTAAGAAAATCGACGCTCTGCGAACTACCGAACGCACTATTTGGCAAACCATCCGTAAAATTGAGAATAATTTTATGTTATTGGTCGATACTCGACCGATTAGACTACGTACAGCCAGAAATGAAGATAATATTGCGGCTGTAAAGGAGAGTTTGGCCGAAGACCCCGAAGAATCGATTCGGAGCCGATCTTAACAACTTGGCCTATCTTATGGCTGGTTTGGTTTGAAAGCGTATAAAATACTCCTAGCCACCTGATCTTCCAAAGCGTCATAATCCTGATTATCGGGCTCTTGAAAAACTAGCCGAAAATCCGCATTTTGAGACCCGAAGTTTGTTCAGCAAAGACACCCATTTTTGGCTTAATTGCTACGTTGAGAAGCAAAATTGTCGTATTAGGACTGAAAAGCAACCGAAGCCATTCAGGAACAGCGATTCCATACACCGAAAATAACTGTTTTTGCCGCCTATGGGCTGGAGGAATCGTCGGTCCATATTTCTTCAAAGACGAGGCTGGCGCCAAAGTAGCAGTGAATGGCGAACACTATCGCGCTATGATAAACAACTTTTTGATGCCGGAAATTGAAGCCGGTGATCCCCATAACATTTGGTTCCATCAAAACTGCGCTACTTGCCATAAAGCCCGTGAAACAATGGATTTATTGCGTCGTCGTTTCGGCGAGCAATTAATCTCTCGTCTCGAATCAGCGGATGGGCTACCAAGATCGTGTGAAATCACACCTGTGGATTTTTCTTTTTGGGGGTATGTTGCCGATGCTTTGTGAATAAACCAGTATCGATTGAGGCATTGTATGCCAATAATACTAAAGTTATTCACGAGATACCGACCGAAGTCCTCCAGTGAGTCCTTCAATATTGGTGTTTACCGATGGGCGAATTACGGTGTAGTTGCAACCAACATTTGAGGGTGATTCTTCTTCTTAATTGGTGCGATAACCGCTTACGCGATTTTGGCCGAGCTTAAAAAAGTGCTCCAGTCGCGTCTTTCTCGTTCTAACTGGCACCAGTTGGACACACCAAGTGAAGCGAAGTCCTTCTTCACCTGATCTTTCCAACGCAGATGAGGCCTTCCTCTTCCTCTGATACCACCAGCTGGTACCGCAACGAATACTTTCAATGCCGGAGCGTTTGTATCCATTTATCCACCTTTTAGAGAGATGATATTTAAAAAGCATACTTTTGAGCGCACCGTCGAATTAACTGAGCGCACTTTCTCTGGTCTCTTGTTTGATATTAAATTTTCGCTTGCAATCTTTTGCTCTCAATTTTATACTTTTATTTAATTCTACTTTTTAAATTCCAGCTGCCTTCCTTTCCTTCTTTTCGTTTTTCTCTCTCATTATTATCCCCGTTTTTTATTCAATTAATCGCATTATCAGCTTATGATATTCGCTAATAATCCCTGTGGAGACAATATAATCTCACATAATTTACCGGTAACCATGGCTATGTCGTTATCCTTCAAACATATCCATTGTAGTAGCTTCAGCTTCGCTTCCTTTGAATGCTGCAGCACAACCCTTCTACGGCTTCTAGCATTTCACTCTTTTGATAATTCTTCATAGTTACCAGTGCATATGCGCATACACGCACATATTCATACATACATATACGAATATGCACATACACATACATACGTCGTTCGAACAACCACTTGTGAATTTTCAATACACATTAGCGCCTCTAAGGCATCTCGTTAAGAGGGTGGATTTTGTGCCTGCTCGCACGCATTTACGCAAATGAATATTGAGATATAAGATATGTATCTGATAAAGCGTATCTATCTATTTTCCTTCCTTGTTGTTGTTACATTTTGATCTTGTATTAGTAGTGCTTTCAGTGCGAATCATAGCCGTTTTGTAGGTTGGTTGGTTGGTTGGTTGTTTGTTTAACTCCAACTTTCCCTTTATGTACCGTAAAGTAAGTTTGTGTGTGTGTATGTGTGTGTATGCACTTGTGCCACTCTTTGACTATACTTCAGCACAGCAAATATAGACACTAAATCGGTATTTTCATGGTACTCTATTGCTTTAACAGTGATTCACAAGGAGTAGTAAACTTTGATGGATGGAAAAATAATTGAGTTCTTCTACGTCAAATAAACTGACTTTGGGAAGTGCATTAAGCAGCATAATGGAGGAAGTGGGAGAGGAAATTGTGTCAATATGGACAAGAAAGTATTACATTTTTGTTTTGAAAGTGTAACAATTCGGGATATTCGTGGAAATAAGACATATTACCGTTAGATATTAAATATAATTATGACCAGATATGCGGAAGAGAGTAACGAAAATGCTTTCAAATTGGCCGTAAGGAAGACGCCCCTAACAATGAGTAAACAAATAATCATTGATCCAATAAAATAACAGGAAATTAATGATGAAAAACCAGCTGAACTTTATATACGGCACGAGGAACGAAAGGTTCCATTCGGAATTCACAGACAGAACGTTGGTTCGAATCTCGGTGGAACAACAAAATTAAGAAAAACATTTTTCTAATATCGGTCGCCCCTCGGCAGGCAATGGCAAACCTCCGAGTGTATTTCTGCCATGAAAAAGCTCCTCATAAAAAAATATCTGCCCTTCGGAGTCGGCTTGAAACTGTAGGTCCCTCCATTTGTGGAACAACATCAACACGCACACCACAAATAGGAGGAGGAGCTCGACCAAACACCCGAAAAGGGTGTACGCGCCAATTATATACATGTACATATATATGTATATGGGAATAAATTTCCGCCCTCATAAAAGAGGTGTCGCTGCTGATACTATTTTTATGTTCACTCTAGTAATATACTGGTGATTCGAATTTGTATATGTGAGATCTCGATCGATAGTTGACGTTCGTTTGAAGCGTAAAGATCCCTTTTTATCTGACGTCAAAAGTGTCTACGTTCGTCCCGAAAAAACAGCTTTTTTGGCAAGTCATTGCTCATTATTACCTTTTAAAGAAAAACGCAGCTGAAACGTGTCGTATATTGATCGATATTTACGATAATGATGCTCCCTCAAATACATCTTGTAAAGAGTGGTTGCGACGCTTCCAAAGTGGCAATTTCGACGTGGGGATAAAGATCGCGAAGCGCCACCGAAAAACATCGAAGATTCTCAACTAACGGGTGATTTTTTAGCTATTATCTTTTTAAACAGTTGGTTTAAACAGCTGACGCACGTTTCGTGTTTTGTTTCACTGTCAACCATCTTCAGTTTGGTTTTTAATTTAACCATGAATCGTCCTACAAACGAACAACGCTTGCAAATCATTGAATTTTATTATAAAAATGCGTGTTCAGTTAAGAAAGTTTATCGCGCGCTTCTTCCATTTTATGGTCAGTTTAATCGACCCACTGAAGCGGCTATTGGAGCTATTGTGACTAAATTTAGAACCAAATTTACATTATTGGACATCAGATCACCAACACGCTTACGTAGAGTGCGAACTGAAGAAAATATCGCAGCTGCATCGGCCAGTGTTAATGATGACCATCAATTACACTGCCCTGCAAATTTAAATTTTTCTGATGCGAATAAGATGTGACCTAGTGTTCCCGAAGGGAATTTTCGCGCTGAGCACGAATCCGAGTTCAAAAATTTTCCATCACGTCAGGTTTTCAAAAAAAAAGGGGGTTGAAACCCCAAAAAATAGCGTATTTAGCCATTTTTCAAAAATTGTGGAGCAGAACCCTGACGTGCTACGATCTTCGTTATTGTCAGTAATTGAAGGTTGAACTTTGCTCTTTCAAATAAGCCCAAACCCAAATTGTTCGCATGCACCCTTAGAGTAGGGGGTGTACTTATGTCTACGGGGGTAGGGAAAAAAATGAACATAGGAAAATTTGAATTTGATTTTTTTTATTTCTTTTTAAATGGAATGTTTGACTTCAGATTTGTAATCAGCGACACTAAATACCTTAGGAACACTGCACTTTTCATTATATCTTATCTTGGGTGTAGATAAGTTCCGTAGACATAAGTACACCCCCTACTCTAAGGGTGCATGCGAACAATTTGGGTTTGGGCTTATTACAAAGAGCAAAGTTCAAACTTCAATTAGTGACAATAACGAAGATCGTAGCACGTTAGGGTTCTGCTCCAGAATTTTTGAAAAATGGCCAAATACGCTATTTTTAGGGGTTTCAACCCCCTTTTTCTCGAAAACCTGACGTGATGGAAAATTTTTGAACTCGGATTCGTGCTTAGCGCGAAAATTCCCTTCGGGATCACTAGGTCCCATCTTATTCGCAAAACCGATGCAGGGCAGTGTTATCGATTGGTGTGAAGCCTTTCAAAATACAGCTGGTGCAAGAATTGAAGCCGAACGACCTATATAAAAAATCACATACGTATATTTTGGACTTAAAATTAAGGAATTTTCTTTCCATTTCTAAATATCTATGTATGCACTTATTTTTATTATATATATTGAAACCGTCGGGTTAGGGCGTAGGCCATACCCGAATTTCAAAAATTAAAAAAAAAAAAAAAAAAGCAAAATGATCGCTGTAAAGGTGTAAAGCCTTATAGCAAACTAAACTCACGGCAAAGTTTTTAAACCGAATGCTTCACAAAGTGATTGAGAAGTGACGGTCAAAGGATTGGTTGGCATTTAGTGACGAACGAAAAATAGCTTAACAGAAGCAGTGGAAAAAATATAATATGTACAGTAATACAAAAAAAAAAACAAGAAAGTTAAAGAGGATAGCAACAGTATAATATAATTCTTCGCTAAACAGATTGTATTTCTTAGGGCATTCAGCGGTTAATCAGATCATAGACCGTAGACGATTTTTCAATGCATAGGCGAAGAACTGATAAAGTTTGTCTGAAGTCGATATTGTGGTTAACTACTAACCAAAACAAAAAGTGGCGGCTAATAACAGAGCAAATAGCAAATACAATTATTGGCATTTTAGTTTACATAGTCAGTTAAAGTTAACAAAAATAAAATAACTTTTTAAACATACTTTCAGGCGTAGTCAGAGCCTAAACTATACGCCCGCAAGCGGAATCATTTATTAAGTTGTGGAAGGTAGAATTTTTATGTAGAAAATTACTTTCTCGTTTATTTTTGGAAATAAAAAATGCTGAAATAGCAAACCAGAAACGATTAACTTGGAGATGAAACTCTGGAGAAGAAACTCTTTGGAATGGCATAACACAAGATGTCGAATTTTGAGAGTAAATTCGCAGTGACGTAATTGTAGATAATATATGGAAGAAAGCTAGCAACACTAGCAGCAGAGTGTAAAAATAGTCAGATTTGGTAAACAAGCTTGAAAAGTTAGGTTAGGTCAAAGTAAAGATGAAATAGAATATGAGCGAGAGAGAGAGATAGAGAGGAGGAAGACAAAAGTCCTTGTATGCAAATAAAATGTAAACAAAGCTTCAAAATCTGGTCGTCTCAATGGTGGATTCCGTCAAGCTTTGCAGCTCTTCAAGTGAACTGTCGTCACGTGACCTCAGATGTAAGCAAGGACGAGCAGTTTGCATTAACTCTATTGTGGTAGTAACAATTGATATTTATGGAGCTCAACAAATTCTGAACTGCCCAAAAATCAAGTGGTGACTCATTGCAATGAAAATGTGCCTCATTCCTCAAAGAGATTTTCTTTGTATTTCTAAATGTTTATGTACTAATACTTTTAATACACGGGTCATAGGTTAAGCCCAAGAATGATAGAAACAAGATTTCGCCCATCAAAAAGTGCGTGACATCACATTAGCTGAGTTGTGCAGTGTTGCCAACCATTTGCTCTTCGCAATAAATTTAGTGCTTTTTTATACCCAAAATGCGAACATTTTTAAGTTTGGTGTTTGTTTCTGTTTTTTTTTTAATTTAAAGTTACTGAAACTGTAAGTTAAAAAAACTGTATTATTAAACAAAAGAAGGTGCTAATGAAAATTAGTAGGTTCTTATAAAATTTGATATTTTGAAAGTGTGAATTTAATTTTTTGCTCCATTTAAGGGTATGCAAGAATATTAAATGTCCCTCTCTCAACTCTTCTTAAGATTGAAAACCTTTTTACACATTTTAAAAGGCGTTTGAATTTACTGAATGCGAATTAAAACCATAGAGGTGTAATCGTTTCTTCCGGCCATCAATCCTTAGTGGGACATAGGGCATCAAGAGGTGTATTTATTGTAAAAATAAGCCCCAAAATACCAAAAGATACTAACGACATTTTTACGAAAAGAGTACCTTATATAGTTACATAACTTCAAATATAGCAAAAAGGTCATTATAAAAATAAATAAAAAATCAAATAAAAATAAAAAAAATAAAAAATAAATAAAAAAAAGAGTTTCTCTTAACAAAAAAAAACTTATAAATTAAATTGCACATATCCATATCACATTTATTTAAAAAAACTCACATTTTAAAGACAATTTGTCACGTATACAAAGTTCTTTAAGTGATTCAATAAAAATTTGTTGGGATATTTTCTTTGAATGGGCATTTTAGTGCGTTTTTATATCCAAAGCTAGGCAACACTGCCACTCGGTAGCGAGGGAGAGATTTGACTGCCGAAAGCAGAAGAACACCAACAACAACTGCAATTGCGGGCAATGCCACCAGGTGTTAAAAAAAAGTAAAACAAAATAAAACTGAGTGAATTATTTAACTAATTTTTTAAAAAATATATATTTTACAAAATTATGAATGTCACATTTTAATTAGAACAGGCTAGAAAAATGTTACGAAGAAAGAACAGTAACTCCAAGACTAAATAACAAAAAAAAATAAGCTAAGTCAATTTACGAAAATTGTAATCAGGACATATTGGTGCTAATACGACGTCACTCATTGTCAAATTTGCTGAGAGCAAAGTAACGGTACCACGATAGGTGCGATCTTATTCATCATGGGTTATCAGAAGCAAAATTGTGAGTGTAACTTTGGCTACTATGTCATAGGGGATTTGTTACAGGGAGATCCAAATAAAATGTGTAAAGTGAGGTTAGTTGAATAGGATAAAACTTCCAGTCTGTCGGTTTTCAGCCGGCAACGAAATAACATAGCGTTGGCTGCGTTGACTCTTTTGAATATCACCAAATTAATGTCAGTTTAATCCGATCTTTGTCGTAAACGAACCGCCGTTACATCCCCAGTTTAGTCAGCAAATTAGCTGAGAAAAATCGCTGAGAACCTCAACGAACTAATGTTGATGAATACATATTCTGTAATATTAAAGCGTCGGGATGAAGATCTAGACCCGACTTCCAAAAATTATCCAAAAACGTTTTTGCGAAATTTGTACACTTAGCCTAATAAACTTATCATCTTAACCTGATGGCCCTTTTAGAAAGGGCAAACTACTCCGCCAAATTGAAAACATAAAGTGCAGAGTGCTTCATAAGGTGATTGAGAAGTGACGGTCAAAGGATCGGGAAGCATTTGGTGATAAACAGAAAAGTGCATTCTATACGAGCTTAACTGAAGCAGTGAAAAAGAAATGGCAGAAACACAAAAATAAAAACAAAGTTAGAGAGGATAGCAGAAATATAAGAAAATTATTCGCAGCCATACAAAATTTATGTCTTAGGGTCATTGCGGGGTTAAGCAGAACATAAATGGTAGAAGATTTTCCAATGCATAGTTAGCGAATAACTCAATCAGTCGTTTAATCACCATTTCGGAAGACTTATACTTTTTTCTAATAGCGCCGTACGACAATCATATTTGGCACTTGCGACCTAGAAAGTTGCAGTATACAAACAGACAACTAATGGAGGGCGTACTGATCAAAATAAAGATTTTCTTCACTCAAAAACATTTTTGTTTTAGTAAAAAAAAGTTATTCAAAAACCGAATTGGATGATTAATTTTGCGCCACCTGTTTCGAAATGAGCAAATAAGTTTTGTATTACTGATATATTGATATATTTACTTGGTTAAATGCAGAATGTTATGGGAAAAATTTAGTAGTTAAAGCGCATTTTTTTCTAGCTTTGGTGCTTTTGGAAACTCGAAAAAGCTGGTAACACTGAATTATATTTCCATACATTTTGATGTATTCACAATGCCGGAACGACGCTTACGCCATTCCGAGCTTCCCAAAAATTGACGCACGATTTATTCGCGATCTGGTATTGTCGCAGAGGAGCTCAGACCGCTAGTCACCTCTAGGAGGTAACACTTCCTTCTACTCAGAGTAAAGTATTTAGACCGAATGCCCTACAAAGTGGCTGAGAACTGATATGTGAAGTTTTGACGAACAAAATCCTCGAAAGGAGTATCAACTGGATAAGAGGAAAAGGACGCCAGGGTAAAGCACAAATAAGAAACGCATAGAAGCAGTAACGTAAGTGGGTTCCAAGCAAGGCAAAACCAATTCTGAACACAAAACGAAGATATCATTGTTGTTGTTGTAATGTAAATACATTTACGTTGTTGTTCTAAATACATTTACATAGTTGTTGCAAATACCTTTACGTTATTGTACAATGTTGCTATTTTTTGTATTTGTTAACTACAGAAAATTCATGCCGACACAAAAGATTTATTTCGAGCTTATTTCGTTTTTCTTTTGTTATTATTCGTATGATCTGCTTAATGTTTTTGTTGTTGCAGTTATGTAAGTAGTATACAGTTATGTATAGCTTACGAAGAACCTTTTTAATATTAGCAAATAAAGTTTAGTTTTTATCAAAATACTCTGGTATATGAGTGCATGAGCTGAAAATCTTCCGAAATAAGAAAAATCTACCTCGAAAAACGAGCCCCACGGATTTTTGGGTGTTCCACTTCAGGAATTTGCACCCACTTGTGTTTGTATGTATGTAAGTACTCACAGCTAAGCAATTCGCCCATAAAACGGATTATCGTTGGGGTCTCAATAACAACACCGAAAGTAGAGTACAAATTTATAAGGCTACGACGATGAGAGATATGTACTTTGTTCGGTATAGTTGGGTTTGTAGACACACCTTTAAACATTCATAATTTTGAAAGTGTCCTAAGTAGAAATAAAGTTGTTTATTAGCTATTTAACATCATTTTCTGTGACAATATATTTTTGCTTTGGGGCACTGCAAGAATGTTGCATTCCTAATTAACACTGAAGGGTTCCAAGGAAAGCAGGCAGACGTAGCAAAATGCTGCAAAACATTTATTCGTATACTTTCTGGTCTTGATACTGTTGTTGCAAAAGTAACAGTAAGAATCGTTTATATTGCTGAAGTCCAAATAAGATTGGTTTTTCTCAAAAATTATAGAAACAAGATTGCGCCCATCAGAGACTGTGTGACGTCACATTCGCAATAAATGTTGTGCTTTTAGAATCAGAAAGCTCAAAATAACATCAAAGGCGTCATTAAAGACAGCTTTAAGTGGTAAGTGGGGGAAAATTGCAGCTAATGAAACCCAGGTATTGGCAATCGACGTTTGGAAGCAGTTATTAAAGCTAAAGGCGGCCCAACAAAGTACTGAATACTAGTTTTTGCATTATTTTTTTAACAAAATATTTTTTATATCTTCCTTTAAGAATATTTCAAAAAAATTTTAGAACGCAATTGCCGCCTTTAGACGCGTTTTCTCATACTATATTTTTCGAATTGGCGTAAACGATAACGCGAAAAGTTATTAACCGAAATTTCGCATACATCTTTTTTATGATATTACTTTCTATGTGAATTTACAATTTTTGGAAAATTTTTCAGTGAGTGTACGTGTGTAAATTGTGTGACCATTGTATTTCCGGTAAAATGTGTACGTAAATGCCGAAAATCAAGCCCTGTCCACGGTTTGTTGTTTCATCAGTATGAAAAAATCGGTCATTGTTAATTGAGAAAATGGACGAAGTTGAGAGAAAAAACGACAAAATAGCTTAGCAGTTATAACAATCAGCAAGCACTGAGAGAGCACACACAGGGCACAACCCTTTTCTAACTGAAAACGCCACTACGACCAAAGAAAAGCTGCATCGAAAACTTGACGGCAAGAAGAGTAAAAAAATACTAGAGGAGAATGTGTCCATTGGATGGAAATACAATGGAAAAGATTTTAAAATAATTATCTCTATAAAAAATGTGGCCTTTGGTACGTTTATTTTTTCAGAAAATATTCTTACAACTAATTTCATCTATAAAAAAAAACTCGATTAGAAATTTTCTAATTTGTTCAGTTCACGTAAATCTTAACCCTAATCCCTTGTCGATGGGTCGTTCGTGTCCGAAATATTCCGCCCACAGGTTAAAGAGCTAACAACCAATTAAAGATCTTATCTTCTTTTAACTCATCACCAATTAATTAGCTAACCAACAAGCAGCTAAATAGTTAACAGGCAAAAATCCAAAATATATCCAAATATAAATAGATAACCGCCAGTTAAAATCTAACGACCGATTCAATAGCCAACATCCATTTAAATATTTAACCCAGTTAAATAATTAAGCTCAGTAATCAAAAAGATAACCTACAATTAAATAGCTACCAGTTAAGTAGTTAACCAGCAGTTTAATATTCAACCTTCAGTTAAATAACTAACCGCCAATTAAAGAGCGACCTGCCAGTTAAAAAGCTAACCATCAATATAGCTCACCTCAAATGAAATAGCTAACCTCAAAGTAAATAGCTCACTGCCAGTTTAAAAGCTAAGCTCAAATTAAATTGCTAACCACCAGTTAAATATTAATGTCAGGAAATTTTCTTGTAGTAAAAAATGGTTGTAAAAAATTGGCTCAAAACCTTCAACCTCCAAGCTATTTTCGAGCTTTAGTCCGCTATTTGCAAATCAATTCTGCAATATTCTGCACATTTGTGTAATTGGCTATTCCTATACGTATTAAAGCATCAAATTCATCCCACAACCTTCTTCTCAAATCGCCTTAAAGCTCCGCAAACAACCACCACCTTCCCATTGTCGGTCTAATCACTTAATCTTATTTAGTGCTTTCATCTCCGATTCAGTTCCAATTGTCCAATTGTTTTGCCAATACCAGAAATGTTTTTTGTGCCTAAGTTAGGCCGTCCGTCCACCTACTTGCGCTCATATCCTTTACCGAAAGCATGCAGCCTTTGGATAAGCACTGCGTAGATGTTGATTAGTTTGGCTCTGATATTAATCTAAATGAAGCGAAAATTGAATAAAAAGAGCTGTTGCGTGCCCCGGCAGAAAAACAGAACGTCGAACGCATACATAAATAAACTGCATGGAAGGCGTAGTAGAATAAGTAGAGGAAGAGAGGGCAAAACGTTGACAACCGAGGGAAGCAAGTAAGGAAAATTGAAATGGATGAAAAGCAAGAAATGTCATTGTCCTATTTATCTACTTTAAGGTAGTACATAACTGTGAATACTCGTAGTTATGTGAAGGCAAGTAAAAGCAAAACGGTGGAGCAAAAAAGTTGAGCTGAGTATGTACACAGTAAGACAACGATCGGCCGATATTTACACCAACAAACAGTAGTGGATTAAAAATAATGCGAACATTTTTTTTTAACTTTTCCTTATTTTTCTTCAGCAAGTCTTTGAACTTATTAGCATTTTAAATAATTTTGTAAGCATTTATTTGAATAAACACATAAAAGGACATTATTTTATAAAGTCCCACCGAATAGCCGGTGGATCCAGCAGGGAGTACTGCCTCCTTTTCACTCGTATTCCTTCATTTCATTTAGCATCAGCAGCCTTCACCCAAATAGACACGATAATTACATTTTCGCTAATCTCGTAGTAATTTATTTTATCAAACACATCATAAACGACATTCGGTCGGTCTGTCGATCTGTCGGTCGGTTGCTGGCACGGTTGCACGCACTCGGATGCTGATGAAGTCAATGTGTCAGGGCGGAAAAATTGAAGCACCGGCAAAAAATTCATAGCTTCCGGATGAATGGATGAATGAGGAAAAATAGGCAACCTGCGTGCGTGCCTGTGTGTGTGTGTGTATGCTTGGCTGACTATAAACTCCAAGGATGCGCATTGAATCGAGACCGACTCAACTTCATTTTCATCTGCTAAAGTCGGTGAACTTACTTCCTCCCCGAGAAATGAAATTGTGGCTTTCCTTGCATCCTGTAATTGTGTGTGTGTTTGTCTATTACATACAATCGTATGTATTCATGTATGTATGTATGTGTGTGGCTATGCACGAGTATATCGCCATGTCAGAGCCATGTAGAGGGTAAATCAAATAAAATTTAGCTGACTCAATAAAAATCAAAAAGCGTTAATGCTAACGATATGACTTTAACCTGAGATACATAAGATACATAAGCGCACATACAAACACATGTACATACATGCACGTAAGTATGTGTGTGTGTGTGGGCCTGCTTATCAGCTTTTGGGCTATAATTTTGTGTTGGCAGGTTGTAGAAAGATTTGTGCCTGTGTGTGTGTGTGCGAATAGTGAAAGGATGCTGGACAAGTGAAAGCAATATTGTTTATGAACAAACACATACACTCACATATGTGCACAATTTTCCGGCAAAAGTATATATGTATGTATATGCATGTGTAAGTATGTAAGTATGTATTTCTACATATTTCTTTGCTACTTCCAATTCTTCAACTCATTCTTTATTCTGTCTGCGTGTTAAATGGGAATTTCGGTTTTAGCTCCAACTTGGAGCGTAATCGTAAGCTTCCCGATTGTCAAATGTCATTTCGTAGTAATAAATGATTGCGTGAATGGACGAGCGTGTCAGCGTGTACAAGGAAAAGGCGTTAAATCCGCTGCACTGATTCATTTTTCTTCTGTCACTTGTGTGTGTGTGTGTGCTTGTAGCGGCAGATCAAGGATAAAAATATTTTGCCGTAAATTGGTGACATAGTTTTAGTAGAGGTCTCTAAAATATTGCAAAAAGCTCTCAGTGTTGGCAGTCCTTTTTTCCTAAATCGTGTTTCAAATTAGACTGGCTAGGCTTTTCCTAACTATTTTATGTGGCTTAGGTGACAGGGCTGCATGGATCAATTTACTTAGATTTTTTTCGTCAATTTTTTTTTTCTTGTTCACTCCATTCGGGCGCATAGGGCCTCGACAAGACTCAGTCTTGCGTTGATTTCGTTAATCTATTTCGCTTTCTGGCAGGGTAGGTGATTAGCCTGCCGCTACCAACCCTAAGTAGTGGGAATGCCCACCTGTCGTTGCTTAGGGACAATGCCTTCTAGCTGTTTAGAGCGCTATCTGTGTTTCACATTTTTCTGGCAGAAGGATCACACAGATGGTTGAAGACTTCGCTAAGCTTGGTGCGGCTGCGCTCTTACCGCTTTTGCCCCCTCCTCTTGCTGGCGCCACTGTCGCCTCAACTCAACTTTGGAAAATCTGGTATTTGGTCATGACGCAATTGTACCAGTTAAAACAATCAATTCTGAGTGGTTTACAATCCATTATTTGCCAGAAGTTTTCGGAGTATTAAAGAACACCAACCACTGAAGACGAATCATCCTTCACCAAGCCAATGCAAGCTCTCACGTATCGACTCATACAAGAGAGTTTTTGAGCACTCAAAACATCGAGTTAATAAGTCATCCGCCTTACAACTATGATTTGACACCTAATGATTTCTTTTTGTTCCTGAAAATCAAATATGAAGTGCCAGGGCAACGATTTTCAACGCCTGAAGAAGCGGTTGAAGCCCATAAAAAGCTCGCCTTGGATTTATCCACTTTTAAGTGGCAAAAGTGCTTTGAAAATTGGTTCAAGGGAATATGGAAGTGCATTGACTTCCATGTCTAATAAATATTTTGAAAATTACCATTATAATTTTGCTGTGTTTTCATTATTGACGCTATTACGATTAACATTGGCTGCTGTCGGCGTCGCCGGGCATTACTCTAAAGACGGTGACAATCGATGGAATATGTTTTAATGCATCCCGATGATCCACGTGTGGAAAAAGTTCCGAAAGACAAAGTTTATTAATTTACATTGATGGCTGAGTTTATTCATACTGAGTTTATTTTTATACCAAGAAATGTTAGAAAATGCCGAAAATGCAAAGGGCAACCCTTGTCTATGAAACAGCACTTAGACTTCCAGTATTGTTTCGAATAATAGAAAATTTGCAGATGCAATGACATAAAAATGGTATTTAAGTGTGTTTTAAATTATATAAAGGCATTTTTTTTCATCTCTATATATATATTTACTTATACTAATGTATAGATTACAGGGTTTAGCCATCAGAAGCAAAATTGTGAGTGCAACTTTGGCTGCTACGTCATAGAGGATTTGTGACAGAGAGAGCAGAACAAAATGTGTAAAATGAGGTTAGTTGAATACAATAAGATTTCCAGTCACTCGTTTCTCAGACGGCAACGAAATAACAAAGCGTTGGCTGCGTTTACTCTTTTGAATATCGCCAAAACAATGTCAATCTTGGCCGATTTTTGCGGTAAACAAACCGCTTTAAGTCCCCTGTTTAGACAGCAAATTAAGTGATTCCCTCAAAATCGCTGAGAACCTCAACGCTTTGATGTTGATGGCCCCATCTTCTGTAATTTCTTTACCTTGTTTATTATATATATTAGAACGTCGGGATGGAGAATCAAATCCCGACTTCCAAAAATTGATTGACAACTGTGCGTTGACATGCATATTTAACTTATACTAATTATCTTAAACTAAGCATCTTAACCTAATGACCCTTTTAGAAAGGGCAAACTACTCCGCCAAATTGAAAACATAAAGTGGCGAGTGCTTCATGAAGTGATTGAGAAGTGACGGTCAAAGGATCGGGAAACATTTGGTGATAAACGAAAAAGAGCATCCCATGCGAGCTTAACCGAGGCAGTGAAATAGAACAAAGACAAAAGTAAAAACAAAGTTGGAGAGAATAGCAAAACAGAACAAGTGACAACTAATAACAGAGAATATAGCAAGTAAAATTTATTTTCATTTTAGTTTATTTAGCAAGTTTAAATTTTTTTCATAAATACCATAATTTTTGACACATACTTTCAGGCGTAGTCAGAGCCTTAACTTTACATCCGCAAGAGGAATTATTTATTAAATTTCGAATGGTATAATTTTTGTGTAGAAAAATACTTTTTCGTTTATTTTTATCATAATTAAATATTTTTTGTATTAAACCAAATAAGCACTCCGATTATATGGATTTAACAAATACGAAAACAGCAAACCAGAAACAATAAACTTGGAAACGCTGAGTAAATTTACAGCGACGGAAATATGGACTCCGATGTATCGAACGCTCCTTAAGGGACGAACAAGCGAACGATGTCTATTCTTACCGAAGTTGTGTTGACCAACCTACCACTCTTCGCATCATCGTAGAACAGCCCGTTCCCTCTTTACATGAAGTTCGTTGACTTTAAGATGGCATTCGACACAGTCAAACGAGCCTCAATATCACTGGCGTTGAGTAGAAAGGTAGAATGCGTTACTACTACTTAACTGGTAGCGCTTCACAGCGGCAGCATAGGCGACGCATTCACCATCAACGCAGGCATAAGGCAAGGTTGTCACCTGTCGTCCCTTCATTTCGCCTTCTTCCTAGACGACGTAATGAGCCAATTGACCCTGCACAGAAGAGGTATTGTACGGAGTCTCTTGAGACATCTTGAGGTCCTGAACTTCGCCGATGAAATCTGCTTCCTCTCTCACAATCTCACTGACATGCAAGCGAAGGAGGACAGACTAGTCACGTTGGCGCGCACTTTTGGACTGGAGGTCAACATCGTCAAGACGAAAGCTAACAGAGTCAACCACGATAAAGCAAGACCTATAAGGGTTGACGGGTGCCCAGTGGAATTTGTTGAAAGCTTCTGCTAGGCAGACGAAGATGTCACTGTGAGCTAAACAAAGGAGAGTGGCGCTCGGGCGAATGCATACAGCTTGGGCGAGTTCGCAAATCCCCAGGCGCACTAAACTGCGAATATTCAGTTCATATGTGAAGTCTGTACTGTTGTACGGGAGGGAAACATGGCAGGTCTCTAACACCATCACTCAAAGGCTATACTCTTTCATCAACAAATGCCTCCGCATCATCCGTAAAATATTCTGGGCGAACACCATCAGCAATGATGCGCTGTGGCGATCAACGAATCAGGAACCCATTCCAAAGGCAAAAAGTAGCGATGGATAGGTCACATGCTTTGTAAACCAGCAGATAGCATCACGAGTATGGACTAGAACCCGCAATGCAGAAGAGGTCGCGGTCAGCTGAATATTACTTGGAGAAGGTCGATGTTGCGCGAGCAAGCAGATACCGACTTCACTTGGGACGACGCAAAAACAATAGCCCAGAACCTTGCACAATAGAAGAGTCTTGTCTTATTTACCTTGTCTTGGTAACGCAATCCGTTGCCGGTAATCGCATTTCCAGCTGTGTTTTTTTTTTCGAAGAAAAGTTGCTCAATGACGCCACCAGACCACATTTTCAATTGAGCGGCCGAGACGAAGATTCACTAGCACTTTTATGTCTTGCACCGTTATGTTCACCGCAAGGCGAATTCATTGATGGTGGGGGCAGCAGACCAACAACAATGTTTGTATGTTTGATTGTCACGGCAAAATATTGGCAAAGTAGAAAACAAAGAATGAATTCGCCTTGTTTCATTCCGGGCTGACAGCCACAAGGACACGGCAAAAGAAACAAAAACAAAAACCCCGATACCCGAGAGAGAATGAGAAAGAGAGAGAAAGAATATATTTCTAAATAAATTCACAACATTTGCAGAAAATACAAATAGACACAATTTACAAAAACCGGAGAATGGTCGACCGGTGTAGGCGATTCCAGGACCGCAGCAACGGCACAAATTACCGCAAGGCAATACCAATAAATCCGACGCCGGAATGGATAACACTTTATGGATGCGTACTATGCACAAGCACTAGCCAGGAAACGGAAGTAAGTGCCAAAAAGTAGGCACCAAAAAAAAACGCCAAAAAAATTGGGTCCAAAAAACGCCCCACACAGTAGGCACCAAGGAAATATAACGCCAAAAAGGAGGCACCAAATATATATTTCCTACAAGTTTGCACCAACAAACAAGCGCCAAAATGTAGGCAGTGTTATTTCTCACTAGAAATTAGCAACCACAAGGAAAAACTCCGGAAAAATAGCCTCAAGTATATCTAAGATATATGTATATAAAGTATAGCTCTCTCTCTCCTTTTCCTCTATGTTATATCTTTTTTCTCTCTACGTTTTTTTTTCTCTCTCGCGGAACGAAAATGGCCAAAACGTTGCATGGCCTTGAAATTTTACTCTCCATTCTCGCTCGTCCATCGGCGCCTAAGAAGTTTCACTGCAAAAACAAATCAACTGATTTACCAATACTCTAATAGATTCGCCGTGTTTCAATATTGGACGTTTACAATGACGGAAAATATCAAAAGTTTTGTGAAATTACGAATTTTATCTATGAATCATTTCCACAGTGAATTTTTATTATTATTTTAAGAAATACGTTTGCTATGCAAATTGCAAATTAAAACTGTGATAAAACTAGACTTGCCCTTAAAGACCCTGTATTGAGTATTTCACTTCAATCGTGATACTCAAAAATGATTGGGCCATTATTTGCTAATTGGTACTACCCGAAAGCGTCTCTCATTTGTTGCCTCCCAATTGCTTAATCAAAATCCGTAAACTCACAAAATTTTATTACGCACTGCAGTGGCCTTTTAAGGGGGCAATTCAGAAGCCCTCTGCGAGTCAGCCGCCATCACCCAGCAATATTCCACTCTCACCACATTTATGTTACAAATACTGGCAACAATAAATGATTATGATTACAATAATAAAATAAAGCTTCTGCCAAACTCATTTTCGTAGTATAATCCAATTGCCATACGCCGGCTGAAAAAAATAGGAACAGCTATCGTGCGAATACACGCACGCTCAGCCGGCTTATGAATATCTGGTAAAGTATATTGTGTGGGTTTTGGCTGAGGTGGGCGTGTCATGACACCAAAACAAGGCGCAACTGTCCGCCCCACAATTTCGACAGCCTGCCGACTGGGGCAGATTGCAGTTTGCAACAAATGTATCGCTTTTCGTGTTGTTGCTGCTGCTTCTAATCCAGCGCAGATTGTCGAGCAATTTGCTGCGATTAAATTAGCCCAAACGTGCTGCGCTCCCAAATACTCTACATGCACACACATTCAAGCACATACCCACTTATAAGGATCTGATACTGAGAGGGGGAAGCATTTCATATCTACAAAAAACAAGCGAAACACTTTTGAAAAATTCCCTATGACGTTGTCATTCCGTAAATGGCACTTGCACGTGTGTGTGTGTAGGCATTTGCACGCTTGCAATGTGTGTTGACTTGCTGTGCGTTGCGCGAAAGCGCGCGGGTGAATAAGCGAATGTGGGTGTAGTCGCTGCACAGTTGGAAGTCTGCAGCTTCACATGTTTGTGGTTAACAAAACTACCCCGCAGTGCAAAGCAATAAACATTGCACTACAATACACTGTATGCGTGTGTGTGTTTGTGTGTGAGTATGTGGGTTACTGGCCACCGACACGCCACTTGGCTCAATTTCCGTTTCATATTCGCAGGTTGTTACTACTCACGAGTATTCATCCCTAAGCTTCGGCCGTGAGTTGTAGCGTTGTGACGCGCGACGCCCTCACTTACAAACTGCTCACGAAATCATATTAGAGCAGGCTTCCCCACCCCCGCCTCTGATTATCAGTGCCTTCGGAGACGTGTTGGTCGTGCGTCAGTGCTGACTAATTTTTGCTGTGTGGGATTCTCATCAATTTCGATACACCTACTCTGAAGGCTTGCTGTTGGCGGCGTGTCGGTGCGCTGTTTCGTCATCAAGTTATGTTATCGACGCATGTAAATATGACTTTCGCTGATTTCCGTCCAAACGATATTTATAGCTTTTCGAGTCTGAGTTTGTAAAGAATTTATTGCAAATCTTACGGCGTTGAATGCGGTGGGTGTCGCATTTAGCGGGTTAAAATGTGGCCTGCTATTGAGTTTCGCTCCAGCTGTGAAGGTTATAAGCATTTGGTGAGATTGACTTCAAAGATTCAAATGGTTCTGCTGAATTTGCGAAATAGAAATTTGTTAATTTTTGCAAAAGGAATTACCACAGCGACCAATAACTAATTTATTTTTTAATTTTTTTAGGCATTTCAGTTGTGGCTTACGAAACTTTTCATAAACTTATTATAAACTTATCTATGAATGTTGGAAGGTATAAAGCAATGAAGATATAAAGCAACGAAAATAAATAATAAAACAATAGAATTATTCAGACAGAGTTCGGTAATATTACAATTCGATATTCGATATGCGGTAACTCGGTAAACTTTCTAAGTTTCAACGCACTTTCTGTTCTCTCTTTTGCAGCAGTGTGACAAATCTTCTACAAAAATCTTCGGCTCTGAAAGTATTCGATGCGGTACCAGCTGGTGGTAGCAGAGGAAGAGGAAGGCCTCCTCTGCGTTGGAAGAATCAGTTGGAAAAGGCTTAACTTGATGTGTCCAACTGGTGTCGGTTAGCACGAGAAAGAAATGACTGGCGCGATTTGCTAAACTTGACCAAAATCGCGCAAGCGGTTATCGCGCCAATCAAGTAGAAGAGGACAAATTTTCCGCAGACCACTGAAATAAAATGAAGGTTTGGTCTTTTACTGATTTTCAGACCATTTTTCAGTGGCAACAATTTTATTTTTCCAAAAATTTAACATTTTTATTTTTCGAAAAATTATTTATTTAATTTCTTTTTTTTGGTAAAAGTTTTTTGGGGTGTTTTCTGTTGTCAGAAATGAGCTGAACAAGGGTATAAAAAAGCACGATAAGTTTTCTTCCAAAAGAAATTTTTTTAGACCCGTTTTTCGGCGGTCCACTTAGCTTGGCATCACCCCAAAATTGTTTTTTTTTTTTTTAATATAGTGATTTGCGCTTAATTTCCCTCTCACCTGTAAATATGCAGCAAGTTGAGCTTTTGTTTAACATTTCGTTCGCCGAGAAGATCGCTAAATTGAAAGCTTACACTGTGTGCACACTACAGGCATGCATTAATGCATCAACAAGCTCCTCCCTGTAAGAGCGACTTTTCGCGTGTTGTACTGTGACGATCCGAATCGAGTATTGCTTTGATTAGGGCGTCATCAACTTCAACTGGACGACCAGAGCGTTTTTGATCTTTGAGTGCAAAATCACCAGAACGAAATTTCGCATACCCATTTTGACACTGTCGTTCTTTTAAGGCTTCGTCACCATAAAGAGCTCATAACTTTTTATGAGCTTGAGATGCGGTGCTCCTTTTGATTTTCCATTTTTCAACGAACGTCCAACGAAAATTACGCAACCGATCAAAAAACTTTTTTTTACTGATTGACAACTGAATTGCCAACTATCAAATAACAAAATGTGTTTTATATTTGTACTACGTCTGCTAACCTCAAAATTCAACTGAAGCCATCTATGAGTAAAATCCGCAATTACTTAGTTGCCAACCCAATAGTTTATTTTTTAATTCCATGCATACGAGTATTTTTCCATATTTTTTAACTGATTAGCTTGTTGGCTTATTATATTTTGATAGTGGATTAAGTTATTTGCGATAATTTCTTGATTTTTTGCTAGTTGGCCACCTCCAGGTGGAGGCGTTCGTTGCATAATTTATGTACATAATTGCCGCTGTGCGCTGGGATATATGTGTGTATGTTTAAACACTTATTTCCTAGCACAGGACTATGGGTTCGAGATATAGTCGGTCGAAAAGTAATTTTCTACACAAAAATTTTACCATCCATTTCTCTTGCGGTAATATAGTTAAGGCTCTGACTACGCCTGAAAGTATGTTTTGAAAATTATGATATATATGAAAAAAATTTAAAAAATTTTAATTAATTTGGCTAAGTAAACTAAAATGAATATAAATTTTACTTACTACTTTCTCTGTTATTACTTGAAACTTTTTTTGAATTAAAATATGTACAGCTACGAATAGTTTTCTTATATTTTTGATATTCTACTGAACTTTGTTTTTATCTTTCTGTTATTTCTTTTCCACTGCTTCAGTTAAGCTCGCATGGAATGCACTTTTTCGTTTATCACCAAATGCTTCCCGATCCTTTGGCCGTCACTTCTCAATCACCTTATGAAGCACTCGGTACTTTATGTTTTCGATTTGGAGGGGTAGTTTGCCCTTTCTAAAAGGGTCATTAGTTTAAGATGATTAGTCTAAGATAATTAATTTACGACACAACCTTCCTAATAAAGTTTTTGGATAATTTTTGGAAGTCGGGATTAGATTCGCCATCTCGACGATTTAATATATATAATAAGCAAGGTGGAGAAATTAAAGTTGAGGCTCTCAGCGATTTTGACGTTCTCAGCTAATTTGCTGACTAAACAGGGGATGTAACGGCGGTTCGTTTACGGCAAAGATCGGCCAAGACTGACATTGTTTTGGTGATATTCAAAAGAGTCAACGCTGTGTTATTTCGTTGCCGTCTGAGAAACGACTGACTGGAAATCTTATTGTATTCAACTAACCTCATTTTACACATTTTGTTCTGCTCTCTCTGTCACAAATCCCATATGACGTAGCAGCCAAAGTTGCACTCACAATGTTGCTTCTGATGGCTAAACCCTGTAATCTATACATAAGTATAAGTAAATATATATATAGAGATGAAAAAAAAAATGACTTTATATAATTTAAAACACACTTAAATACCATTTGTATGTCATTCCATCTGCAAATTTTCTATTATTCGAAACAATACTGGAAGTCTAAGTGCTGTTTCATATACAAGGGTTGCCCTTTGCATTTTCGGCATTTTCTAACATTTCTTGGTATAAAAATAAACTCAGTATGAATAAACTCAGCCATCAATGTAAATTAATAAAGTTTGTCTTTCCAAACTTTTTCTACACGCGGATCATCGGGATGCATTAAAAAATATCCCATCGATTGTCACCGTCTTTAGAGTAAAGCCCAGCGACGCCGACAGTATCAATGCTAATCCTAATAGCGTCAATAATGAAAACGCAGAAAAATTATAATGGTAATTTTCAAAATATTTATTAGCCATGGAAGTCAATGCACTTCCGTATTACCTTGAACCAATTTTCAAAGCACTTTTGCCACTTAAAAGTGGTTAAATTCAAGGCGAGCTTTTTATGGGCTTCAACCGCTTCTTCAGGCGTTGAAAATCGTTGCCCTGGCACTTCATATTTGATGTTCAGGAACAAAAAGAAATCATTAGGTGCCAAATCATAGTTGTAAGGCGGATGACTTATTAACTCGATGTTTTGAGTGCTCAAAAACTCTCTTGTATGAGTCGATACGTGAGAGCTTGCATTGGCTTGGTGAAGGATGATTCGTCTTCAGCGGTTGGTGTTCTTTAATACTCCGAAAACTTCTGGCAAATAATGGATTGTAAACCACTCAGAATTGATTGTTTGAACTGGTACAATTGCGTCATGACCAAATACCAGATTTTCCGAAAAAAGACATGTGACCATTTGCTTTGAGTTGCCTCTTCCGCGAACAACTCTTGTTGGGTTAAGCTCGTCTTAGAACTCTTATAATGTCGATTGCAGTTTTGGTTGCCGCTTAAATTCAAGATTCCTCTCCTGTTACGATGTCATCGACGCGCATTGAATCACCATGGCTGAATTTTCTCAGCATTTCTTTACACCAATCAACCCCGTTCTTTTTTGGCAATTCTCAAATAATGCGGCATCTAACGAGCACAAATCTTTTTGCCGACCATGCAATATTGAAAGTATGCTGATCCCTTTAATACCGAAAGATACCTCAATCTCGCTATATGTCAGATGGCGATCTTTTGATTGAAAACAAACCCAGCTGACGCATTGGGTGTGCTCCAATGCATACCACCATTCTAATTGAAAGAGATGCACGTTTGAGCGCCTTAAGATTCAAAGTCATCTCCGATCTACAAAGTGGAGATATTAAAGAACATTTAAAAATCTTAGAAGACTTTCGACATACTCCTATTTTGCATGAATGCATTATCTTCCAAACCTCTTTAGGAACTCGTTAATAAAGCTACACTAAACGTAGTTATATCACCTTCAAGCCCGGCTCCTAGACATGGTACACTGATGGATCGAAATTAGAAACTGGTAGAATAAGGGCAGAAGTCAATGGGCCTAAATTAATGATTAGAATGGGGTTTTACCCAACAATCTTACAGGCGGAAATACATGCCATCGAGATATGTATGAGGGAATTTAGATTTACATTCTTTCAGATAATCAGGCGGCTTTGGGAGCACTTTTATCAACTACAATCATCTCAAAAATGGTAAATGACTGCCTGAACCTTCTCAACATGTTATGTAGCCTGAACTAGGTATTATTAGATTGGGTTTTCGGACACCAAGGGCATGAGGCAAATTAAATAGCAGACCAGCCAAAAAAAACATGCCCCTAATTGGTCCTGCACCTTTCTGTTTACCTAAAAAGGGTCAACTTCTCAGGAGACGGGAGAAGCAAAAACTCGTTGAATACTGGCAAAAATTTATCGGTCAGCGACAAGCGAAACAGTTCCTAACGTCAGACAGAGGAATTTCTTATAGGCTACTTTCACTTAGCAGAGTAGACTTAAGACTTTTAGCTGGAGGTAGTCGGGTGCTGTAAATACAGGCTGAACTATGTCGGTAGACATAATAGCCTGATGCTAACGTGGGCCCCGGGGGACGTGGGAGTCGTGGGTAACGAGGCCTCTGACTCCTTAGCTAGGATGGGCTCTGAGGCCAACTTCTTTGGCCAACAAATGGCCACAAGCGAGCTTGGCAGGCTGATAAAGGCTGCACATGGACTAAACTGATGTTACCTGTCATGTCCGACCGACTTTCGCAAATCCTCCTCTCATTAAGCAGAAGGAACTGCAAACAGCTGGTTGGACTGATGACGGGCCACTTTCTGTAAGCGAAGCACATCGACAGGTTGGGCATCTCAGATAGTGTACTCTGCCCTGCTTGTGAAGAATCAGGTTTGAGGTCTTTGGCACTGATGTGTTAATAAGCGACCACCTTGGCTCCTTGGCATCACAAGATCTATTCAGAGTTCTTCGGAGGTCGAGTAGATTTAAAGAAAATTAAAAGGGAATCCGAGTGCAGTACAATGGACTTAATTATATCTGAGTGCTACACCTGCTAGTTGTCCCGACAAAAGAAAAAAAAAGGCAATGCACCGCGCATTTCACAAGAGCATTTTGACAATGGCTAAAATTCTTGAGTTAAAGTTCGAATTTTTGGAGCATCCGGTGCATTAACCAAATCTTGCTCTCTTCAGGGATGGAATTCATAAATTGAAATCTCGTTGGAACAAGTATTGATGTTCAGGGAGACTCTACTGAATAATAAACTGTATTTCAAACCATAAAATTGTGTTTTTCTTATTGAACCGCTAAACTTATTGCACAACCTAGCAGCATGGGGGTTATGTGCGTTGACGAGTAGCGGATCTATTACAAAAATCGCTAACTGGTTCAAAGCATAATCTGTTACACACACACATGCGTACATTAGTAGGCTGCTAATGTTATACAATATTTTATTTACGAATGCTAGGCTTATCTTTTTAGAGCGTACGATTGCATAACGCTTTCTTATTTGGGATTATTCCCAAAACGTCTTATCCATTGACGTAATTGACGCGTTGTAGGAGTTTGACCATTAATGGGCACTTAGAGGCGGTCAAAATTTTAAAATTCGCTGACACACGTACGAAACAGCTTTTGAAGTACCCAGCTTTATATATATATATAAATATATAAATATATAAATATATATATATGTACATATAAGTAATTTATATAACTATATACATACAAACATACGTATGAGGTTATGTACCCGCATATTTAGGTGAATAAAGTAAAATCAAATCAACTATTTGTAATTTGTACGCATACCTACCTACATACATATATACATACATTCACTCATACATACATACATACATACATACGAATATATGTACTTAAATAAGTGATTGCTTGTGAATTCCAGGCAAACGCTAATGAATAGCAATTACGACAAACCAGTTTTTACCACCAATGACCAAATTGAAATGGCTCGCTGAGGCAACGATAGTTATTACCCATTTTAATTAATTTGACATCAGCATAGGAAAGCGTGCGACCAACCAAGAGTATTAAATCGATTGATTTACACCTCATTACTCCACATCTACTTACAATACCTATATGAGAATGTATGTATGTATGCAGGTACACCTATTTGGGTATTCAAAAATTGTAGCTGAGCTAGCAGTTAAGTGAAGGCGACATACCCTATGATCAAAAAGTACCGAAAATGTTTAAATAAAACAAAACTGAGTTAAATTTGAGCCAAATTTATTTTATCTCCTTCAAAGTATGAACAAATATGTGCCAACGTTTAACCCAGTCCTCCATGCACCCCTGGTAGGCCGACGAAGGGATGACCTTCTCTTTGATCTTCTCGACTGAAATCTCCTTCTACGAAGTGGTACCTTCAACTTGGGAAAAAAAGAAGTCGCATGGGGCCATATCAGGTGAATTCGGTGCTTGCACGATGGTATTTCCTTGGTGTTTGGTCGAATAATCCAGCACAATTTGGGCTCGGTGCGATGGCGCGTGCGATGGATGCGTGCAAAATCCAAGAATTGTTTTCCCACATTTCCGGCCGTTGGCGACTTACAGCATCTCTCAAACGCTTCAAAACAGATAAATAATATTCTTTATTGACTGTCTGGCCCGATGGATGGTACTCATGGTTCATTACGCCTTGGCAATCGAAGAAAATAGTCAACATCACCTTCCCGGTATTTTTTGATCATAGGGTACATACAAACTAATGCACGTAAGTATCCCTGTTTTGTTGCAAGGGTGTCGTAATCCAATAAAAAAAACATTTTATTAGCGGTGGTCAAAAGAATAATCCATAAACAAAGTGGTGCAAAATTAATCACCCTGTCTAAAGATTTGTAACTTTTGCAAACGGCTTTGCCATGCCAATCATCAACTATCTTGGTGTAATATTTGACCCCAAGCTCCACTGGAAACAGCACATAGAAAATCGAGTTAAGAAGGACAGTATAGACTTCTACACCTGTGTTTCTATGATCGGCAAAAAATGGGGTCTCAAGCCACGTATCGGAGTCTGGATGTACAACTTAGTAGTTCTTGAAGCAGATCTCCCCCTCCTTCTCTGTACTTCGTACAGATCTCTCTATCCGCAAACTGGGTTTTAAGGGTTGTGCTTGTGCTATCTTTCCGAGCAGGCAAGATTGGAGGGAAGAGTCGGCACGGATATATGTACCTCTGTTTTCACTGATGGATTCAAGATGGAATCTGGAGTGGGACCGGGGGTTTTCTCTAAATCAGCCAATATTTCAGTCTTCTTTAAACTGCCGGAAACGAGCAGCGTTTTTCAAGCAGAAGTCTTCGCGCTCCTGCAAGCAAGCAAAATGCTTAGGGATCGCTGTTGGGAATGAGACATTAATATTTTTTCCGATAGTCAAGCTGCGATCAAGGTCCTGTCGTTAGCGTATCGCAGGTCTCTTCTGGTTAACTCCTGTAAATAGGAAGCATTACCCTTATCTGGGTTCCTGGGCACAGGAATATAGAGGGAAATGAAATTGCCGATGAGCTTGCCAAGAGGGGGTCGACATAACCGGTTTCAGTTGTCCCCTTCCAACTCGGTGTCCACTTGACCGTTGTTAAAGAGAAACTGCAAACTTTCTTCCTCATCCTCATAGAAACCGGACGCTTAAGGTGATGGGAATTCCCCGCCATTCAATTTCCAAACTAATTGTGGTGTTCACTAGTCACTAGGTGATCGGAACTCATGCGGAGAAGCGTGGACTTCCGTACAACCCCTATTGCAAAAGCTGTGGTGATCTTGCAGAGGAAGAGACTTTCTCAGCAAATGTTGCTTAGCGTGGCCTTTGGGGATGGCTTGAGGAAATTCTCCAGCCTAGATCCCTTTTCTCTCCTCCACTACATCAACAGCACTGGATGACTGATGGTTTTCTCTTCCCTAAATTTTTTCGCAGGTAGTGGTGCACATTATGGTATCAAACCCGCCATCTAACCTACCTACCTATCTACCACCAAACGTAAAAAAAATTATTCAAACACAACTTTAGTAAGGCCGATACTGGTATGTGAATCGATGGTCCGGATCGTGCATTACCAAATTTCCATAGATTAGCAAGAAAGTTCTTAGCTTTTGCCTTACGATTAAGAAATTTTCGATGGAACTCGATAGATGATCTTCCCCATGTAATAGTTGTCTAAAGTTTACAAGCCTAGAAAAATGCTAGAATTAATTCTTTCAGAACCTATTTCTAGCCCATTTCTTTTGGCGGCAATTAACCTTAATGTTTCCTCTCTTTATTGGGTGTTTGGCTCAGCTCCTCCTCCTCTTTGTATCATAGTATACGTCTTGATGTTATTCCGCAAATGGAGGGACCCAGAATTTTATGCCAGCTTCGAATAGCAAATGTAGCATCTAAGCAGAATTACACCCGAAGTTTTGGTGGCACTCAAGGTATTGTCATTCTTTGAGGTTAAGTCCTCATTAGCCCTTGAGTGCATTGAAAAATCGCATCCGGCTACTATAGGTCCCAGGACATAGAAGTATAACTAGGAACGAAGAGTGGATGCATTGGTCAGAGGTGTTACGGCCTGGTTATTAATAGAACCTGACCTTTTGTTGCTATCGGGCAACACACCATCAAGTATCATAGAAGTTTAGAAGTGAAGAGCTAAGGCTAAGAGACGTGAGCTGGCACCAAATTGTACGCTAGATGAAGTATTTACTGGAGAAATAACAATAATAAAGGAGACTCAGGCATCTCCCACTCAACAAGAACAAACTGTAAATGTTCACTGGCATTCTCACAGGCCATTGCAGATTGCATAGCCATCTCCACAGGATGGGGATATGGTCTACTGACCCCTATCGTTTCTCACAAATGTGAGATCTGGCATCTCGGGTGGAAGAAAAGCAAATCTTCTCAGCCCAATTCAACTCAATCTTAGGTTCATTAAGGAAACTGGATTTGGATAAGGTACTACGATTAAGATATAAGTACTCAATACTGACTATGGCTCCGGTTTTTAAAGGAGAAAAAATGTTCAGGATTACTACCAAAAAAGAAGAATGACGTAAGGGCTTTAGCTCTAAACGCAATCCACTTAACTTTTATACGGATGGTTCCTAAATGACTAGTGGAGCAGACGCTGGGATGTACTGTCCAGAGTTAGACCTAAGGAAGTCGTATAAGCTTCCATATCATTTCAGTATACTCCAAGCTTAGGTTTTCGCATTTGGAAACGCAGCAGACTTAACTTGTGATACTACTGGACCAACTCCAAAATTAACTTTTACATAGTAGATAGTCAGCCAGCCATTGAAGGAATTATATCGTTTCGTATAACGTCCAAGATCGTTTTTAGAGCAGAGAGACAATAGAAAGGTTGGCAGCAAACTGTAAGCAACATTTCTATTGGGCTCCAGGCCATAAGGGCATTGAAAGGAACAAGATTAAAGGCGATATAGAAAAAAATGGGGTTGTGGTTGTTGTTGTAACAGCATAAACATTCCCCTTACTTACATACGGGGAATGCTGCTGGAGTGACAATCCTTGGCCGGATATAAATCCGGGTCGTTTCGGTAACGTAGAACCGACTGTCGTGGAAGCGGAAAATGGGGTCTCTATCCTCGGATTTTGTCAACGAAATACCAAAGGCGATACAAATATTATACAACGAAGTAGACGAAAACATGGTCAGAAAATTCAGGACAAGATGGGAGAGCTAAGATTACGCGTAAACATGACGATCACAGTTGTACTCGATGTAAATATTTCTACACGGTTCAAATATTTGGGGGCACCACAGTTCGATCAATTGAAAGACATCTCAGTGGATTGGAAGTTAACTAATGGAGTCCATATGCTATCGCTATGGACTAAACCGGTCGTGTGGCTGCAAGTATGTAAACCAGGTCAACCTAACCGAACCTAACATTTCCCGACTTTTTTGAAGCGCATATGTAATTTTTCATGCAACATTACTAGAAAAATCGTTCCAAAGAAAAGCCAAAAATACTCAGCTTCTATTAAATTCAGGAATTTTTTTATTTGCTTTTTTTCCAAATCACAAAATTGCATTAGTCTTATGTCACAATAAACGTTGCACAGCCCATAATAAACTTGCAACTAAATGGCACACGTAAGTGCATATACATATGCATGTATGTGCGTGTATATGTAATTCCCTGAGACGCGACACGCATTTAATTAGTCATTACGCAGTCGCAGCCGTCGGACAACGCGACCAGTCCCAAACTAAAGCAGCAACAGCAACAGCTTTACGCTCGTGGTTTGTTAGCCAGTTGGGGCAACTGTGCCAGCGCAAGACGATGCCAGCAAATGACTAAACGACTATGTGGCTGAACGCTCAAGCGGCTGGCCGTCCGAAATACGCAATCGCAGACACTTTCATTCACGTTTCATTACAATTGGAATGGTTTTTGTGCTTTTTGCATCGCGCATTGCAAGGTTTGTTGATTTTTCTGTGATTTCGAAAACGTGATGCCCAACAATTGGGTACCAAAACCAACGGTACCTAAAGTCGTACCAGCACAAAATTATAAATAAATACATGTATTACCTGGCTAGTTCTGTGCATGTGTGTGTGTGTATGTTTGCTCGTACGACTGCATGGCTTTGGGCACGATGAACGTGTTCGCATTTATGGGCCAAGTTAATCAACTTTTTCGGTCGCGCATAAACAAAATTGTAGCAACATGTAAATATGTACATACACACACACAAATATATATACACATATACATATATATTACCATAAACGCCATGTCGATGGGCTCGTATCTTAATATAACCTACATAAAAACATACTTATACACACATGCACATGCACACATACCCATACATACATATATACCACACATAGCTATGCATACAGTTGTTAACTTTGTGCCACTGCGGTTTTACGTGCGGCTTTGGCTTTAGCTGCGGCTGTGGCATTATGCAGCTGAGATTATGGCTTGTTGACTTCACGCTGCCCGCCAAAGCGGCCATTGTTTGCAGCGGGCGGTGGGCATGTGTCGGTGAGCCCTACTTGAAAGCCAGCACACCAGCATCTCTGCCTACATAGTTTCGCATAATACAACTCGTACGTTTGTGCATAGGTACACATGTATGCGGGCATGTACATATATCTGTGTATGTATGTGTGTGTATGTACACTTGCACAATTGATTTGTATAACGGCATACAATAGCTTTGCCTTGTGTTGCAATCATAGTCAATTTCCAGTTCACCAAAATTCACACGCCGCCAAAACAATAAAATCTTTGCTGATTATTGCAACATCGGCAGCAATGGCTGACGGCCAGCATTTGCGTTGAATTCGTTCACAACTAAATCTGTATTATCGTGTTTTGTATGCAGTTCGTATTAACGCACTCATATGTACAGTCGTATGTATATATACTCCATTAGGAAGGCCCAAAAAAGGAAATAATGTTAAGATTATAAAAAAACAAATACATTTTTTTTTTTAATTTTAATTTAACATTTTCTTTAGTGGGGAGGAGTTTTAAGGTAAACAAAAAATTGTTTAATCTAAATTATCAAATTTATCATTAATTAAATTAAATTAATAAATTAAAGTAAATAAAAATGGAATACAGTATAATTTTTTGGGTACTTGTGAATGGAAATTAAAAGAGCGGAAAAGCGCAATTTTTCCTATAAGAATTCAATGGTAATTTTCAAAGCGTTGGCAGCACAAATTTACTTACCATTAATTTTACTTTTTATTTTGTGCAAATGGTTTAAAACTATTTTATGTTCGCTCTTTAGTTCCTGGGCGATGCTACGACTACTAAAAAGCCGGTTTACTTCGATTATTTCTGTGATTTTATTGACAATTTCGACATTATCGACATTTTCTTTAACATCAAAAATGCCTGAACGGAATCGACGAAGCCAAAATTGCACGTAATTGGCTATGATACTATCGGCACCATAAACACCATTCACAATTTTAGCGGCCTGGCTTGCGTTTTCGCCTTTATTAAAGAAAAACTACATATATATATATATAAGTACTGAATTCTCTCTTTATTGACTTCCACTGTTAACACCCTGTAACTCACAATTGAATGGACCAAACAAAAAACAGCAAAATAATATTTTTAAAGTGGTAGCCTGGTTAAATGTTCTTTTTTTTTGATATTTTTTAGGAATTTTTTTTTTATTTAAAATTTTTATAACATTTTTTTTTAAATACTAATTTTTTATAGATATTTTTTAATATTTTTTTGTTTTTTTAAAGAAAATAAAATGCGATCGTTTTGATTATATAGTATGTTATTATTGACATCAAATAGTCTACAAAAACTATTTTTTTTTGTTTGACAAAAGTCCTTTTTTCAAAAATCCGCCATTTTGTTATTTTTCGGAAAAATTTTCCCATTTTAGCACTTGCCAGAATGACAAGCCTACAGAATAATAACACGGTGTGACAAAAAAAAAAAAATTAAATATACTTTTATGGAGACCTAGCACAACTTGTAGGTATAGTAAAACTAAGAAACATGGTATAGGAGAAATTTCCAATACACCCCCAAAATCTCATTTTATGGCCATAAAACCGTTTTTCAGTAGGTTGATGTGAACAATCACTCCTAACTTCGCCAATTTCCATCCGATTTCGAATTTGTGTTTTTAGTTCGAAAGAACAAAAACAAGCCTTTTTGACAGTGTGTTAACATTTTTTCTGAAATGACAACTGACGAGACTGTAGGCGGAAGTATTTGGAATTTTTTTTTTTTTTCTCTATTTTTTCAACTTTGGCATAATTTTTACGATATTATCCGATATTGAGGATTTTTTTAGTACCCTACTGTATTAGTAAATTTAATTTTGCGTCAAATGAGCTATATTTGACTGTAATTGAATTAAAATTAATAGAGTTGTGTGAGTTTTAAGATTTTTATTTTTTTTTACTAATTTGTAATGTTGGTATAGCTTATGCTAAATGGGAATAAGGACGTGTTTTGATGCGTTATTATAGATACGTAATATTTATTGGAGTGTATATGTATACATAAAAGTACACTGTACTGCATACAACAGAACTGGTTAGAACTTACGAAAATATCTGACATATTATAGCACATTTTTTTTTTCAATAGAAATATGGAAAAGCTCCCAAGTGTAGCAAAGTTCACACTGTACATTGATTAACAAAAGAAGGTTGTTATTATAATTTAACCTTATTAAAACGTCAAAGTTTTATTGTTTGTTTCATTGAAATTCAAGAGATATAAATCAAAACGTTGCCAGAAAAGTCGAATTTCTCAATATTCTCGGATGATGTGGCATCATCAGCCTTATCATAAACCAGATTATTGTTATTTTTATAAAACGGACGTAAACGGTCATCATTATAAAACTCGAAAGCACATAAAGTATGCTGATGTTGCAACTGTTAAGAACCCCGTAGTCTTGGACGATATGATTGACTCAACTGCAAGTCATGAACTGAAGGAAGTTCAACTCATTGCTGATGGTGATCAAACTGATAACAATAAACGTGATGATGAAGAGTACTTTCCGTCTGGTTCTAAGTCTTCAGAACGACACATTGTATAAAATTCCGACTTTCAGGATCTTTCTCGTGATTTACTTCTATCGGGAAGACAATCTGAAACGCTCGCTTCTCGATTTAAACAATGTAATTTAGTTGATGAAGACTTAAGATGAATGATGATGATCGATTTTCTTACAGAGAAGAATTCAAAACTGATGAAGAGAATGACAAATGTACCGTACCATACTAAACTCCAAAGGGCCGTTTCCAATGCATTTTTAAGTGTGGAACCAGTTCCGTTGTGTACTGCACCGTACCGTACCGTACCATACCGTACAGTGCTGCACTGCACAATACTCCAATAAATATTATGTGTTTATAATGACACTTGCTATCATTTTCATGCTTCGAAACGCATACCAAATCTCGTAGTAAAAAAAAAGAAAAAATCTTAAAACCCACACAACTTTATTAATTTTAATTCAATTACAGTCAAATATAGCTCATTCGACGCAAAATTAAATTTACTATAACACTAGGGTACTAAAAAAAATCCTCAATATCGGATAATATCGTAAAAATTATGTCAAAGTTGAAAAAATAGAGAAAAAATAAAAAAAATCCAAATACTTCCGTCTACAGTCTCGTCAGTTGTCATTTCAGAAAAATTGTCAACACACTGTCAAAAAGGCTTGTTTTTGTTCTTTCGAACTAAAACAACAAATTCGAAATCGTATGGAAATTGGCGAAGTTAGGAGTGATTGTTCACATCAACCTACTGAAAAACGGTTTTATGGCCATAAAATGAGATTTTGGGGGTGTATTGGAAATTTCTCCTATACCATGTTTCTTAGTTTTACTATACCTACAAGTTGTACTAGGTCTCTATAAAAGTATATTTTCACTGTCGCACAGTGTAATCAGTTAAACTTTTTTGTTTTAGATATCTTTGAAGAGCCAAAATCCTATTGACAAGCTACCTATCTGTTTTTTAAGACGCTTACTTTGGTGCCACACTACTACAAAAAAAAAATACCAGTCTAACGGTTAGACTCGATAGAAGTGAAACCTTCCGTAAAACAAACTGAGAGAGAATAAGACGAAAGCAGCATTAGGAGCGAGATAATTATAGGTTCATTATAATATTGCTATAAAGTTCATATTTTATTTTCTTCATTTTATTATTATCCTCAATGTTTTCAATTTTAACAAATGATACGAGTGGCTTATGATAGATAAAATATGATACAAATGCTTTGGTTTCGATGTTGTCAAAAAAAATACCCAAACGGACCGAAGAAACAGACTAACAAATTTCTTCCATTTTCGTCTACTTGTATTCATATAAAAATTTATGTCTCTTCCCACCAAAGCTAAATGTATTTGTATATTTCTTCTTGTATTTATTCGAGGCCGAAATCCCGGCGGTACTGCAACACCGGGCCAACGCGTGGCAGAGGTGAAGCAAGCCCCTAAAACACTCCACCCATTTCCAAAAATCAGTTTAACATTTGTTGTCCTGCGAGGGAGGATCTATCAGATGTTAAGCTGATAGGAACAGATACCACACTACCTACTTCAATAGATTTTCTAATACACCTTTTGAGAATTACACGCTCACAAAAATAAATGTACGAAATATTTATACCGATTCACTTAAACTGACTTTCAGTATCTAAACCAAAAAACTGTTTTCAATAAATAATCAGAAATGTCCTACAATGGAAATTTCAAAAACAAAAAAAAAAAAAAAAAAAAAAAATTCCATTTTCGTCTACATATATTCATATAACAATTCATGGCTCTTCCCACCAAAGCTAAATGTATTAGTATATTTCTTCTTGTATTTATTCAAGGCCGAAATCCCGGCGGTACCGGGTCAACCCGTGGCAGAGATGGAGCAAGCCTCTAAAACACTCCGCCCATTTCCAAAAATCAGTTTAACATTTGTTGTCCTCCGATGGACGATCTATCAGATGTTAAGCTGATAGGAACAGATACTACACTACCTACTTCAATAGATATTCTAATAAACCTTTTGAGAATTACACGCTCACAAAAATTATTTATATCAACATATAATATAACGCTTCGTAACTAAATAACTTTTAGGCCAGCGATGACAGCATGGCGCGGTAGCCGAGCGACTAGCAATGTGAGCTTCCGATCCAAAATCCTTTGTTCGAATCACAAGAAAAAATAAAATTTATTTTTATTTAGTTTGTCGCTACGTTTATATCAACATATAATAAACGCTTCGTACCCAGGAGGGTCGCTTTTTCGTTTCACTTTTCCTCAAATCACTCCCAACGATTCTAAAGAAGTTTTCACTTCAAAAATATGTCATAAAAAAATTGTTTTTGTATACTATTTGATATCAATAGTAACATACTATAAAATCAAATTGATCTCATTTTAATTTTCTTAAAAAACAAGATTCCTAAAGAATATCTATAAATATATCTATGAGTATTTGACCAGATTACTACCTTAATGTGAAATGTCACCTTGTCAACGAACATAAACGGTATATATCGATCACTACAACTACCTGCCGAGAAAATAATGAATTTCTTTTCCCCCAAACTAATATTAAGTAAATAAAAAATATAAAAAAAAGATGTCTGAAAAAACAAAATGTTTGAAAATATATGAATTTTTGGCCATACAATTTTTCCCCCATTTTTGCGTCATCCTAATATACATTCATACTGGCTAATACGTGTGTATATAATATTTATAATACTTTTCAAAAAAAAAAAAAAACAGTGTGAACCAGTGCGCCATTGTGTGGATCTCGATAAACAATGGCTCTTTTTATTTCATTTGTGTGACTGCTTTGGTTGACTACACACTAGGACGTTCTGTCAACCCTATTCCCGACACCCTAATTATTATTATTAAACAAATTTTAAAAATAAATGCGTAGAGCTTTTTACTCCAAAACCTTTTTGATGATTCCTAGCTCTGTACCACGAATAAATCCCACGTACCCTATGATCAGAAAGTACCGGGAATGTTTAATTTAAACGAATTGCGCACGTGGGAAACGGTTCATATTTTCTTTTTATGTTGGTAGGACTGTAAGACACAAATCTGTCACTTTTTAGCGCAATCGGTTCATTAGTGTCTGCCTGGCCGGCTGAAAATGTGGACAAACAGTTCTTGGATTTTGCATGATGATAACGCGCCATCGCACCGAGCCCAAGCAAGCACCGAATTCACCTGATTCACCCCATGCGGCTTCTTTTTATTTCCCAAGTTGAGGTTACCACTTCGTGGAAGGAGATTTCAATCGATAGAGGAGATCAAAGAGAATGCGACGAAGGAGCCGACGGTCATACCTTGTACCAGGGGTGCATTGAGGACTGGGGAACGCTGAGGGTATATACCTTTCTACTGGCTGCAATTGGCCGAGAAATCTCAACCTTCTCCGCACTTTTAGGCTGCATTCAAAGAGAAGATGTTTTGGGGTCTACGGGTATTGGTCGCAGAAACGACAAGAGTCAGTGGACCATATCCCAACCCTGGTCAGATGACTGCGCAACCTGCAGCAGGCTGAGAGAATGCCCGCGAGCAATCTCAGTGTATCCTTAGGAACGTTTATGAGTTTCATAAAATTATCGTCCCTTAAAAAAGAGCCGCTCTCAATCACACCTTGGATGGCGTATTTGTAGATTTTTGTTTACATTTATTTTGTTCGCAAACGACTTTTTTCCTTCTAATGTCTTTTCTATTATCTTCCGTGTGTAAGTTACATTAACCTAACCTAACGTATTTTGACACTCTTTTCCTAGCTCTCTCATACAAGTCATCTAAATTTACGCGGCGGCAAGATTCCGTTCATTTTATTGCTGAAATCAGTGCAGTATTTCATGGCTGTCGTTTCTATTGTAAGCTCTCATAGGGACACCATCTACTCACAACTGCAATCAGCGCTGAACTGAACTGAAGAATGATGTGCTAAAAAGGAATGTTTAATAACCCCAATGAAGTTCATCAGTGTTCCCTTAACCAAAAAAAAGAAAGGTGCTTCTTATCAAACCCACCTTGGAGATGGAGTTCTCGTAGAAGGTTAAATATTTAGAATGTGAACTTTAAATATTTATAGTGTGAACTCTGAATAATACACTCAATTATAACTCATATGTCTAGAAGAAGTATACTTTCACTCTGCTTTGTTTTCGATATCATAAATGGGGCAGTTGACTCGCCTTTACTCTTATAGCGCATTCATTTCCACATATGTACCTCGAAAAAATCTTCGAATAATTTTTCTTTTTAATTAATTTAATTTTCTAATTTATTCTTCCTAGAGCGGATGAGAACTGTTTTTATAAACTTTTTATAAATAAATGTTTTATTTAGCCCTGTATTTACAGTAAAATGACACGTGAATTTGACCGCTTCATTTAAAAATCGATTTATGAATGTAACTTGTTTAAATGGTTATTATACATACATGCAAACATACAGACAGACGTATCGCGTATACGAAATTTATGCATACAATTTGTAAAATGAGTATTTGTACAAAAATATGTTACGTACGTACGTATGTATGTATGTATGTATTATATCTATATACGTATATATGTATGTATGCGTGTCCGTATTCGTGTCAATCCAGTACAAAATAAGCTCAAAACACTTTTTAGGCTAATAACCTCACTCGCATAACAAGAGCAAACAAAGAATAAAGTAAAAATACGAAAAACAAAATACAAAAAATAACAACTACAACGAATCGAGCATGTCATGTTGGCTAAATGCAGATTATTGGCCACACTTTGCTTGCTGCCAAGGCTTAAAAATGTGTGAGTTGGTAGAAAAACGGACTGTTTCGAATTCGAGAAATATTAGGCGTTTCGCCACCCAAAAAACTAAATGACTTGAATTGAAAATAACTAAGAACAAAATAAATATTTCATTTTGTAACTCTCTAAGACGAGGGAGTTCATCCATATATACACAGATGGCTCAAAGCCCGAGGGCAGGGTGGGCCCTATTGATACTACGTCGTACTTATCTTACTGTATCTCCAATATTCCGCTGAAATGAAGCAGTGAATTTAAATACTTGGGTGTCTGTTTCGAACCCAAGCTTAGTTCTAATAGTCCGGGAGCCAGGGGTCGTTTTGACCTCATCATTTCATGCCGACTGATTTTAATACTGAAGGCAGATGCCATCCAATGGATGACAAAACCAACCGTCAGCTGGTCCAGTAGCGGTGGGGACGTGCGTGGGAAGCTGTGAAACGTGTCGAAAAAAAATGTTTAACAACTCATTTAATACACAGCTGCGTTTATATCGGTGGGAAGACCATCAGCCGAAGCATTGAAAATTCCGCGCGCCGCCGAGATAAATAAACGCATTGATGCATTCTTGCTTCGGCTGACGGTATTTCCACCGCTATAAACGCAGCTGACTATCATTATTATATTTTCATATGTGTCCAAAATTATGTCAAAAAATGTCAATCGGCATAAAGTAGTTTTACTTTTCAATTTTTTTTACAAGTTCACCTCTTCAGCTGACGTGTTTTCCCCCCTCCACCGCGCAGCTGACTATTTTTTTTTTATTCTACTAAATGTCAACAATACATGAAAAAATTTCAGTCGGTATAAAATGAGTTGGTACACATTTTTTTTTGACACGTTTCGTACCCTCCCACAATCACACCCACCGCGGCTGCGCCAGCTGACGTTCACTTTCGTTATTCATGAAAGCTAAGTCAGAAGTATAGTCAAGAATTTAACGGTATAAAATCGACCCCTGGCTCCCGGACTATAACACTTACGTCTATTTTATTATTTTTAAATTTTTTGCGATATTGGCAATTTATTCGTCGTATTTGTTCTTCGTTTTCTTATATTTATACTTTCAAACTTTTGTACTCGGCTTTTGTTTGGTCCGGTCTGGAATAAGCCGTATTTATATGGAGACCTTTTATGCAAATCTCCCAACAGAATAGAATCTGTTCGGAGGGTTTTTGCATGGTTTTCTTTTCTACCCTTTTCGCTGTCTGTTACTTTAATACTATGCCATGAGATATATTTGAGGTTTGCATAGTATTTTGTGCCTATCTACTTATCTAAGTACCTCATCCCTTCCTGTTCCCCTATTAAACTTTAGATAGAGCTTGGTTGGGCTGAACTTATATGCCTATCTTCTGTCTGCACTTGGCCGAGGTATCTCAACCTTCGCCGCGTTATAGGCCGTCATTCAAGGAGAAAATTTATTGCAGTCTCCGGATATAAACGACAAAAGTCAGTGGACCATATCCCAACCCTGCTCAGATGACTGCGCAACCAAGAGCATTCTCAGTTTATCCTTAGGGAGGTTTTGAGTTTCTAAACCTCCTTTGATTGTACATCAGGGAAAATGTTTTTTCTAGTATTATATATATTTATATAATTGGCTCGTACTTGGCAGAGCTCCTCCTCCTATTTGTGGTGTGCGCCTTGATGTTATTCCACAAATGGAGGGACCTGAAGTTTTCGACTCCAAACGGCAAATGATTTTTTATGAGGAGCTTTTGCATGGCAGAAATACCCTTTGTTTGTAGGCTTACCTTGTCTACCGAGGAGCGACCGCTATTAGAAAAAACGTTTTCCTTAATTTTGGTGTTCACCGAGATTCGAACCTACGTTCTCTCTGGATTCCAAGTGGTAGTCACGCACCAATCCATTCGGCTACGGCGGTCGCCGTTGTATTAAGTGGAGTTACTTTCAGAACCATTTCAGCTGCTTTTATTGCCGCATAGATTTCAGCTTGAAGTATTAGTAATTAGGGATTCTAAAAGGCTTTTGGAAATCAAAATACGGACAAAAGACAACAGCTTCTTATGCAAGATTTAATAAAATAATCTAAAAAAATGTATAGATTTCAACCAATACTAGACTTTCTAAAATCAATATTTAGCTGAAGTGAGACTGAATAGAGGTATCCATATGAAATGAAATAATTAGCTAGAACTTAAATGAGTTTATCAGCTGATGTTGATTTTTTTACAAATTTGACGATGGAGCACCCATAAAACCTGCTGAAACGGAGTGCTTATTACGTTTGACGGGCGATGAGATGCCTCAACATTTGGTATGAATAAACGGACTCGGCTGGACTAATAGTTTTTAAAAAGACGATGGCTGAACCTATGGGGGCTCTTTAGACTGTTGGGTCTTCTTAATCATAATTAGGCAGTCTGAAAGTGCCTTGTTTATTAACAATTATGGTGATAGTACCACAATTCTAGGCAGCAGTATCCCTCTATTCCTATGATAACCAAATATTTTGTATCATTTTCATCCAACCTTTCTTCAAATTTCAAATTTGCAATTTGAGCCTTGCGTCATCGTTAATAAGGCTTTACTACTAATTCTTGAAAGTTCAACAGCTTTCTATTCATTTCTAAGAATACCACGAATAATACAAAATCGCCTGTCATTAAAATTTAAAAACCTACTTTTTTACAACCACACGCCTCGTTAGAGGTGATAATTTGAAAAGTATTCTGTTGAAAATTACTATGAACCTCTTTGATGACCGAAAAACTACCTGATATTTAGTTGCTTAAAACAAAAAAAGGAAAAACACAAAAAATAATGAATAGCAGAATTCAGCGTTACGCAATGTTGATCGCGAAAGAGTCGCTGACCGAGCCTTTCAAAATTATTATAATTTATACAGAATTGCAGGTGTGTATGGCTGTGTGTATGTAAGCATAAAGCAACAAGATACTCGCACTGATCAGTGATCAGTGCCATAAAAACCACTCTGAGATCAATGAACTGTAAATCCGAATAGGTGCACATGTTTGTGTGTTAAATGCAAAATATTAAAATAATAACAAAGACAGCAAAGAAAAATTACAAAAATAGTCGGTTTAAGCAACAGAGAACTATGATTCGTTCCTGCGCTCAATTATTACTACGATTATATACTTACATACATTCATACACGCATACATACATATATAGGCAGTTCATAATAAAGCGTGAACTTAAGAAATTAGCTACCGACTTCACTTTGTGTGTTGAATAGTAATGAGGGCCATTAAAATTTTTGATTGATTGAAAGTTTGACATAAAAGATCACTAAAAATATGTTTTACGCGTACTAGGGTGTACCTTATTTTAGGGTCATACGACTTTTCTTTGTGCTTAATCCCCACTTTTTACACAGAAAAAGAATCTAAAACGAAATTAGGCAATGAAAATATCTACAACTTCCATTCATCTTACGCAAAAGTATTGGAGAGCAATTAAAATTTTCGAATTCAATTCAAATTCTTGCTATAATGGCCTTTAGCTCGTATTGATATGATTTATAGCAAATAGTTGGGTTCACCAATCCAATTGGATAATATTTAGAGCGCAATTAGTGTTAGCTTAATAAACGTAGCTTAACGTAACCTAATATTTTCTTCTATCTGTTATAGGGAAAGTGGTGTTAGCGATTAGTTAAAGCTGCTAGTCATCTTCTGTGAGGAGGAGAACAAATCTCTTCAGTGTGCAGGTAGCATTTCTCTGATATGGGTTCCAGAACATAGGAACATAGAGGGAAATGAAGTTACTAATGAGCTTACTAGGAAGGTTCAGTCCCCTTCCTGGGTCTCCGAGATCTGACTGTTGTTAAGAAGAAATTATATATATATATATATAATTGGCGCGTACACCCTTTTTGGGTGTTTGACCGAGCTTCTCCTCCTATTTGGGGTGTGCGTCTTGATGTTGTTTCGCAAATGGAGAGACCTACAGCTTTAAGCCGACTCCGAACGGCAGATATTTTTTGAGGAGCTTTTTCATGGCAGAAATACACTCGGAGGTTTACCATTGCCTGTCGAGGGGCGACCGCTATTAGAAAAATCTTTTTCTTAATTTTGGTGTTTCACCGAGATTCGAACCGACGCTCTCTCTGTGAATTCCGAATGGTAGTCACGCACCAACCCATTCGTAAGGAGAAATTGCACAACTTATTTCTCCGGAAAGCGCAGAAAAGATGGAGCCCCATTTCTTCGTGTGCTATTTCGAAAACCCTTTGGCCCTATTGCAATAGACGGAGGGCTCAGAATGTCCTGGGGAATCCACGCCATTCAATTTCCAAACTCGTACCCATCATTAGACGATCGGTACACATGCGGAAACACTAGATTTACCAGTTAACTCTCATTGCAGAAGCTATGGGGACCTTTCAGAGGTCTCTATTTTGACATAATCCCCCTAAGCCTTCAGCTTGAAGTCATACTTGAGTATTTTCTACATCAATATTTTCGATATACAGCAGCTAAGCTGACTCTACCAATCACCCTTTGTTATGAGTCCTGACTATAGTTTAAGGCACGAAATATTTATTCACATTGAGATTTTTGAAAGCTTCAATCCTTGGCTTTCATCGCGTACAAAATTTGTTCTGACACTGATCAAAAAACTGTCAAAAAGTACTGTCAGTCACAAGGAAGGAATAGAGAGATAGGATAGATAAGACTGAAAATTTAGTTTGAGGTCACTCTTCCGCAAATCTTTTGGATTCCTTGATGAATCCCAAGAGATCCATGAGAGAAAGAGTATGAATTTTATCCATACTCAAAACATCGCAGCCCAACAGCCTAAGTCTAATTCTAGAGAAGGCCGGGCAGCTACAGAGAAAATGATCTGCAGTGTCCTCATTTTCACGACAAGACGGGCATATTGGGTTGTCAATGATTCCCTTGGTAGCCCACAGGCGTTGTGCCCTATGATTATACCCACCAGTATCAGGTTCTTCCTAAGTTTTAGGAGATATATCGCTAGTTTCCTCTTTGGTGCTTTCACAAACCACTTGACTACTCAGCAGAGACCAACTCAGATCAACGTCTTCTATGGATAGACCTAATGGAGTCGTAAATCCGTAGTTGAATCGATACGGAATTGATAGCTAGAAAGGCTTGAGGGTCTAGTGGTATGCTTGAAGAGCCTTCGTTAGCCAGTTTATCAGCCAAATTTTACCCTGTACTTCCACAATATCTAGGCACCCAAATAAGACAAACTTTGTTTAATTTTGCAAAACTGTTCAATTTTGTCGAGCTTAATCCGACAAAAGTTGTTCGCAGAAGAAGCAACTCAATGCAAATGGTCACATGTTTTTTCGGAAAATCTGGTATCTGGTCATGACGCAATTGTACCATTTAAAACAATCAAATCTGAGTGGTGTACAACCCTTTATTTGCCAGAAGTTTTCGGAGAATTAAAGAAAACCAGCCGCTGAAGATGAATCAACCTTCACCAAGCCAATGCGAGCTCTCACGTATCGGCTCACACAGGAGCGTTTTTGAGCACTCAAACGATCGAGTTAATGGGTCATCCGCTCTTCAGCACTGACTTGGCAGCTAATGATCTATTTCTGTTCCCGAAGATGAAAAACAAAATGCGAGGTCAACGTCTGAAGAAGCTGTTGAAGACTTTAAACAGCTCATTTGGAGGTATCCACTTCTGAATGGCAAAAGTGCTTGGGAAATTTATTCAAGCGAATGCAGAAATGTATTGACTTCCAAGGAGAATATTTTGAAAAATAATTAAACCATTTTCATTATTATTTTACTGTGTTTTCATTATTGGGCGTAACAGATAAAAGGCAACAATGGTGCATTTCTTTTGACTAAACCTATTTTTCGGAAGAAGTCAACTTACGAGCCATTGCAATAAGTTTTAATGAATACTAATAAGTGTTGTCTGTTTTATTGAACAATTCTATGCACTTTTTTAACAGAATGCACACCAGCTGCGCTCCGTCTAAGGTAAGTATTGGTTAGCATGAGAAACAATTTTAGTACGCTAGATTCCGATCTGTGTCAATGATTTTTTATTTCTGTTGCTTAAATTTCGCTAATTATTTTTTATGTCGCTTGCAACATTCAAGATTTTTCAATGTACATACATACATACATGTGCTATGTATGTATACATGGGTGTGTATGTCCAATAATTAGCGGTTTACTACAACACTCGTCGTTACAAGTGCCAATGCAGACAAGTGCGATTTGCCGGATGCTGTTGACAGCTTTTTTAGGTTGTTCGCGCGCCAATAAACAGTTACTTTCGAATTAAAGCTTAAATAGCAGGGAGCATATGTGTGTATGTATGTCTCAATATATGTGTATATATCACATATGTATGTGTCAGTGATAAAATGCAATGTAAACATGCAATATTTCCAATGTTTATTGTCTCAATTTACGTTTACTTATTCTGCTTTCTGCTTTTTGCATTACTCATTTAATTGCCGCTAACTAAATACGCAAACAGAAATAAAAGCAACAATAAGATTTGTTGTTGTCCACATCATTGTTGAATTTTGTAGTTAGTGGGCAGTTGACACATTGCAGGCGGAAATCTTTGCAGCCTTTGTTTGCAGATTTGTTTAGCAGGTTCCAGAATTTGACAATAATAAACTGAGAAATTATTTTTGACATACATATGTTCTCTCTTACATACATGCATATGCACACGAAATCTTCTATAGCCGAATATTAGCTGCCTTCGATTCACCAACCACCAAATATTGAATAAATATAAAAATTTCACTTAAGCCAAAGTTAGCGCTGGTCTGAGCGCGCATCAATTCCCGCTTATCCAACAACACAACACCACACTTTGTTGTATTACCGGCCACTCTGGAGTGCAGGGAAATAAAAAAGCGGATGAGTGGTTCTGAGCTTGACCTTCAGCGAGTGGTAGATGGAAGAAGCATTCCTCTAAACGGCCTGCGTTTAACTTGAGCGTAATCGCGGAATCCAATAGAAGGGGCCTCTGACTACTTACTACAGATGCTCTGGGCAAAACTAAATCTTAAAGGCACGAAACGTTTGCTTGGACTAAACAGACCAACTACCTCACAGTTCTCACAGCTATTATAACGGGTCACTGCGCTATTGGCACCCTAACCAGTAGAATGGGTGAACCTCACAATGATTTCTACAGGAGTTGTGGAGATGAAGAAGAAATTGAGTCGGTACAACACCTCCTCTGCGAATGTCCTGCGCTTCAAAGAAGCCGTGCCAATTATGTAAGCTATTATTTCTTTAAAGACCTGGGAAATTTGCAAAAATGTCTCACTGTGGGACTAGTTACCTTCTTAAAATGATCTAAGTGGTTTAAGCAACTTAGTTACGGGATGGAAATCAAATGTAGGTGCATATTACAATGGGCGAAACCGAGTGTCTTGTCTTAGGCAAGCAACCTGGCTGACCTAACCTAATCTAAAGTTGGGTATGATTCACCAGCTCCGGATTATTTTAGTTTTAAAATACTATTTCCATTACCATATCGCGTGCAACGTGAAAGTATACAAAATATAATGAAAAAATAGCCCTACTTTCACTTGGAAGCCCTAGACTAAGCATATCGCTTGTTAGCGAAGCGACTCCAACCAAAGTGGCTTGATCAAAAACTGAATTGTTGTGGTTGCTTTTACATAAACATTATTGGCGAACGATGGAGTTCTCTAACGAGCAGAGAAGTGGTGAATCGAAAGTGGCAATTAATGTTAAGTATTTCTTCGTATTAGTAGAGAGTCAAACACAAATTATTTGTATGGTTAAAAACACAAAACGCGACATAGTGAATACCTTCAAAAGAGCCGTTAAAATGTAAAGGAGCTGTCAGACTTAACAAGGGCAATGTTTCCAGCAAGTCATACAACTTCGAAAAGTAGTGGCCAGAGCAGTCAGACAAGGTGCAAGCCACAAAAAATGAGGCTTGAAGTCAACTTTCTAAAACTTCTTTCGACTTGCGATAGCCAACACTTTCGTATCAAGAATGTTGGATCACAAGATTTCGCCATCCCAAGGTCGTGACGTGAGCAGGGAAACGAAAGCAAGAGGAATAATAAGCGAAAGCAAGGAAAAAATATTCCTACAAGGCGGAAACGTCGTGCGGTTTGTTAAATCGCAGTGCATCTGATGGCTAAGCCATTTTAGCAGAATACCAGTTTAAAGAGTATCTCGAAAAGTTTTGGATGCGCGGGCCCGCATAAAAGGTGGTTAGACGACGTTGTGGATGATCTAAGAAGCATAGGAGTGACCAACTACCGTAGTATGGCTATGGACCGAGATGCATGGAGAAAAATTGTGGAGGAGGGCTCACAGGGAGTTGTGATGTTATGCATGATAATGATGATGACGTTACTTCTGCTATCAAGTTCGCCAACAACAAAGTAGCGGTTTGCATATGACACCATCTTTGCATTCCTTACAACGCCGATTTGTCACTGTAATTTTTGTAATTACATTGCAACTCTGTTATGGGAGATTTTGTAATAGTAGAATAATTTGAGGTTTACACTGGCAATATTTCAGGCGATTTGGCGTTAAATCTTGCAACGCAATCACACTTATCAGTACACTTACACTTTGGCAAATTGATCATCAGCTGACGGATACAATTTTTCTCGCAAGACAGGTAAACCTTGAACTAAGTTTTCATTTAATTATAATAGCTAAGCTCAGTTTTGACAAATAAGATTTACAGCGAAGTGGAATCTTGAAAATTAAGTTGGCTAGAAAATTACTTGCAGCTTTGTCTAGCCTTAGCTAAAATCAGAGCAGGTTTCCTGGGTAAATATTTTTTTAAATTCTCTTACGGAGCTGTCCGGCGTTGGGATTAGACCATTCCTGTCCTTAACTAAATAAATGAGTTTCCCATGTCGCACAGTGGTATCACAACGGACCAGTAAGGTCTAAGTGAGTTGGTCATACAGACCAACCAAGAAAGCATTCTGAATGTTCGCAGAGGACAAAAGCGTCGAAGGATTTTATCAGATTCTGAAAGTGAGAGCAGTAAAAATGCTCAGATTACTGAAATAACTCTGAATGGAATTGTTTGGCAACAAATAAAAGCAGGCCCTATAATCGGAAGTCCTCCATATAATTTCAAAGAAATATCAGGTGCAACTGGCAATGGTAAAAGAAATATTATGTTCTGCAACGCAAAGACCGGCCGCCGTAGCCGAGTGGGTTGGTGCGTGACTACCATTCGGAATTCACAGAGGTTCGAATCTCAGTGAAACATCAAAATTAAGAAAAACATTTTTCTAATAGGGGTCGCCCCTCGGCAGGCATTGGCAAACCTCCGATTGTATTTCTGCCATGGAAAAGCTCCTCATAAAAATATCTGCCGTTCGGAGTCGGCTTGAAACGGTATGTCCCTCCATTTGTGGAACAACATCAAGACGTACACTACAAATAGGAGGAGGAGCTCGGCCAAACACCCAATGTATTATATAACGCAAAGACCGCATTTTTTTTGATTATTGATAAGTGAATTCTTGAGCACATAAAAACATGAACAGAAGCTGAAACGTTACGAAAACTAGGAACTAAAGGGTGATTTTTTAAGAGCTATAGGAAAGTTTTTCAAAAAGCACACGTGAAATTCAGAAATTGCATGAAATTTTTATTAAAGTCGATAGTACAGTCCATATAATTTAATGTTTGAAGATTATTTCATGCAAATGTTGAACGCGACTGCGCTTCAAATGGTCCATCCGCTTAGTCCGATTTGGCATACTCTTTCCAATGTTTCGGCCGGTATCTCACATATAAATGCTTTAATGTTGTCTTCCAATGCGTTAATTGAAGCTGGCTTGTCTGAATAGACATGAGCTTTAACATAGCCCCACAAAAAATAATCTAAAGGCGTTATATCGCACGATCTGGGTGGCCAATTGACAGGTCCCGGACGTGAAATAATATGTTCACCGAACTCGCCTCTCAACAAGTCCATTGTTACGCGTGCTATGTGACATGTGGCACCGTCTTGCTGAAACCACATGCCATGCAAGTCAAGCTCTTGCATTTTGGGCAAAAAAAAGGTGGATATCATTTCACGGTAGCACTCACCATTCACACTTACGTTACGATTCGCAGCATCTTTGAAGAAGTACGGTCCAATAATACCTCCAGCCCGTAAACCGCACCAAATTGTGACCTTTTCTTGCAATTCTTCTGGCTGATCTTCACTCCAAAATCGACAATTCTGCTTATGGATACGTAACCCATTGATCCAAAAATGAGCTTCGTCGCTGAACACAATTTTTCGACTCTAAACTTTCGTAACAGAACACACATTTTTATAATAAAATTCAATGATTTGCAAGCGTTGTTCGTTTGTAAGACGATTCATGGTTAAATTAAAGACTAAACTGAAGACGTTTGACCGTGAAACCAAACACAGCATCAGCTCTTGAAACATGTCAATTGTTTAAAAATATAATAGCTAAAAAATCACCCGTTACTTGGGATTATACGCACGGGAACTCAAAATGGGGACCTGTTTTTTTTCTCTAAAACTATGAGCTTTTATTCACGGAAATTTTAAAATTTCTTCGTTTTGATTATAAGACACAGAGACAATCAGTAAGTTTTATTAATTATTTCTTGAGGATTAATAGAGCTGAGCTTATCATATGTACCCGCTGGGTTATAAGTTGTATTTGTGTTTGTATTAGGAATAATTTAAATATGAAAATGGAAAATTATGAAAATAAATGTTTAGTTCATTCGAAGAATGTCAAAAATTTAATATGACTACCGGGACATATCGCTTCTCAAGGAAACTGTAAGACTGATGAATTTACTAGGAATAGGCTTCGCTAAACAAATACCATTTTTTGACTACTTGCTTCGGAACGATTTTGCGTTCAGTTACCTGGTCACAGTGACATTGCTGGAAACTGCGAAGCCGACGAACTGGTCAGACAAGGGACCTATAAGGCGGTGTGCCCGCGAAAGGAGAGGATCGGGATCCCCTTGACAACCTGCGCTCTACTCCTGGAAGGATGGGCTTTGCACCAACTCAGCGGTGCTGGGTAAGTACACGAACGTGTAAGGTCGCGAAGTCCTTCTGGCCATGTTTGGATAGGAGGCGTTCGAGGGATATTCTGAGGATGACAAAATCTCATCTCTCAAATTTCGTGGGCACACTCACGGAGCACTGCCCGCGGGGTACACATGCCGTAAGACTCGGAATTACTTCGAGTCCTTTTTGTGTCAGCTGTATGGAGAATGAGGTGAAATCATCTCAGCACCTGCTCCTTAGCTGCCCGGCTCTCGCGGGACTAAGATTCAAGCATCTTTGTTCTCACTTCTTTTCTGCGCCTGCTGATATAGCAGGTATTGAAAACAAAAATCCGATGAACTTCATCATCAGCATAAAGAGGTTAACACAACCGCAGACTAGTCCACAAACACTCAACCTTCCCCATCCCTTTCGTCCTTTCCTTCACCTCTTTTTCTCCTCATGGGGAATGCAATGGTATCACAAAGGATGAATCAAACTTCTTTCGTCCAAGTGGGCCCACTCTCTGGGCAACCATCACTACCTAAACTAACCTGGTTGGTTGGTTAGAGTGGTGATTCATCCAGAATCCAACTAGAGCTTCCGCAAAATTTTGTTGCCACATCCTCGTTACCAAATTGTTTAACAGTTATTTACAGCAACACTATATCCAGTCTGTGCGGTTTAGGAACCTTATTAGGCTGTTGACGTCTTAGCCATACAGTTGCTCGAGACTCTCGAACAGCGGTTTTGCGCAGGGTTGACATTCTATCCTTCCAGAGGGCAGGGCATTCACAGAGGAAATGGAAGATTCTTTCCTTTTTCTCCGGTTGTTTACAACTATGACAGTATGTGTTGTGAGGGATGCCCATTTTTGCGGCTTGTTCTCCAACAGACCAAAAGCCAGTTATGACTGCCGTTAGTCGACAGGCGTCCCGCAGTTTCATATTTATCAATGTCGACGATTGCTTGAGGTTGTAGGTGGGCCATAACGTACTGCTGATTTTGCGTTTCGTCTGGTCTCTCCATCTACAATCCGCGATTCGAAGGTATTTTATGGAAAAGACATTCTTGACTGCACCTAAAGGTGTGAATACCGGTACTGCAAGAACGTTTTTCATGGCAGATCCCCCTCTTGCCAGTTCATCGGCTTTTTCGTTACCTTCTATGTTCCGGCGTCCCGGAACCCAAATTAAGGTTACTTTATGGTTTTCACTCAAGGTGGTGAGGCTATTCCTACTTTGCTCCACCAGAAAGTCCCCTCAGAAAGCCAGTAAATTTTAACAAGGTCTTTCTGGTCAAAAGTTGAGCAAAATTAGTTTGTGAGGCTTCTAAATTAAGCGTTTAACTTGGAGTTAATTAAGTTTTCTAACAGTCCTCTGTAATTTGGGAATTTAAGAGAAGACGCTCAATATTAACATTCTTCTTAAAGTAAAATGTTTAGTTAGATTTAAAGTGAATTAAAATTAATTTAGGCGCCTTGAAAATATTAAAAAAAATATAGTCGTTTTTCTCTCCAGCCCAGCCGTAGCTTCAAAATTAGCAAACTCTTTACTGCTAAAACAAAAAGCGTTAAAGGCCACTTTAAAGTTTAGTATAGTTTTCAATAGCAAATTCATTAGTGCTTAAATACAACAGAAAGCAATAACAACTCACCATTTTGTACGAGGCAGCTGAGTAGAACGACAATCCCGACGAGGGTGCAGGCAATCGGCCTATGCAACACCCTGAATGTAGCGATTGCGGGGTCTGCAGATCTGCTGCGATCCTTATGCAGCGCAGATGAAGTGCTCGTTGCGTGTGCATTAGATTCTGCTGTTGCTGCTGCTGCTTGTTTGCACATTCCCTGACGAAGCGATTTCAACGCGTCTACGCGCGCTTTATACTCGGGCGACATTTTGATGGGCGCGGCGAATCGCGTTAAAATTTGGACGATTCGACGGCAAAAGCGAAATGTGTATAAAATGTTGGAGTTTCGCGAACCGAACAGAAATCACCGAGTCTATTAACGCGGCGGTTTACAAGCGTAGACGTTCGAGAGTGAGGAGGAGGAGAAGGAGTTAGAGTTAGGGGAGTTGGAGTTAATTGTAGGGTGGCTAGTTGCAGCGTGACTAGTTGTTGGTCTAGCGGTTAGCAGCTAAAAAAGTTGATTATGAATTTCTGCTTCTGCTGCTCTTGTTGCAATACAATTCCTATATGTTTGTGCCTCTGTTGCTGACTTTTTTCCTTGCTTTTTTTTAACTATTATATATTGCTGCTCTTGCTTTCTCTTCTCGCCCTTCTTTGCATACTCGCAATGGAGTTAATGATAATGATGGCGGCGTCAGCGATGGTAACGGTAACGGTGGCGATGACGGCGACTGCGATGGCAACTTTGTATTCATTGATTTGTTGCCACTAGTCGTTGTTATTGGTATTGCTGTTGTTGTATTGTAGTAATAGTAAATGTTTGTTTGGCTTCACACGCACACATAAACGTGAGAAAACTTTCGCACTCACGCACACACACTCACAAAAGAGTGCTCACTAATACAAACAGCAAACGAAAACAGACGAGAAATCGTTTTTTGTTTTTTTTTTGTTTTTCCCGTTTCTTTCTTTTGTACTTTTCGAGGTTTGTGTGTATTGGTGTGCGCGCCTAACGTCCTTTTTCTTAAACGCGCCTACAACTAAGCTGAAGCTCAATGGCGACTCTGTGTGTGTGTGTATACACAACTTTGCTGGTGTAAAGGTATTTGTAAATAACGAATGGTGCGCGTAATTTTATTTTTTTTTGTTTAGTATGATTTTTTGCTGGTTGTTGTTGTTATTGTTGTTGTTGTATATATATTTTTTCGGCACAGTTCTTTAGTCACTGTTGAATTTTACTTGAAGCGGCAGCTTTTCATATTTCATATTTTTGCTTTACTTTCGTTCCTTTTTTGGGGTGTTTTAGTAGCTGGTGTTGTTGTTGTTGCTGCTTTTGCCACTGCAGCTATCATAGAGCGCAGTTCGGCCCGTTCAACTTTTCAAAATGGCGTATATGCATGCAGAAATTGTATAATCCTTGAAGGAAGCTGCTGGTAGTAGTTATTGTCGGTATTTGTGTATAATTTTTTTTTTTGTTTTGGTTTTAATTACTTGCTAAGTTTTGTAGTTTTTAGAATGCTTAAATATAATTTATTTCTTGCAATGCAGAAATATTTGCTTGCTAAATTTCTTACAGTTATGCGCAATTGCAAAATTATTGTCGCCGTTGCTTGAAAGTTTTTTAATTTATTTTTCTTAAAATTTAGGCTTTCACGAATTTATTGTCGTCGTTTGTATTTTTTCCTTAGAATTAGGTTTACATACACCAGTTTATTGTCGTCGTCGAGTTGAATTAATTTTTTAACTTTTATTTTTTGTTTTATTTAATTAAATTTTTTATTTAATATTCATTTTTTTAATATTAAATCTAATGAAATTTTTAATTTTTTTTTTTTCAATTTACTTTCACTGCTTTATTTTTATTTTAAAAACAGTTATTCTCCTTAAGTTGTTGACTTTTGTTGCTCGCAGCTGGTTAAATCAAAATTTTCAACTAAAACATAAAAAAATGCGTTGACTGCGCGCAGCTACTCACTCCATTGTTGTTGCTTTCAATTGATTTTTTCCACAAAATATTTTCCTTAACGCTTTTGGCAGCGTTAATTTTTTTCCAATTTAATTGCACATCAAAAACTGCTGCATATTCCAATGCACTTATCAGAAGCAAAAAAGAAAGAAAATATTATCCTTCACCGCCTTTTCTCAATTTGCCACTGTTTTCTTTTCTTTTTTTTCAAATATACTAAGTATATTTTTTACTTCAATTTCGCTCACTCTCTGCACACACAAATGAAAAAAGCAACACAAAATTCTTCAATTGGCAAAACGTCTGTTGCGCCGCTACGTATACGCCGCGATATCCAGTACGCTCGTCAGGGAATTCGGTCTCGGACTAAATTTTGTAATTCTAACACAGCATTGAAATCGCGTCGTTGGGGCCAATGCTGCCGCCGTCGCTGTCGCTGTCACTGCAGACGTCGTGTGCTCTGCCATTAACAACATAACATTGCGTTACAGCAACTACCTGCCAACAATAAATGCCAGCACAACAACTGTACGCTGCTTGGGAGCGCAACCACAGCAAGCTCACCACAATTTCCAGTTGGCGTCGCAAGGCAGCGACGCGCGCAGCGCTGCAGTGGGGCTCTACTGGTTGGCGCTTTATGCGTTGCTGCCAGGCAAGTGTGGTGAGTACAGAGCTGAGCTCCAACTAAAAAAGCTCCGGCAATGTGTATGCCCTTCCAGCAAAACAAAAAATCAAAACTAAAAAAAAAACATAGTAATAAATCATACAAAAAGTTGTTAGCTCCAAAAGAAAAAAGGAGGCATTTAATGCTGAAGTGAAAAAAATATATTTAAACTTAATCGTACAACCTGCTAATGCTGCTGGCGTGGTCGGTGTTGTTGTGCCACTGTTACTTATTATTATTTTTGCGGTTATTATTTTTGCTGCCAAAAAAGCATAACAAAACAGCAGCAAAGGCAACATATCATAAATGAACAGTAGCTGCCACAAAATATACATGCGCGCTACATATAAAGCATTTTAACATAGTTCACGTATGTGTGGCTATGTATGTGTATGTATGTGTGTGTATGAATGGCAATTGCACGGTTTTCGTGAGAACAAAAATTACTACCCAACCGGGCACCTACCCATCTACATATTTGCGATTCTAGGAATTTACCTTCGTATATTTGTATGTGTTTTAAATTAATTTTCCTTCTTAAGCTTTCATCTCTTTAAGTTTTTTGTTTCATTTACCCTCCTAATGTTTGGTTTAACTTTTATTTGTTATTTATTTTTGTGTGTTGCTAAAGGTTGGTTGTTTTATGTACTCGTACGTTATAAATAACAATTTTGTGCATTTATAGTGAGTTTCGAGCGTTAAGTACGTTAGCCTTAAAGGTATGTATGTATGTATGTTCAAATGTAGATATGTGAGCGTATCACAATGTTAACCAGAAACCAACGAAAAACTAGCAAAGCATAGCCACAGTGACAGCAAAGTTGCCACAAAAGATAAATGGACCTCCTAAAATTCTGCATATCTACGTTTAATATTTAGGTTTTGCTAGTTCTTATTCCTATTCTTGATCCTGTTGTTGTTTTTGTTTTTGTTTTTGTTTTTGTAGCACACATTTGCATACACAGATTCACTAAACAGGCGAAAAAGTTGTGAGGTTCTCCTCTAAGTTTGAAGAAAACCAAAAAAACCTATTTTAAGTACTTCATTATACATCGCAGCCACCTAAGGGTGAGTTTACATAGAGATGTCATATCTGTGCAGGTGTGGCAAGCAGAATGCTTTTTCAATTGATTTCCTAGTCAATTAGATTAGATTCGACCTTATGGGCTTTTACACCCTCTGCTCATCACAGTACCTCATCCAGACCCAGTTCCCTTAGTAAGCTCAGGATAGAGCTAGGTTGGACTGGGCGTATATGACTTTCTTCTGGCTGCAGTTGGCCAAGATGTCGCAACCCTCTCCGCACTATAGCATCGCATTCGAAAAGAAGAAAAAGGTGTGCTGAAGACTCCGAGACTGGTCGCACAAACAACAGGAGGCAGTGGACCACATCTAAATTCCGTGCGGATAGCTTTGCAATCTGCAGTGACCTGTGAGAATTCTCGTGAACATTCCTATTTGTATGAGTTCTCTAAACCTCGTTTGGTTGTACCCTCCCAATACGGACTTCGCCTGGCGTAGACCCATAGTTTGGTGCCAACTAACCTCCTTTCTGTAGTCAATAATATTCACTTAACGGTGTGAACACTTGAAATATATTTTGAGAATTTGTCTTCCTACTTTTCGGCTATGAATTTTGAAGAAGGAAATTGCTAAGGCCGTTTCCTCAACTAGCCCAACCTCTTTATCGTGGTGGTAAATGCGTTTTGCTGAGAAAATTAAACAAATCGAAGGGCCCTTCAAAATAAGGAATAATTTGTTGTATCGCCTCTCTTTGTACGGCGAGGAAACCGTCCTTAGCCTGACTACAAATATGAGAAAGAGCATCAGTTTGGGGAGTTATGGCCATCTCCCTAGCGTTGCACTACTCCCTAAGCACAAAATCCCAGCGCAGAATGTTAAGCTGTTTTTTGGAAATAGTCAAATTCCACAAATATATTTGGTAAATATTTTATCTATAGCAGGAATAGGTGCGCTCCGATCGACGCCTCAGACGGCGCACCTATCATTTTTGTTGATAGTCAAGCATGTTGATGGTAATCGCGGAAACCAATAGAAGGTGCTCTCTGACTACTAACTGCAGGGTATCCAAAACGCTCTGGTAAAACCGAATCTTAAAAGGACAAAACGTTTGCTTGGATGCAGCAGATCAACTACCAGCGTTCTCGCAGGTATTATTACTGGTCACTGCACTATTAGTAGACTAATAATAGAATGGGCGAACCTCACAATGAATTCTACAGGAGTTGTGGAGATGAATAAGAAAGTGAGTCGGTACAGCACCTCCTCCATGAATGTCCAAAGAATGTCAAAGAAGCCGTGTCAAATATCCTGGCGGTTCTTTCGAAATCAAATGCAGGTATCACAATGGGCCATAGCGGTACCGAGTTTCTTGTCGTAGACAAGCTACCTGTCTAACCTAACCTAATGTATATATATATATATATATATATATATATAAAGCTTTTCACTAAGAGCACTGGAACGCTTGAAATTGAATAAAACAAACTGATATATCCTATGATCAGAAAGTACCGGGAATGTTTGAATAAAACAAAACAGAGTTAAATTTCAGACAAAAATATTTTATCTCCTTCAGACTATGACTATGAAGCAACACACATGTGCCAACGTTTAACCCAGTCCTCCATGCACCTCTGGTAGGCCGATGAAGTGATGACCTCCAGCTCATTTATCGCATTCTCTTCGATCTCCTCTACAGACTGAAATGTCCTTCCACGAAGTGGTAGCTTCAACTTGGGAAACAAAAAGAGGACGCACGGGGCCATATCATGTGAATTCGTACAAGCACCGTAGTATTTATTTACTTAGTGTTTGGTCAAATAATCCAGCTCGGGTTCGGTGCGATGGCGAGTTAACATCATGCAAAATCCAAGAATTGTTTGCTCACATTTCCGCCAGTTTTCGACGTACATCATCTCTCAAACGCTTCAGAACGGATAAATATTATTCCTTATTGACTGTCTGGCCTGATGGAAGGTACTCATGGTGCACTACGCCTCGGCAATCGAAGAAAACAGTCAACATCACCTTTCTGGTACATTTTTATAGGGTATGTAGACTAGGCCGGGTCGATTTGTGGGGAGGCAAAAAAATCGCCCATTGCTCTGTGAAAATCATATTCTAGGGATCAAAATAAGAAACTTTGCCGAAGGAACCATACCTCTAAAACGAATTCTGATGTCCCCCAATTTGGGTCGAACTTTTAGTGTATTTTGTGGGGAGGCAAAAAAAACGCCCATTGCTCTGTGAAAATCATATTCTAGGGATCAAAATAAGAAACTTTGCCGAAGGAACCATACCTCTAAAACGAATTCTGATGTCCCCCAATTTGGGTCGAACTTTTAGTGCCTTTTGTGGGGGGGGGACATCAGAATTCCTTTTAGAGGTATGGTTCCTTCGGCAAAGTTTCTTATTTTGAATACGATTTTCACAGAGCAATGAGCGATTTTTAAATCGACCCGCCCTAATATATATAGAGCTTTTCACTAAGAGCACTGGAACGCTTGAAATTGAATAAAACAAACTGATATACCCTATGATCAGAAAGTATGTGAAAGTGAATAAAGCAAAACAGAGTTAAATTTCAGGCAAATTTATTTTATCTCCTTCAAAATATGACCTGTCTGTAGCAACACATATATGCCACCGTTTAACTCAGTCCTCCATGCACCCCTGGTAGGCCGACGAAGGGATGGCCTTCAGCTCCTGCGTCGTATTCTCTTTGATCTCCTCTATCGACTGAAATCTCCTTTCACGAAGTGGTAACTTCAACTTGGGAAACAAAAAGAAGTCGCACGGGGCCATATCAGGTGAGTACGGTGCTTGCACGATGATATTTCCTTGGTGTTTGGTCAAATAATCCAGCACTTTTTGGGCTCAGTGCGATGGCGCGTTATCATAATGCAAAATCCAAGAATTCTTTGCCCACATCTCTGGCCTTTTGCGTACAGCATCTCTCATATTGATGCATCTGGATAAATGGATAAATAATATTCTTTATTGACTGTCTGGCCCGATGGAAGGTACTCATGGTGCATTACGCCTTGGCAATCGAAAAAAAAAAATCGCCTTCCCGGTACTTTTTGATCATAGGGTATATAGACTACTTTTTTTTATTACGCACTCACTAATATTAAGGGTGCTATATATTTTCACCCTAATAGCAAGGCCAGAAACACATTCCAACAACCTCCAATATCAGTCGTCATTGACGGTGCGCGCAGCACCTTGCGCACCCACCAAAGAAATATGGGTCTCTTATACGGGCAGACGAAAATCCACACCAAACGTTCCGTTTTCAGAATGTGAAAGGACTTAATGAGCCTCCCTTAGATTATCGTCCCTCCATAACTACAATTTTACTTGCAAACAAAGCCACATAATCAGAAATGAGTCTAATCACTGAAAACGATTTTCTCCCCGATGTCAGCGAACGGAACATTTGCCGAACAGAGCATTGATTTTGAAAAGAAATTTTTGCAATTTAAATGCTCTGTTGAATCGTGAAGCATTCTGTGGTTAAATGTCAGTACTAAATAAGTATTTCCACCAATTTTAACTAAAGTGATACACCGTCAAAATCCATCTGCACCTATTAGGAAACCCTTTATTGAATTAGCGCTAATATTCCTTATAAAGTAGTTGATCGAACTTCTCCTGTTATTTGTGATGTGCGTCTTAATGTTACCCTACAAATGTAGGGACTGACAGTTCTATGTCGCCTCCAAATGGCACGCACTTTTTCAGCGCAGATATGCACTTCGAGGTCTGCTATTGCCTGCCAAGTGGCGATCATCATTGCATGCACAGGCCCACGCGATTATATTGAATTATTCACAATCGCATCTTCTGTGCAAAAAGTATCGGTATCTGGACAACAAAACGACAACTGTTCCATCATTCATTTATACTTTTTTATTCGGATTAGTGTCTTTGTATCTAAGATAAGGTACACTGAAGCGATCAGTTGAAATGGCCATTTTCCAGTATAAATGCACAATAATAATAAAAAGACGTGCGAACTTCAATATCAGGCAAAACTGCCGGGACCGGAACATTGCAACCTTGTCAGACAGCTAAGCGGCTATCAAGGCTCGCATATCTCATCTTATAACCTTTAAACTAGTAATGGAGCGCCTTAGTAAGCTAAACACATTTGGCATGGCCTATCGAGTTTTGGAATATCTCAGAGAGTGCACGGGCCTATCTCAAAACAAATTAAGGACTATCACGGGTACCCGGACAGAGTATTGGGGAAAATCTGCAGATTATGTGGAGTAGAGAAATAAACGTTTCGTTAAACTTTCAAAGAACTTTTTATTGGTAAATTTTTGAGTCCTCTTCAGCAACTTCTGCGAATTATTCTTTAGCACCTCAATCGTCTTAAAATGCTCAAATGCGTCTGGCCTTTTTCAGCACTACTTCAAAAAAAAAAGATAGATCTTCCTCTTCCTGTGCTTCCACTAGCAAGTACAACGCCGAATACTGTCAGGGATGGAGCCATTGTATTCATTCCTATGGAATAACCTACCTTCATTTCATCGTGTGCAGCAGCAACGTCGCCGAAGCTCACCGTCCATAAATCTTCCGTAGGAAACCACCTCATTGGATTTGTTATCATCAATGCTTCTACTCTACTACTCTCTGGGCAGACGGCGTTTCCACCGAAAATAGGCAAAAGGTATTGGCAAAGTCCTTCAGACTGATCAGCGTTCGGCCAGAAATCCATGAAAACGCTAATTAATAATCAAATGATATATCAAATTAAACACTCTGCAACTTATTCCTCTCCATCCCAATCAACATCTATACAGTGCAAGAAGATCTACGGGCATTGAACTGTATCAGTTAACCGCGAATATTCGGAGCGTTTTTGTCTATGAGGGGACAATTCTCTGTGCCTTTCTGTATGCCATTTGTCTATATGCAGAGAGATAAATCTGAATAGAAACGTCCGCATTTGGTGGGCAACCATTTTAAACGACAATCAGGCTGCACTCAAAGCTGTCCTTCATGGTTAGAGAGTCTGCGGCCTCTAAGCCCATAGACCCTGAGCCTTTATTGGTAATGGTTATAGTCAATGGATATAGTCTGAAGGCTCCAGTCGAATCTGCGACCTGCCCCCAGAAACACAGTCACACTTGCTGCTCAAATGCGTTACTACATCGAGAAGAAGAAGTAAGCGTCTCGGCTTGGTAGTGCCAGAAGACAGGCACATTTGCTCAGCCCAACCCAGCTTAGTATCATCTTAGGTCTTTTGCAAGAATTGAGTCTGGGTGAGGTATTGCGAAGAGTAGAGGGCATAATAGATCATAAAGTCGAAGTGTTAGCATATAACTATTAAATATCTAAATTCCTGCAACTCACATAAAACAAAGGTGCTTCGAAAAAATTGGTCGGGCTTGGCTGGCATTTCTTTCTCAGTGCCTAATATGCAAGGATGACAGATTATCAGGTTTGGCCATTCGAACCCAAATTGGGCGAGTAAATTCAGCTTACTTCAGATATAGTTTCGTATATTACGTACACAATCTCAGTTTTTTCGTAAAAAAAACACGGTCAGAACCCCGGCTAGTCAGCCAATCAGCTTCAAAATCGCTGAGAGCCGGTTAACGGTGTGATTTACTCCAAAAACGTATGTATACTCGATTTAATATCTAACTTAGGTTAGACGTGTTTTTCTTCAAAAAAAGTTCAATCGATTGCCAGAGAAGATTATTCCAGCCTTATCTCTAATAACTTTTGGTTGTATGTTTGAAGTATATAATTTATACGAGTATACATATAAAAAAAATATATCCTACAAGTATTCAAACCATCCTGCTCTTTTAGTGAATCAGTCCATCCAGCGAGACTTCGCCTAAACTGTTCACATCCTTCAAGCACTGGTTACACAAGAATCTGAAGTGTGTGCTTCGAAGTGCGAGAATTTGCACAAGAACTGCCAAACGAAGTCGACCTTATCTAAAGACCTCACATAAAGCTCCTACAGAAATCGTTATGCGAGTCTTCGTTAAAGCGGTAAAAAAAGAACCAACGCAGCCTACTGCAATTTAAATTGTCGTGTAAATCAAACTAAAAAGAAGGAGAGATGGAATGAATTTTATAAGTTCCTTCCTGCTGCTTTCTCGAGCAACTCAGTTGCCAAGGAAATACAATTTTCTCACTATCTGAAGAGTGTAATGCATGCATCAAAAAATCTGCAGTCTAGGACATGAAAGCAAAGGAAGCTCGAATAGTCAAAAAAGTTTTTCTGCATGAAGTGATGAATTGCCACACTCATGGATATAAACGCCCCGGCTCTGAAAGTGTTCGCTGCGGTAGCAGCTGGTGGTAGGAGATGAAAAAGAAGACCTCCCCTGCGTTGGAAAGATCAGATGGAAAAGGACGTGGCTTCACTTGGTGTTTCCAACTAGCGCCGGTTAGCACGAGAAAGGAATGACTGACGCGTTTCGGTAAACTCCACCAAAATCGCTTAAGCGGTTAAGGCACCAATCAAGAAGATGGCGCTATGAAGTTACTAGAGCTTTCAGGTGTAGGAACGCAGCATGAAAATCCAAAGTGTTGGATACCGAAAACCTCTAACCAGTTCTTTGTCGATCTGTTCATTCTTTAAACAAACTAATACAGTCTTTTTGTGGAAGGAGTTTGATTGCACTGGTTTTTCTTAAATCATTATCATACAATATTTTTGTTGACATGCTAAGAAAATGTGTATGTGTGAGTGAAATCTGTTGCGGCAAAAAAACTTTCATCCACGCTAAAGAAATGCAGCGGTTAGAAAAAAACTTCATTTGACTAATCAAAGAAGCGAAAAGAACCTTCAAGCTACATAAACGGGAAATTAGAGTCTTGGAAGTTCACCACACTAATCTAAAAGTACCACAAACACAATACATGCATAGCACGTACATACACATACTCGTATGCATATAGGTACACACGAGGCAAACAAAAGCATAACAAAATTTTACTTTTCGATTTCTTTGCCTTCACATCACAATGCGTCCGGCATTCTTCGTCGAGATTTTACTACGTCTATATATCGAAGGCTACAGAAGGCGCGTAAAAAGCTTTCAGCCAATACAGGGTGCATATGCCGCAACACAATTCGAGCGCGCCACCATAACCACCAACAGCTTCTTCAACGAAAGAACAGCCAACCGCAGTGAGCAGTGCAGCCATAAAAACGAACGAATGAAGGGGAAAGGCAGCTGAGCGGAATTGCAACGCTGAGCGCATGTCCTAGAGTGCCAATGGACGTCAAGAGTGGGGCTGTGGTAAATATTTACTTACGGGGGAAGCAAGTAACTGTATATGGTATACTTATGTGCTTGCAGACACATGCCGTTATGCGCAGGTGTATGGAAATTGTGATTGTGTATGTGTGAGTATGTAGACTTGTACATAAACTTCACAAATACATAGGCGCCATTGAAGTAGGCGGACTTTACACTACCAACTCCACGGCGGGCAGCGCTCACCGGCAAAGCGCATTCGAATCACAGCCGTTGTGTTGACGGTACGTGCGCATAGCTGCTCGGAGTGCTCGGTACACGGCAAGGCGTTCGGTGTTTGTTTTGGAAAATATATAAGTATATTATTCATATGAGGGTATTTAACGCTGCGACCTGAAAGATCTACTGTGTAATAATAAATTTAAAGTTTAATAATATGCAAAATTTCTGAATTAGAAGCATAGGCACAGGCGCAAAATGCCTCACTCGGCGAATGTGCGAACTTTTTAAAGGATAGTATGTGTATTTAATTTTCACTAAACACTGAGAATGTGGTTCTATACTCCAACGAGGAGTATAGGAATTCTAGAAATTGATGATGATGTTGAATCAAGAAGAATTAATTTGTTTTTCAATTTATGCTTTCAGAAGCTACTACGACTAACTTGGCAAAATTTTGGTAAATAAGTTGCTAATAGTGGTTTGTATTGATGGATGAGCCTATTTTTAATCCTAATGAAATTTTAAGAATTACTTGTTGTTTCATATTTTTTAGGCGGGAAACACTTAAACAATGATTCTCAAGCAGTAATAAGCAAATACATCTGGATGGCAGTATTGCTAGTCGTTTGATAGAAGACCGAATCGCTTATCAACAACTTTGTACAAAAATGAATTGATTTCTCAGCACAACTAATTAATTCTCTATCACAAAAAAAAACAAAAAAATATATAAATTAAAAATGTATTGAAGGTTCATATCTCGTGTTCGCACTGCAATCATACAGACTATGCGGCAATTTAAAGGCGATATTACGCTTCAAACATAATTATTTAAAAGTTTTGTGTTTGGTGAAAAAGTTTTGCGTTACTGCATCCAAAGTTGGAGGTTAAAAAATGATAAAATTCCTAGGCGAATTCATACAAGGTGACTGCAGTAGGGCAATAACACCACTTGCATGCATTTTGTTTTTACATTCCTCAGTGCAACTTCGACCAAGGTGAGGAGACGGAACAGACGGCAAAAGAAAAATTATAATATGTGCTACGATATTTATGGACCCAGTACAGCACGAAATGCATTAACAAAGCGGTGGCTCCATTGATTTCGTTCTGGAAATATGGGTGTCTAGGATAAAACGTGCTCTCATCGACACAATCGTCGAAAATGTGGATAAAATGGTTTAAATCGTAGAGTCGGAGCGGCATGTGAGCACTTATTCCATTGCTTAGCAACCGAAATTTAGCCAAAAAACCGTTTTGAACCATTTATATAAGGCTTGAGTCAAAAAGTAGCTCGGTGTATGGGTGCCACACGAATTGACGCAAAAGAATATTTTGGACCGAATTGACCCGTGCGATTCTCCGTCGAAATGTAATGAAATGGATGAGTGGTAACTGGCGATGAAAAATGGCTTGCATACGAGAACAAAATCCAAAATGTATAGTAATCAAGCCCCGATTTGTCGGCCCGAACGATCACCTAGTTGAGACTAACGGCCAAGAAGGTTTTCCTGTGTGTTAATGTTGTGTTTTGCTGTGTGGGACTTAAAGGAAATCATTCACTATTCGCTACTCCCATCGGGCCTAGCACTCAATTCGACGCGCTTCTGCCAACAACTGACTATATTGAAGTAGGCGATCGACCAGAAGCGGAAAGAATTGGAGAGTAGGAAGACGACTATGTTTCACTGAAACAACCCCAAGCCACTCACATCATGAATGAGGCACCAGGAGCTTAGAGAGTTTGTGTGGGAGGTTCTATCGCATCACATTCTCAAGCCTTTGCACAATTTTCTTAGTCTCAGGCGAAGCTGGTAAAGATAAGTTGGTAAAATAGTTTACCAATATGAACGAGGGCTTCGTCAAATCACATTCAAAAGTGAGAAAAGTTATCTAGCAAATAAAAAAAAGACAAAGGAACTGCATAGCCTTTGAAGAGGGGATATCTCGAAGGCCATGGCTTGTATAACTGGTCATTGGATACTCGGCAGGCATTCCTTGAGACTTCCTTGATGGCAGATTTCTCCCATGAATATTGTAGGAGTTGTAGAGATGATACAGAGAAAGAAACAGTTCAGCACTTATTTTGCAATTGTCCAGCCTTAGCTAAAATCAGAGCAGGTTTCCTGGGTAAATATATTTTTTAATTCCCTTACGAAACTGTCTGGCGTGCAGATGGGACCAATGCCGCACTTCATAATAGCCACAAAATGTTTCCACGAAGAAAAATAAATGAGGTTCCCGTGTCGTACAGTGGTATCACAACGAACCTGTAAGATCTAAGTGAGTTGGTCGTACAGCCCGACTACCACCATAACCTAACCTAACCGAACGACCAAAACGGCGCCTCTGTGACTTAAATCGAATAATCCCAGCTGTGGTAGCCCCATCATCCGAATAAAGCGACAAATACTTCTAGTTTTTTCAGGGTCTATAGAATACTACAATTCAGAAGTGCACAACTTCCAAACACCGAGCATGAAGCACCAAATTGAGAGAAAAAGTTTTTTCTAATAGCGGTAACTCCTCAGGAGACAATGGGTGTCCTGAGTGTACCGTCATAAAAAAGTTCATCATAAAAAATCATCTGCCGCTCAGAGGTGGCATAAAACTGAGGGCCTCTCCATTTGTGAAAAGATATCAAGATCCGCACCACGCAAAGAGCTCGAGAAAGATGTAAGCGCCAATTATGGTTAGATAGTTTATTTTTTATGAAAATACAACTTTATTCTGAAAAAATGGTTACAAGTGAATCATTGAAAGTATTGCCCATCGCTGGCTACTATTTCCCATTTGAGTGTTTCCAGGTAGGTTTTAACGGGTTTGGCAACGTGAGGCCGAGCGTTGTCATGCTGTGGAATCACTTTTTCATGCCACTTTGCGTATTGCGGCCGCTTCTCGCGCAGTGCTCTGCTCAATTGCATCAATTGAAGTCGATACCGATCCCCAGTGATGGTTTCGCTTGGTTTTAACAGTTCATAATAAATAACACCAACTTGGTGCCACCAAATGCATAGCATAACCTTCGCAGCGTGAATATTCGGCAGAGGCGACGACGTAGAAGCATGACCGGCAAGTCCTCATGACTTTATTTTCTTTGGATTGCTGTAATGAATCCATTTTTCATCACCCGTCACGATTCGATTAAGAAAACCCTTCCTTTTTTGCCGCTCAAGCAGTTGTTCAAAGGCGAAAAAACGACGTTCAACATCCCTTGGTTTCAACTCATAAGGAACCCAAGTCCCCTGCTTCTGAATCATTCCCAAAGCATGAAATCGCTTGGAAATGGACTGGCTCAGCCTGGCACTATAGAGATTTTCTTATAGCAGAGTTCAATTGGTTATTAATTTAAGAGCTGTGACAGACAACATCGCTATTGTCACAAACATTTTTATTTATTTCTTTATTTACTTTAATATATTAAATGAATTAATGTAGGCATGAATCAAATCAATTGTTAACAATAATTTTTATCATTTAAATAAAGAATTCCTATTACTAAAATAAATTTTTAGAAAAAAAAAAAAGAGGTTGTCTGTAAAGTCGGTTTACTGACGATAGCTTAACGTGATAACGTCATAAGAAAATACTGATTGAATGGTTGCATTTTCAAAAGAAAATTTTAATTTTATTTGTTTGATAGATATTTTGTATGGATATAGAGAATGAGTTAACATTAACATAACATAATATACTTTAACATAACATAACATAACATAACATAACATAACATAACACAACATAACATAACATAACATAACATAACATAACATAACATAACATAACATAACATAACATAACATAACATAACATAACATAACATAACATAACATAACATAACATAACATAACATAACATAACATAACATAACATAACATAACATAACATAACATAACATAACATAACATAACATAACATAACATAACATAACATAACATAACATAACATAACATAACATAACATAACATAACATAACATAACATAACATAACATAACATAACATAACATAACATAACATAACATAACATAACATAACATAACATAACATAACATAACATAACATAACATAACATAACATAACATAACATAACATAACATAACATAACATAACATAACATAACATAACATAACATAACATAACATAACATAACATAACATAACATAACATAACATAACATAACATAACATAACATAACATAACATAACATAACATAACATAACATAACATAACATAACATAACATAACATAACATAACATAACATAACATAACATAACATAACATAACATAACATAACATAACATAACATAACATAACATAACATAACATAACATAACATAACATAACATAACATAACATAACATAACATAACATAACATAACATAACATAACATAACATAACATAACATAACATAACATAACATAACATAACATAACATAACATAACATAACATAACATAACATAACATAACATAACATAACATAACATAACATAACATAACATAACATAACATAACATAACATAACATAACATAACATAACATAACATAACATAACATACCATAACATAACATAACATAACATAACATAACATAACATAACATAACATAACATACCATAACATAACATAACATTACATTACATAACATAACATAACATAACATAACAAATTACCCCGTATTAAAGCACTTATCAACAGCTTTCATTTGATACCCATATTGTACATACACAACCAAAGGTTACCCGGGTCCACGTTTTGACCTATATCTCGAGACCCCAGTCACGGAGCGGCATGAAAAATTCTCTGTACTAAAGCATTCACCAACAGCTTTCATTTGATACCCATATTGTACATACACGTCCGAAGGTTACCCGGGTCCACGTTTTCACCTATATCTTGAGACCCTATCTACCAATAGGTATTCAAACTATACGGAAATCATCTTCAATACCTACTTAACAATGTGTGTAAGTTTGGTTTAATTCGGTTCAAAGACACGGCGGGTCCACGTTTTGGCATATATTTCGAGACCCTAGTCATCAATAGGTATGAAAACTACCCCGTATTAAAGCACTTATCAACAGCTTTCATTTGATACCCATATTGTACATACACAACCAAAGGTTACCCGGGTCCACGTTTTGACCTATATCTCGAGACCCCAGTCACGGAGCGGCATGAAAAATACTCTGTACTAAAGCATTCACCAACAGCTTCAATTTGATATCCATATTGTACAAACACATTCTAGGGTCCACGTTTTGGTCTCTATCTCGAGACCCTAGTCACGGAGCAGCATGAAAAATACTCTGGACTAAAGCATTCACCAACAGCTTCCATTTGATACCCATATTGTACATACACATCCGAAGGTTACCCGGGTCCACGTTTTGACCTATATCTCGAGCCCTATTTCCAAAATAAAATATAATCCATGTTACTCGTGGATGATGTAGCTTTCGAATGGTGAAAGAATTTTTAAAATCGGTCCAGTAGTTTTGAGCCTATTCATTACAAACAAACAAAGTTTTCCTCTTTATAATATTAGTATAGACAACATATCTTATAAGGTATATGGTAAATATTACCATACATTTTTTCCTTCATATATAATAAAAAAATTAATAATTATAACATTAAAACAACAGGTATTATTAACAAACTTGGTTTTATTTTAAATTCTTCAAGTGAATCAAATTAATAATAATCAATAAGAAGGCATATGCAAATACAAATACGTGAATTTATATATGTACATTTGCGCATATACATACATACATATATACGCTCACTTAAGTAGGAGAGAGCAAGATATCGAACGTTGCCGTTCGTTTGCTTTGTTTGCTTTGTCGTTCGTTCCGCCCTTTCGCTTGCAGTTCATTCAATGCAATGAGCAAGGTAACGGCAATGAGCAAGGTAACACTAATATGAGCAAGGTAACACTAATGAGCAAGGTAACACTAATATGAGCAAGGTAATGGCAATGAGCAAGGTAACACTAATATGAGCAAGGTAACACTAATGAGCAAGGTAACACTAATATGAGCAAGGTAACGGCAATGAGCAAGGTAACTACATATGAACAGTAATGAGCAAGGTAACGACACATTTTTTCGTGCGTGCAGCCTGTTAAATCGAATTATAAGACGTTATCACGTCAAAAAAATTACGCCTTAAGCTCTGGGTCACTTTATGTACATATGTTTTCTGTCGGTTAATGGGTTCACGTACGAATTGTCAAACAAGAATGGTGTCAATACTAATTTACAGAATGGTCTGAACGACCTGCTGCTAAATTAACTAAATTATGGGGTCCTAAAAAACCACTTCAGTTTCTTTCTAATAGTGGTCGCCTCTCAGCAGCAATGGGAAATCCCCGAGTGTATTTTTGCCATGAAAAGCTCCTCATAAAAAACCTTCTGCCATTTGGAGTCTTCTTAAAATTTTGGGTACCTCCATTTCACTACTTTATCTCATGAGGTACTCATTGTTATTTCTTCTAAATCATTCCCATGACTTTCAGATGTTTCAAAATGTATTGTTGAGCTACTGGTATTTTTTTTTTTTTACTTTTGGCAGTAATCAAGTACACATCAAGTAGTACACATCAATATCTTCGAATATTGTCTGCCTTCCAACGCCTCATCCCACTCAAGACACGATCATCCACTTATTACAGTCTCATCAGAAAATCAAAACAACTAATTGCTTCGCAAATACCAGCTATTTGGGTCTCCCGATGGACTTCGAATCGTGCTTGAAAAACAATCGGCACTACGAAAAACTCTTCTACTATGATAATAATGCAGGTCGTCATGCTTCAGAAGATGACGTTAACACTCTCGATTGATTGGAAATTCCATGCCCCCGAACGTTAGACTTCCATTCCAACCACTGTATCAAAGTCATGGTGAAAAGAATTCAGAAGGAGGAGATTTGAAAGAATCGGCTGACGTAACTGGAGTCGTGACAGCGGTTTGTCATGATATCGAGGATGTTAGACTTCTAGGTTTGGCCTTCAGCTTGGGTGAGAACGAAATTTAGCGATTAACTTCGGCTGCCACTGAGACTGTGTTCGTGATATATGGAAAAAATCAACCCATGGCACTTAGTTGGCGTTGAACAACGGCATATTGGACGAGCGTGCGAATGCATGTGAAATGATCGTGCAGCACTCGGCTGCCATATTCCCAAGTGACGTGGCAGCCGAAGTTCCCCTCAATTTTTGTTTTACACCATAGTTAAAGAAAAAACCTGGTAAATATAAAATTCTCGCGGTGAAATGTCATTCTTACGCTCGTTCATCAGTGCAGACGGCAACGAAGTAATATAAGCGTAGACTACGGGATTAAAGCGATGGTCCGGTCTAGAACGCTGCAGAACTGCAAGGTGTTTTGTGACAAGTCCGAACAGAAAACTTTCTTTTAAAACTTGGAAGGAAAGACGTTCGGTTGATGGTCGGTATCATTACAGGACACAACCCATGGGGTCAGCATATGACCACCATTGGAGTCATTGAGGACCCAATGTGCCTGTCGTGCTTGGAGGAGACGGATAGCACTGAGCATTTTCTCTGTGAGTGTCTAGCCTTTGGTAGAGCAAGACTACGAGTTTTGGGTTCCGATGTCATAAGAACGAGTAAAATTCAATTCAATTTATTTGTTTTGTTTTGTACATATTAAAAAAAGTCTTGTGGTACTTAAATTTTAAAACTATTTTAACTATTAAACTTATAGACTAAAACTTAGAATAATAAGTGTGAAAAAGAGAAAGATGGTGGGAATGGGAGAAGGGAAGGGGAATTAAATGTTAGAAGTAGTTACAAACTGCAGTTTTAAAACACCTTGCTTGTTTTATAAGCTTTATTGAAGTTGGTATAGAATTCCATAGTTTTATGGCACTAACAAAGAACATTCGCTCTGATTCCAAGTAAGTGTAAGTCGGAACAATCAGATTCAACGTTCGGATGCACTGGCATTGTTTAATGTTTTATACAGGTTCAATGGTTTTTGTGTGTATATTAATTTATGAAGGAACATAAGAGAGCGTTTTTTGAGATACGAGTCGAGGTTATGACCAAAAATATGTTTTGAGTAGATATATGTACCTATGGTCATATTTCCTTTTTTCAAACACGAAACGCACTGCATTATTTAAAGCGATTTGCAATTTATGTTTCGAATTATTATCAAGCCTGCAATATACTAATTCAGCGTATGATACATGAGGAACAATGAGTGATCTAACAAGTTTTAATTTAGTTTGCCGTGGCAGTAAGTGAATTTATTCTGAAACCCAGGTTAGTTACAATGTCATCAAAGTTAATATTTACTTCATTAAGTAATATTGGCGGCAAAGAGCTAAGGTCATACTTTGAATGAGAAATAGCAATCGCCTTCGTCTTTGACTCATTTAATTTCAAGTTGTTAGATTTGGACCAGTTAGAAATACGAGTGAGGTCCTCATTAAGCCTTGCTATCAAAACTTCAATAAGACGTATTGACAGGTAGATCTGGGTGTCATCAGCATAGAGATGAATCGACGAATTGTTGGCAACACTCAACAATATCATTAATAAAAATGCAAAATAAAATTGAACCTGCGGCACACCTAACGTAATTGGTTTTAGGCTTGAGTAGTTATCACCACACTTAACTTGTTGTAGCTGATTCGAAAGGTAACTTTTTATTAGTTGCAGAGAAAATGCTCCAAACTTATAGTGATAGCACAATTTTTGGAGTAAAATTTGTGATCAATAGTATCAAAAGCTTTTGAAAAATCGAGTAATACTAAATAGCACTGTTAGGTAGTTTTTATCATAAGCAGAGCGATGATCTTCAAAAATGTTAAACACAGCTGTGGAGCAACTATGCAGACTTCTGAAACCCGACTGGAAATTACTCAGCAGATTATTCTTGTCCAAGTAGCAAATCATTTGTCGCGCCAAAAATTGTTCAAATACTTTCGATAGGGCAGGTAAAATGCTTATTGGTCTGAAGTGCTGAGGAGCGGTAGATCATTTTGTTTTTGGCACAGTTATTATAGTTGTTATCTTCCAAAGATATGGAAATGTAGATGAGGTGATTGAAAAGTTAATTATGTATGTGCGTAAGTGATGGTATTACAAATGGTGGAATAATTTTAAGAAATTTAAGACAAATGCCGTCGGTCCCTATAGCCTTAGATTTGACAGCATGTACAGGCATCCCTCGTATAACACGGTACTTGTAAAACACGGTTTCGATATTACACGGTACAAGAATTGATATTAATATTATATAATACGATTTTGAAAAATATGCATTTTAAATTTGAACTTTTTTTCCGTTCAATAAGGGAAATACCCCCAATGTAATTATTATTATTAGTCTTTGAATATATTTTTTGTTGTATTTTTTAATTTTTGTATTTCAACATAAAATTTAATTTAATTTATTTTTATTTTAAATTTTACACCTTAAGATTTGGTTTCGGTATAAAACGGTACACATTGCCTTTATTTATGTTATTTCAAGTTTTCGTATAACACGGTTTCGATATAGCACGGTACGAATTAACCTTGTTATACGTGGGACGCCTGTACACACTGTGTCAAATCCATCTCTGTTGCAGAAATTCGTTCTCTAAAACTGGCGGATATTTACAGATTTGCTAAAGAATCTGGAAAATTCTCATAGATTCTCTAACTACCTCTGTCTTTGTCTCTATTCTTTCCTATCTCTGTCTCTGATACTTTTCTCCTACCCTCTTTCTAGAGCTTTAAATTCAATGGGCTTTTCAGCCTGAGCGTTTTAGGAGCCACCAAATCTCCTGGTTGGCTCGACTTTATCAAATTTCAATTTTCAACTACGTGACGTCGCTTTAGCTAAGTTCTGCAGTGTTGCCAACCATTTGCTCTTCGCAATAAATTTAGTGACTTTTTATACACAAAATTCGAAAACTTTTAAGTTTGCTGTTTGTTTCTTTTTTTAATTTAAAGCTACCAAAACTGTAAGTTAAAAAAAGCTTTATTAATAAACAAAACAATGTTAAAAAAGTCACTCTGAGAAGATTTTAGTGCTCATGAAAATTTGTTAATTCTTATAAAATTTGATATTTTGAAAGTGCTCCTTTTAAGGTTATGCAAGAATATTAAATGTTCTTCTCTCAACTCTTCTTAACATTGAAAACTTTTTTACACATTGAATTTGAATTTTCTGATTGCTGAATACTGAATCGTTTCTTCCGGCCATCAATCCATAGTGGGACATAGGGCATCAAGAGGTGTATTCATAGTAAAAATAAGCAAAAAAATACCAGAAAATATTAAAGAAACCATAATGACATTTTTACAAAAAGAGTACCTACCTTATCTTGTTACATAACCTCAAATATAACAAATAAGTGGTTCTCTTAACAAAAGAGTTTCTTTTAACAAAAAAAATTAAAAAATTAAATTGTACATACCCATAACACATTTATTTAAAAAAATGAACATGTGAAAGACAATTTGTCACGCATACAAAGGTCTTTAAGTAATCCAATAAAAATGTGGTGTTTTGTTTTCTTTAAATGGGTATTTTAGTGCGTTTTTATATCCAAAGCTAGGCAGCACTGCAGTAGCGAGAGAGAGATTTGACTGCTGGAAGGAGAAGAACACCAACAGTAACCGGAATCGCGGGCAATGTGACCAGATGTTAAAAAAAGTAAAGCTAAATAAAACTGAGTGAATTGTTGAAGTAATTTTTAAAAAATGTATATTTTTCAAAACTATAAACATTACATTTTAATTAGAACAGGCTAGAAAAATGTCATGGATAGACATCGGATTCTTATGCAAGTGCATATTTTTGTTTAACATCACATGAAGTTCGCACCTAGGTAGAAACTCATCATAATAAAATATTCAATTTGCATAAAAATCCGATCTCTAGTCATGAAGAAAGAACTAAAACTCCGAAACTAAATAACAAAACAAAAGCGCTAAATCAAGTTACGAAAATGGTAATCTGGCCATACTGGTGCTAAAACCACATAACTCATTGTCAAATTCGCTGAGAGCAAAGTAACGGTATTACGATAGGCGCCATCTCATTATTCTTTCCATCATGCCTGTATCTGTTTGAGCTTTTTTCGACAAAAATTTGTTAAAAATAAAACTAAATGAAAATTAATTGAATTGAAATTCTGAATTTACTGTAAATTATTTAATTTCTCCAAAAGTTTATTAGTGATTTTTCACATTTAGTTTTTATCCAAATTACATTTTATATTTGGCAGACCGAAGTCGATGTTCAAAATTGGAATTCAAAAGAAAACAAGGGTGATTGTGCCATCTTCATGCATTTTAGCTCTTGAAGTCATTCAGAACCTCGAAAAATCAAATGGGCGGAGACCAATACCACTCATTTCGGAAATATATAGATTACCTGTGGTATACAGAGGTTTCGCGAACAAAATGTCGAACAAATGTAAATAAGCACGGTATAGTTTTATTGTTGTAAATTAAATTTATAAGCCAACAGTAAATTTTTATTCGTTTTTTAATAAAAAAATTTAGCCTCGGTTTTGCCAATCTGGGTTTTATGGACTTAAGTGGCTTTGAGATAATTAAAAAGTTCACTCAAACGTACCTACACTGTATTTTATTCGAAGACTATATGGGAATTATTTATTTTCGATTGGCTCTGAAAAACTGGCAATGAATAACAAAACAAATATGAAAAAAGAATTTATAAAAATCAAAAAACAAATTGCTTTTAATAACTCCACTATACCCTGAGGAAAAACAAATTAGCATGTAAATATTATATATGTGATCGTCATTTGTAGGATTATGAATATTTAATACATGGGGTCCCGTTGCACCACCCATTTTACTTTTACTTTCCTTGGTTTTTGTAACTTTTTTACGTTCTCTGTTGAAGTTAGCTAAATTCTTCCATTTTTCTAGGCTGAGAATTTATTGTACGTGCTGTGGTACTTTTTACGTTCTCTCTTGTGATGAAATATGGTGAGTTTACAACTTCACCAGTTCATCAAGAAGGACGGATATTTTCACCAAATCATCTCACAGCCTTTTAACTCCTAATTTTTCTACCATTCAACGTGTTGAATGTGCGTTAATATCCGCAGCGCCATCTGTGAGGCTTTTAGCCAATACAAGAACCATATAAATATTTATATTTTCTTTTCACCTTAATTTTCTTCCACAAGCGCCGCAAACGTCAAGCCCTGTATTTGGAGCCAGTAAATTCATTTGGAATGTAGAACAGCGTTGCCTGCCCAAACTCAAATTTGTATTCGAAAATACACAATATTATTTGTTCATTTAAATATAATAAAATGTTCATAAAAATATAAATAGAGCGAAATTGCTTAATACATTTAAGTTTAAATTTATCATTTTTATTAGCAGAACACAGGTATCAAGGCGTTTCATGGTCGAAAGAATATGGAAGATGTGACAGACATCATGCCGTTAACCGGCTCTCAACGATTTCGATGGAATCAGCTGTTTTGCTGACGAAATAAGCGAAGTGGCAGTGGTGTGTTTACAACAGGTACAGTACTAAGTTTGTGCTGAGAGTATACAAAAAAAAAAAAATAATGAATGCAGCCTTCGCTCATGGAACTTCGTTGTTGTCTGAACAATAACTGATTGTATTCGACTAACCTCAATTAACACGGGCAAATCCGCTAAGCCTTAAACGGCCGCTCATAATCTTAACAGCTATTACATCTTATGCTATATACACCGATTCTTAAATGCTTGAATACTGCTCAATACTTATTGAATTTTAAAGCTACGCAACTGGCATTTTAAGATATATGTATAATTTACTACTTTACTTTAATTAAGTAATAATTTAATTAAATATATAAGGGTACTTGCATTTAATAATATTTGAATGAAAACCCCCAGTCCCACAATGCGCCCTCTTTTTATTCTCAGCTTTGCGCACACAAAATTGACAAAACTTGGCAGCTTTTCTCGCCTGTTCAGTGTTTCTTGTTCTGTTGTTCTGGCAACACTCATCGATGGGATGCACTGCAATTTTTGCATTACACTTTGGTTCTTCTTCCATTCCACGTCGCTTCGTTGCGTGCGCGTTGATGTGATTTTCGTGTTATGTGAAAAAAGTATAAAATAGCTCATATTTTACAAATTTGTTTTGTAAAATCAACACAAAAGTAAGAAAACTTGTGCGAAAATCGAAATATTATTGTGTAGCGTGGAAAATTGCAAAAGTTCGGCTGCAAGTTGAAATTTTTCGTGGTTATTCGATACCGAGTGCTGCTTGGTGCATATCTAAAGAAGCAAAGAAGGAGGAAATGGGGCGCGGGCACTAAAATTTACGAGTATAGGCTGGTAAAAGTTGAAGCGACAGCCGGAGCTGAGTTTCGCTGTAGAAATATTTATTCCAACATGTTTGTTTCGTTTTAAATATCAAATTTGGAAAAAAAAATTATTTTCCTTATTTTTTTGGGAAAAACAGTACATCAAAAATCACAAGACAACTTAAAAATTTTGCATTTTCTTGCCGTTTCTTCCTTCTTCCGCTTCGTTTCGTTTAGTTCAGATTAACTTTTTTTGGTTTTACTGTTCTCGATTACATACTCCTGTTTCATATTCCTTTTCGTGGGTGTTTTTCTCTAGTCTTTATTTCCTGCTATATAGTGGATTTTGTGTTTTGAGTTTTCAATTCGCGGCGGGTTGTTTGTCGTTATCGGGCTTAGCCGCTGTCGGTTTCGTTGTCGTTGTCGTCGTCGTTGCTACATTCACCATTGCATCGCCGTCGCCGCAGTTATTTGCAATTTCCAATTGCATGGATAAAATTCGCTTTGTTGCGTTTATTTCGTTTAGCTTATTTAAATCGAATAATAGTGTAAAGTGATTGTGGTAACGGAGGGAATATTCCTAGAATTCTTTGAAGAATTCGCGGAATTCCTTGAAGTGAAATTATGTGAATTTCATATATTCTTTGTTTTTGCAGTAAAAAAAGAATTCAAAACAGAATAGAAAAACACAAAAAGGAACAGAAAAATCGTGTCCGTTACTTTTGCGAAATTGTCGCAAAGGCGACAAGGAAATTTGTCGTCCAAAGAAGTTTATCAATAAAACTTTTTTTGTAACATAAAAAAAGACAAATAACAAAGATCTAAAACAATTTTTTACATTAATACAATTGTAAAAAAAAAAAAAAAAGAATTCAAAACTTGCAAAACTAATTTGTTATTTTTTGGATTACAAACGCCAACCTTTAATATAAAAAAGGTGCTGAAAATTGAAACAATAGAAGTTCTCTAAAGGATTAACACATTGCATTACGATTTGTGGTAAAATTGCGCTACCTATCGGCAAGAAGTGAAATTCTACCAGCGTAGACTAAGATAACAAGGGTAAATTCTACACGCTAGTAACAGTTACAAGTCTTTGTGACCATTAACGCATTAGTCTACCATCGTCGGTCTGGAAAGACATATATGGTTTAAAAATTAAGTTCGATTCGCGCAAAATATTAAACAGAGAAGACGCAGCAACAACAAAGGAAGCGGTAAGTCTGCATTCATAGTATAAGACATGGCTTTCGATATTGACAACACGTGTTTCAAAAAGAAATTAAAATTCCCCAATCCAAATGAACGCTATTCACTATTTTCCTCTACCTATAACCAAACCGTCCTGCAAATCTAAATCCAAATCCTTAAAATTCGGCCGCAATGCATACGAACACGTTCACTGGCAACGGCATACACACACATATATATATACATTCATTTGTACACACATTAACTGCGCGTATACGAACAAAGACCACTTGTAAATATATACATACATATGTATGTGTGTGTACTAGGTGCATATGTATATATATTTAAATTCAATACTGCTGTTGCAAATCTATTGTCTCAAGCTGCTTGTCCACTGTCTCAATGCATACACAATGCGATGGCCACGCTCATGTGGTGCTATGGCAGCGTTCATTTACAAAGCGTGCATTCCCGCACAAATGGCCAGTTGTATGTGCCTGAATGGAAATACCAATACTTCTACATACATATCCATATGCATGTGTACATATTCCTATAATCCTGCCAACCAGGCAATCATCCCCTGCCTCCAGTTATCCTCCCTGAACGTGTATCGGGTTGCGTGCGTGGCTTTGTGCTATTAACGTTGTTATTGATTTTGAGCTTTTTTACATTCTATCCTCTTTGTTTTGCTATTTATCCACGTCACTTTGTTTTGATTTTTAAATTTGCCAAAAACAGAGAGACAACAGAAAACTCAAACGTTTTGTTATTTATAATCAGTGTCGATATGTATGCTTCTTTCGTAGTTGATAATAAATGTATGTATGCTAATGTGTTCATATGTAAATTACAAATATACATACACACAAATTTATAGTAGTTTTAGCAAAGCTCGTGTTTGTTAGTTTTTGTAGTCTTAAAGTAAGTTTGGTTTTATTTTGCAATCTGTAGTGTATTGAGTTAATTGAAAGTAGCTTATTTTGTTAGAAGTAGATGAGTTGAAGAATCTTTGACCTGAGATCTGATTACACTGTATATATCGATATCATCGATGTTCGTAAAAACTACTCCAAAACTATTTATGAGTATCGATTTTTATCGGTATTATTGGTGGAGTGACCAGCAATAAGTCCACAAAAATTAATCTAGCCATCCGTTCACATGGAGCAGATGAATTGTAAAATTGACAATCAGCTGTTAAGACTGTTTTGAAAGGTTTTTCTTCATAGAAATTGGTTTGGTGGGATATTTTAGCGTTTTTGATTTTTTTAATTATTATTAACGATAGGAAAAAAAGGCAAAGGCGAGTTCATTTTAGTTAGTTATTTAGTTGCGAAATTAGCTGCTCTTAATAGACAGTTGGAAGAAATCCGTAAGCGACGTCTAGTGAGGTTGTAAAAATGATGGCCGCAATACGCATGAGCAATTCAATATTGTATTTTCTTTCTTTCTTCAACTCCTATTAAAGTAAAAGGCGTCTAACTCGATATTACATTTTATAATAAGCAATAACAGGACAAAACGGATATGGTCTTTTTCTGTAATATGAGTACATAATTAATAATATCTCCATTTTTGATCGTTCGAGAAACATATCTGGGATCAAAAGAAGCATTTTCTGGCCTTCGTACATACTCTCGGCGTCCTCTCGAAGCAAATAAAACAATTTTTGTTTCATCGGAAAATATTGTGCCATTTTTCGACTGGCCAGTGCAGGTGCTATTCGACAAATTTAATTCTGGCTTGCACATGCCGGCGTTGGAGTGAAGGCACCCTTCTTGGGTTTCTCCCGAAAAGTTTAGCTGCTTGTTTCGGGGTTTGGTGTCCATTTTTTGGCATTCGCTATCATTTGTGTTGAATATCCGAGCAAATCCTGGATAAACTTGTAAGGTTTGCCTTCTGCCAATAACTTTTTAATAAGTTCTCGATTTTCTTTCGTGTTTAGCTCATCCCCCCTTGCTAGGCTGAAATATGCGAGATGAACTGGGATGATACTTTCGCAAGATTGGTCAGAAATTTGGTACTTCATGCCACTCATTGGGTTGCCTTTTTTCGTAATCGTGTTATTAGCCGTCTTTGCAAAGTCAGTTTGGTGCTACGGAACTGCGGAACTTAGATCTTGTGAATTTTTTTTTTGTGAGTAAGGGAAAATTGGGAATGTGTTTATGCACGGCCAGCCATTTGAATGAATTAATTTCCTACAATAAAACGGAATAGCTAATAATAAACCAAAAATCATTGAAAATTCTCTACCCGTTTTTTGTAGAATTTTTAAAATTCAGGTACATAAGTTATTCAATATAGTAAACGCTTACAAAGTAAAACGCCTTTGTGCTGAATACATTTTCAATTAGAGTTGGGTTTTCTAGTTCATTTCAAAGATTTATTTCTTTTGTGTTTAGTTTTTTTTTTTAAGAACGACCAAGTTATTCGTTTTATTCACCAATTCTTTGCTTTTGTAAACAACTTTTTCATTGCCATTTTTGAATAACAAAGAGGTGTACAAAATAAAGAAAAAGCCGTGTATAAATTTAATAATAGAAAGTGATTTGCGTGAAATAAGGCAATTTGTAATTTTTGAGCGGAAGTTAAGATACATATTTATATTTAGTATGTACATACGTATGCACATATTCATATATGTATGTAACATTGACCTCTAACATTCCGCAGGGTACCGAAAAAGTTTGAAAAGTCTTTAGAAAGTCTCGAAAGGTCAATAAAAGTCCCCAAAAGTGCCTACAAAATCCGAACAAAATATACAAATTCATAATTTTTTTTGTTTTAATAAATTAAATAGCAGTTTAGCCAGAAATAATTTGAGCTGTAGTGTCATAGCAACGTTCCTAGCCAAGTCTTTGTTCGTTCCCACGGCTTTGTTCTTTCTACGATTTATGCATATCCGGCCAATGACTATCCTTCCAGCAGCATTCCCCTTACATGAAAGGGGAATGTCCTTTCTGCTACAACAACAACAACAAAGTATTTACTCATAGCAATAGCATATACAACAATACCTAAAAGAACGAAAATAAAAGACTTAATTCACTCAGCTGAAAGACCCAGTTAATTAAACAAGTTTAGAATGCGACGGCCCAACTACAATTGTACTTCTCGAAATGTTCTAAATAAGAAAATTTTTTTATTCAAGTAGGAAAATATAGTCAGGAAAGCTTGATGGTTTGGATGGCCAGTAAGTCAACTGCAGTAGGTTGGAAATGTCTTGTTAAATTCGTAATAGAAACAGGAACCATGCGGGGGACTATTACAAAACGCATAACCTATGAATGAATCAGTCTGGTATTGCTATGAACCGAATCGGTGTATGCGTGATTGCAAGTCAACCAGGTAAACCTAACCTAGCTTAAACTGCGACGTAGAAAATGTTAGAAATTCCTATTTGTTTCCATGACGACCTTTCATGTATTAAGTTTTTGGAGCTGTTCTTAATTAGTTACGGATCATTTGTTTGACCAATTTGCACATTACCATTTTGTGGAGGTTGGATGTGAGGCGTAACAATTTCCACAATTATTTTAAATTTTAAGTACCTACCGCTCTCTACTTTTAAATTACATATCTTGACATATGTTGCAACAACAACAGTTGTGTGCTCAAATACATTATATCCTAGTGCAGGAATATTAGCGTGTACTGGTACATTAGTCTACTATATATTTATGAAAGAATCAACCAACTGTTGTACCTGATTATGTGAGGATGGCATTGGCGTGCATTTTTCCATGCATATGTACGCATGTACGTACACATCTGCTTGCATTCCATGCCACAATGACTAGTTTGTTATGCTGAAGCAGGTTGATGACCAACAGCACAGCCAGCAGCTGAGCGAGTGGTCTGTTAAAATCTGCTACCTACGAGTACAAACATGAGTAGGTATGTATTGTACATAGAAGAAGATGCTGTAGGTGGGCATAAGACTCCCACTGAAATCAGGTTTTTGAATATTGAAATGGATATACATATGTATGTATGTATGCATACTCGGATATGCAGAGGCGCTCACAATAATAGCAGTGCGACATTTTGCAAAGTTTTGGCTGATATTCGATTTGTATTTTTTGTTTTTTAATTTTGTATTTTTTTTTTCTTGTTGCTCTTTTTTTGTATTTTTTATATATTTATTTTTTATTTGTTTTTTTTTGTATTTATTTATTAATGTATTTTTATTTTATTTATATTTTGTATTTTTTGTTTTTTAATTTTGTATTTTTTTCTTGTTGCTCTTTTTTTGTATTTTTTATATATTTATTATTTATTTTTTTGTATTTATTTATTAATCTATTTTTTTTATTTAGTTATGTATTTTTTTATTTATATATGTATTTTTATTTATATTTTTTTATTATCAATTTTGGTTACTTATTTTTTGTTTTTTTATATTTTTTGAGTGTTTTTTTGTTATTTTTTATTGATTTTGTTTTTTCTAAATTATTATTATTATATTTTTTTTATATTTATTTTATTGTTTTTTTTTTTTTAATTTATTTTATTGTTTTTTTTTTTTTAATTTATTTTACTTGTTTTTCTGTTTTTTTTTTTTTTTGTTTTTTTTTTTGTTTAATTTATTTTATTGTTTTTTTTTATATTTATTTTATTGTTTTTTTTTTTAATTTATTTTACTGTTTTATTCGTTTTTTTTTTGTTTTTTTTTTATTAACTAAATGATTACTAATATATTTCTTGCAAGTGCCACTAATCGGTGTTTAATAGGTATATTCCTCCCTACCTCATAAATTTATTTACTAGAGCAAGAAGCACCAGTTGCAGCGGGACATGAATTTAGCACTTTTAAGAGTAACTTTTGTTTAAATTAAATAAGTGTAAAATATACATAGATGAAACCACTTAATATTAAATGGGAAATCCCTTATTTTCAATGACTGCATTGAATCGCTGTTCATTGCTCCTGGAGTATTTTGTTCCAGGCATTTTCTATTAATGTCCACAAGTCCTTACAATTTTATTGCTTTAATGAGCTGCGTCCGCCGTACCCGAATGGGCTGGCATGCGACTATCATTTAGTAGTACTCGGGCTCGAAATCCCAGCCATGAAACATCAAATGATAGAAAAAGGTTTCTTCTAATAGCGTTCGCTCCTTGGCAGGCAATGTCAAACCTCCAAGTGCATTTCTGCCATGTAAAAGGTCCTCATAAAAAAAATTTGCCGTTCGGAGGTCTCTCATTTGCGGAACAACATCAAGACGCACACGTTCCAAGAACAATTTTAATATTTTTCATAAAAATTTCGAACTTGTTTTTAAATTTTTAGTAACATTTGAGATATGTAGTTGTAGAACTTAGTTTGGTATACATTTATTCAATTTTAAAGTATACGGTTGAGGCGAGCTTTGCAATTGCATACAAAGATTTTTTAATAATTTATTTTCAAAAATTCTAATTTTAATTCCAAAAATTCTAACAAAAAATAGTTTAAATGAAAATATGTGGGACTCTTTAACATTTTTATAAAGTTTGTTGTAGTATGAACTATATTTTTTATAAAAAGGAAAAAATATTATAAAATAAATGAAAAAAAAAATAAAATTTATTGTCAAAACATTGCCATACGTACCACTGCTTTTATTGTGAGCACCACTGTACATACATACATTATTTATGTATTGCACTAAATTTACAAATAGTTGTAGGAAGGTATTATTGTGTATAGGCTTACATATGCTTGGCAACAACAACTATCAACCTGTCTTATTGAAAGCACACCTACCACCTTCCTGATGGCAACTTTGTAAGCAAGTTTTTCAATTCTCTGCTGGGAGGTTGGGCGAAAGACACTACCTTGTGCTACATTAGTGTGCTTTCGGTAGAAAATGGAATGCAGTTGGGCTTGTATGCCGCACGCAAATAAAGTGGAAAGCATAAAAATCGAGCACATAAAAAATAAGTAGGCCAAACTCTGGAGTTTGTGTGCCGACATTGTTTGCGCAAATTAATATTATGGGCATTCTTCTACACTCCTCATAAATATGATGTACTTTTGTAAACAAAGACAAAGAAAAAGGCGAAAAGTTGTGACTAATGATGAGTGAGTTAGTTAATTGTTTTGGCCATTCAACTCGTGAGTTTTAACATACGGGAATTTTTTTTTTTTTTTACATTTTTTTAGTGGCACAACATTCGCCCACCACTCAGCTCAAGGTAAGACGAACAACTGGATTCGTATAACTTTTGGTCATATGACCTTGACTAGTGGTAAATAATGAGCTATAATTTGTTTTAACTCGGCTGTAAATAAACTTCATATTTCTATAATTTCGATGTATTTAGATGAGTAACTGTAAAGACAATATCGTGCCGTTAGTTAGTTAGCCGCCTAACCAGTCAGCAAAAACACCTGTTGTGTGTCATCAACACTCAATAGCAACTGCGTCACCACAAATCGTGTTGTGATAATGAAAATGTTCACTCTCATTCACTCTGGACAACGATTTGCCATTTTTAGCTGCAACGCCATATCATTTGCTCATTTTAATATTTCCTTTATACACCATTGATAAGCATTTATGTATGTACATAGGTAAATATGTATGTACGTATGAAGCAGCAAGTTTGAGAATTTATATGTGATGCAAAAAATTTTGAATTAAATTTAATTAAATGAGCAATAAATTTTCATTCATTGGTCGATATGACATCATTTCAGAAGATTTTCACACAATTAATTTCAACAATTACATTTTTTTCTCCACACATACGTACTTGTACAGTAGATCGTAACATCTTCAAAAGACAAAGCTCGCTCTACACACTCGTACGATGTCGTAGGTAAACGGACTGCTTGAGGCCAGTGAACTTTGGAAACGAAAAAATGTTTTCCTGAGACAAAAATTCCTCGTTACTGGCGACTAAATTGACTAAAAATCCAAAAATGAGACCCCCACATTCGGCAATACATTTTTTTTTAAATAATTTTACTGGAATAATCGGAGGATGTATGCAAAAGTTTCACGGTTTTTGATGTGTTTTAATTTACTGGTATTAGGGTGGCACGATAGGGTAGTAGAAACGGAGATCTGTTAGAAAAGTACCAAAACGGGGTACTTGCGGCCAATGAAATTTAGATTATAAAAATTGTCTCCTCGAGATAAAAACGTCGATATATCATACTTTAAGATCCGACTGTAAGTGCCGAAGATAAGACTGCAAAGCCAAACCAAGTCCCCAACATTCGAGATTAAAATTTTTTTTTAAATACTTCTACAGGAATAACCGAAATACTTCCGTAGCAAAATTTAATAATTTTGTATACTCCTTAATTTGCTGTCATTGGGGTGGTACAACTCGAGATATGTTATGAAAGTACTAGACGGGGTACTTGAGACCAATGAAATTTGTCTCTTTCATTAATTCATATATTTTCGAACAAAATTAGTTGGCAACGCCATTAAAAAATATTTTTGAGTTAAACCATTCTTAAACCCGTTCGTTTGACATCCATATTCTAAAATTCAATTCAGTTTTCTATTTCACTATTAAAAATTATGTGGCAACACCACTCAACGTTTTTATTTATTTAATAATTCTTTTTTTTTACATCTTTCATCTGATATAAATCTTGGTATTTAACTCAACTGTGTCAATAGCTTCTACTTTTATATTAAAAGTTATGTGGCAACGCTTTCAAAAATTATTTTTTGCTGGAAATTTTTTTAAATACCTTTGCTTTGAAATCCATGTGATTATATTTATTTCTGTTTTCTAATAAATTACCCTTTACTGAATTAGAAATAGATAGCAACACTCGCTTAAAAAGAGTGCATACTTCTACATTCGTCAGCCTTTTCGACCAGTTTACTGAGCATCCAACTACTTTTACCAGCAACTTTTCTGTTGCTCTGACCGTCTGGATTCTTATTGTAGCAATTCACTAGGCCCTGCCAGTGCGGTGTAGTCACCAATCATGATTGTCTAACTCATCTAACAGTAGGCCCAGGAAACGTGTTACTTCGTCAGGGAGAGCGGTGTTAGGTGAGTGCGTTTAAGAAGGCATGTGACTAGGTGGTTAGTAGCGTGCGGTATATCTTCACATGTGGGACACATATCGAGTATGTCGGCGTCGATTCTGCATAAGCAGGAGTTAATTCTACTACAATAGGCAGACCGTAATTGAACCAAAGTTACGCGGGTCTCATGAGGCAGCTGAAGCAATGGTTGGTGGTCGCCTGCAATGGGCGATGGTTGGGTTCCGATAACGGCATTTGAGGGTTGAGGGTCGGTAATTTAGGAAGGTGGTGATAGTGGCCCGTATGTATGTCGTGTAGTGTCTGTCTATGTACTGTGCGGTCCAGTAATTGCAGTTGTGTTTCGTTCTAGATCTTGTCGATGTAGTCGAAGTGATTTCTCTTGATTCGCCTGAGAGGTGGCTCTGGCTCTAGCAAATGTCTTTAGGAGGTTTTGTTGTTTTTGTTGTAGCAGCATAAACATTCCTCATGCATATACGAGGAATGCTGCTGAAGTGACAGTCCTTGACCGAATATAAATCCGGTAACGTAGAACCGACTGCTGTGGGAACGTTTAGGAGATTTTCGATTATGGTGCTTGACTTACCCAATTTTTAAATACAAATAGGATTGAATTTTTCGATATACTTTACAATTACACTAAAAAGATAAATTTAATTCTCAAACTAATTTTTGTGTTGTGGAAAAACTTTGTTTTTTACACAGCGTTCGACCTGCTGGCATTGGTAATTAAAATACTCAAATGTAATTTATTTCATATTTATAATGAATGAAAATCGTATTGCATGTGACTAACAAAGTACTGTTATTTACAGTCAAGTACAGTCAATTTATAATACATACACACATGAGGTAAAAAAAAAAAATATAATAAAGGCAGCACCTGTGTGCGCGGTTCTATTTATCTCACATGACTGTACATATCTCTCATATGTTTCTATTTCTACGTATTTATGTCTCATAATTTGTGTTTTTTCTAAATTACCGAAGATTATTTAGGCTATAGTGGGTGGAATGCTAAAAAGCAACAACTAATAGCGATTTAAAAAGTGACAACTCAGATCGCTCTTCAATGTCTTGCTTTTTGCGGAAAATGATGTCAAATACTTTGGTTCAACTAAACAATTTGTTTACTGACGTCAACCGCAACATTTTCAACCACATCTACATGTAATACTTTATGATAAACTACTAGAAGATTTACTTATTCTTGGATGTAAAACCATCCAAACAAAATCAAGAGAGATCCATTAACATAGAACTGAATTGTTGATTGCCTGAAGGCAACCATCGTCTGGTACATTTTTTTTTATATAATTCCAACCATTTTTTGGAATCGCGAAAACCGAACCATATACTACCGCATACTCCCATAAAAGTTTATCGCGCAATTATTAGGAGCCTTCTATTCGCCACTTCTTTCCCGCTATCTTTGGGCTTTGCTCACTTGACGATAAATTCGCATGTGAAAGCAACAACAAAGCCACTAGCGAGTATGGTTATACCCATGACGAAAACATTTCAAAGGTGAGCTCTTTAACAGATCATTGTTCGGCTCTGAGCGAATTTTACATAATCAGCTGATAACACTTGGGATGTGTTTACAAACAAACCTAGATTGTGCTGGTGATGTACGAAAAAGTCAACCAATGACTGTTCGTTGCCGTCTGAACAACGTGTGATTGGGCGAGTGTGTGAAATAAGTGTGCAAATTTCGGCCTGCCAATAAGATTGTGTTAGTGATATTCGAAAAAAAAAACAACACAGTCTCCGCTCATGTCGCTTCGTTTCTATCCGAACAACGACTGAATGGACGAGTGTGTGAATACATGTGAAATGATCGTGTAGAATTCGGCTGCCGAATCCCCGAGTGACATTGTCACGAAGTTCCCTTCACAATTTTCTGTTTCTCCATAGTTGAATATCAAACCTAGTAATCTAGCATCCTTGAGTTATACCTCATAAAACCCGGTATAATTCACTATTTTGCAAACTTGCTTTTTTCCCGTGCTGCGAAGATATTTTTATTTATAGCAGTTGCTTCATCTATTCGCCACTTCCTAACGCTTGGGAATCGAATAGGCCTATTATTATTGTCAGCCTGGTCAATAACTTCAAAAGCTCTGTTCACTCAAGCAGCCACTGGAAGGCAATTTTAAGAGTGCAACCAAATTTGTTGCACAGCCATTTGTTAAGGATGCGCGGTTGTGAGACTTGAGTTTGGAGTCACTGGCTTTTCATTCACTCGTTTATGAAGTTGGTTACTCGGAATTGATTCGCGAGCAAATTTGTCGAAAATTCGGCTTATCTGTTAACTTTGATGCAAAAAAATTATTGACTGACATATAATACATGGGCTAAAAAGTCCCGGGCCTAACAAAGAAAACACGTTAAAAAAAAAAAAAAAAACAAAGGTTCAAATGTTTCACGTGTTCAAAATTAGCTTTATTCATCAACGTAATTTCCATCAAGAACAATGCAATCATTACACCGCCGCTCTAACATTTCAATACCACTTTTGTGGAACGATTTATCTTTTGCCTCAAAATAGGCCTCAGTTTCAACGATAACCTCTTCATTCGAGCGAAATTTTTCTAGCGGCGAGCATATTCTAGATCTGCGAACAGCCAGTAGTCGCTGGGTGGATGTGGGAGCAATTCGAAGTTTAAGCCATGTAGTTTTGACATTGTTTTGATTGACTTGTGACACGGTGCGTTGTCGTGATAAAACAAAACAGTGACAAACGCGGCACCCACTTTGAACAGAACTTTCTCATAGTCAAATGCTCATTCAATATAAAGTCAACACGTTCTTTTGATAACTTTACGATGTCAACTAACACACGCAACTTCACTTTTCGTTCATTCAAAACGATTTTGTGGATTTCTTTTGATGTTTTCTGGTGTTACCGCCTTATTTGGACGTCTACTGCGTTGTGCATCATCGGTGTCTCGACGATGACATTTGAAGTCAGCGAAGCATCGTTTTATGGTTGTTTCTGATGGAGCGGAGTCCCCATAACACTTTTCAAGCCATTGCTTCGCTCGAACGGTATTTTTTCCCAACAAGAAGCTGTGTACAATAAAAACACGAAATACTTGTTGATCAATTGTTTCGAAAATAACAAAAGTAGCGTCACTTTTAGCACAATAACTCACGAACTAATGAATAGAATACCATGAATTTTTAGCAGCTGACTTTTTAAGGTTAGTACTAACCGGAAAAGAGGTGAATGCATGAAAAAGATAGTGCCATCTATATGTCAAGCCCGGGACTTTTCAGCCCATTTGCTATACAGCTATGCCAAAACGAGTTAAGACAGGATATAAATCTTATCGAATTATTATATACCTAACTTGGTCCGATAAGCAAAATTTTGACCAAATTCAATGGGTGGTTTTTAATGGATGATGAAAAACAAATTTATTGACAAAAAAAAAAAAACATTTGTAAAGCAATACGATGTCAGAAATGTATTGCTATTCTAGTATTTTTTGCACTTTCTCATAAACGAGACAAAGGGGCCCAAATATTGAGTTAGATGTTCCACAAAAATGTAAATGTTATTCCATCACATGTTTACTATGTTAGGCTCACATAGTTTTCTATGTCGCTTTACTATAAGAGTGTGCAAGGGGGCGAACACTTTAGCTCGCCTTAAAATAAAGTTCTGACGTAAACTTTGAAATCGCCGATACACTTTTTTCTTTTTTTTTTGCTTTGTTCTCTGTACTTGCGTGTATCTGTGGTCGGAGCCTTGCTACTTTGGAAATAGTTTGCTTTAGTCCTACAGTGTAGTGTATTCTAATAATTCCTAAATCCTTGATCCTAAACCCTAAACCTTTAATCTTTACATAACTTTAGTATTTTATATTAAATCCACCTTGTTGTCCTCGTTATTTCATTTCTGCACGTTATACTCAATTTCTTAAAATACTTTTTAATCCTAAAATATTTTAGTTACCGTTAGTATGTATGTATTTCTAATCTAAACATATTTGCCTCGATTTGTTGTTCGTCTGCAGGAAAAAAATGTCTGCATATCTGTTCTGTTCTGTTCTTTATTCAACAATACAAAGAAATTAAAAGTACCTAAGTTTAGTAAGAAATTAAATTAAACAGTGCCACGAAGTGGACTTAAAAAAAATAAATTACAGAACTGAGATAATCCAACAAAAGTATATATGTATATTTTGATCTGTATTATCTGCCGATGCGCACGAATACTATTTTTTAATTTTGTTGTTCATTCGCATGGCTTGCGTAGGGTATCTAATACATTCAAATGCATTTTAGAACTCATTTCCTGCATGGTTAAACGTAATGATAGTCGATAAATTGCCGCGGTCTTTATGCTTTCGTAGTTAGCACAGACACTGATCCAATTCAAATCCACCAAAAATATCGATACCACCACCACTACCATCACCACCAACAAAAAAAGCAATAATAACAATAATAAATATTACAACCACTTAACCAGTTTCAATTCATAAGATTTTGCCACTAACATTGAATTGTATTTGTATTTGTTCTCTTTTATTACTGCTTGCCTTGCAATACAATCAATGCCTTCAATCAAATTATTCCGAAATATAATTTATGTCAATGCAACTCATTCAATGCAAACCAAAACCAAAACAAAAAATTGCAAATCCAAAAAAAAAAAATAAAAAAAAAACCTGAACTAAACCAAAAACAATAAAATAATCATATAATTTCCACAAATCATCAATCAAACCGAAATATAACCAATTACATAAAAAACATTATCAATTCCTCATTGCGTTTGTCCCGTAACAACGGCATCAACTTGCGCCATCATTCGTTCGCTTCGATCGTTCGCTTCGTCGACACACCATACGATTGCATTTGTTGTGTGCGTATCTGTCTATGTGTGCGTAGGTCTTTGAAAGATCCTCCTATGTTCATTCAAACGGGAGGGGGTGGGAAGGGAATACGCCCAAATCAACAGCATCAGCAGCAACAACATCACCACCAGTCGCATCATCAGTCGCACCACCAGACACATCATCCACACGCCCAACCACAGCAACAGCAAACGCAAGTGTCGTCCGTACACCACGGTCATCCAGCGTCCCAGCAAACGCATTCCCACCACCCTCACCAACAGCATCAGCACTCCCATCAACAGCATCAACCACACCAGCAACAGGCACAGCAGCAGCAGCAGCAACAGCAGCAACAACAACAGCAGCAACAGACTCAGCATCATCATCCGCCACCCCTAGCATATTATTCGTTTCAATTAAGTCAAGCACAGCCGCCGCCCCCCGCCCAACATCCACAAGCGCCCAATAATGCAGCAGTCACGGCATCACAAATGGCCCCTTCTCCCCCTACACAGGCCAATACAGCTGGCGCTACGTCGACTGTGTCCGCAACTCAATCGCACAGTCTGGTGGGGGGCGCTAGTGGAGGTATGTCCGGCGGCGGGAATAGCGCCAGCGCAACAAACATCGCTAGACAACATGCCGCAGCGGCGGCAGTGGCGGCAGCAGCTGCTGCGGCCAATAGTGGCGCCAATATGCAGCACTATACGACTGGAGCGGCGCTCATGCAACCGCCGGCGACGAGCACGGCATTCATGACCACCACCTATCTGCAGCAGTATCATCAGCAGTCGGCTGCAGTAATAGCCGCAGCAGCAGCGGCTGCACAGTATAACAACAATGCCGCAGCAGCTGCAGCGGCCAATAACCAAAGCGGAGCGGGCAGCACACAGACAGCCTCCACACTGTACCAACAACAGCAGCAACACCACGCAGCTCTTCATCATCCGCAGACATCGTTACATACACACTACTATCACACAGGCGCTGGCGCCGCACCAACGCCACCACCACATTTACATCCCCATCATCATCCACAACAGCATCAATTGCGCGGTGTTTTAACAGCGCCGCCGCACCAACGTCAGCCACAAACCACATATTTGGTGTCGGCAAATGCGATCTTTGCACTACCACCAGGTCCATTGACAGCAGCGCCGCGTACGTCATTGTTAGCCGCCGGTGCTCATCAGCAGGCAGGTAGTACAGGTGGTGGAATGCCGGTGACACCGCTGCTACAATCGGGTGCGCGCGCTGCCGCTGGCGGTCCAACAGCCTATATAACATCGCCGTTCTGCCAACCACCAATGCCGATGGGCGCACCTGGTCTAACACCACCCCAGCCATTGCTAGCGACTCCCTCTGCTTTGGCACAGCAGACACTACAAACGTATGGGCATTTAACTGGTGCGGGCGCATCGAATTCATCATCGACGACTTCTTTGACAACACCCGTTGGCGGCGGCGTCGGCGGTGCGAGTGGTGGTAGTACAGGCAACACTGGTGGCACTGAAACAGTCAAGCCGCGTAAACACGCTATACCCATAATACATCCGATAACCCATGAGAACATACTGGACCCTAAACCACAAAAGAAAAGTACTGCAGTGGAGGTAAAGCCTTCGGGAACAGATAATGCGGCAGAAACACAGGAGAACATAGCAAGCGCCAAGGAGCCAACAGACAAATCCATCACAGTGTCCATCACTAAGACACAATCGTTCACATCGACCGTAGCCGTGACCACGAAGGAACAGCACAGCAGTGAGAATGTATCCGTCACTGCGGGCGCGGCCAACGTGGCAATACAAAGTTCTTCGTCGAAGGAGAAAATCGATCAGCAAATGCAGACGGATGCGGTGCGGGATCGTAGCACATGCAGGCGTGTGAGCACATACGAAGGGCATACGACTGACTCCCCGCCACCTCTTTCCATCGTGTCTGGTGATGAAGACAATGAGAATTATCTGTATGAAAATTTGCAGGCTACACAAGGCAGTGACCTAAATGTGAATGTACTTTGTAATCGGATGGGCGACTATTTGAATGAGGAAGAGCAGCAGCTGAGCGTGGGTGATGAACAATCGGCATTGCATGCTACAACCAGCATACACAGTGCGACCGGCGATGACGGCGACGACAGCAATTACGATGAAGGTAAGAGGGAATGCGTTTGAATAAATTTATTTTCGCACTAAAAAGCGTTCAGTGTGAAAAATAGTCAATTGCTATACTAAATTTTATCGCCTACTTTCAGAATCTACATCCCTAATGTTAGATGTTGCTGAAAACGAGCAAGAAAATTTCGAACTGGTAGGGCTATATGGCGTGGAGCAAGGTATGCAACAACATCCTTCTTCCGGCAGTGACGCGGACGACAAGTTCACACAAGATCGGCACGAAGAATCTGATATCTCCGCTGTTACCTCAGTGACCACACTGAGTGGCGCCGAGGACGACAACAACAAATCAAGTATAATTCAATCGCTAGATCAGCGGTCCACAGCTACTGAAACCGTTTTTCCGGCGCAGTCAGGGCAGCGCGCGAAGTCCGCACAGATCCAAAGTAAGTATCAAAGTTCTTGCACAAAGGCACGAAAACAACTGTTTTGTGCGGTCCGATACTTTTTTCTAACTAGTTCATATTTTAACTTACAGACGCAGCCGCCAGCACTGATACTTTATGCGCGGAAACATTTACAGCAACAACCGCAGCTGGCCAGACTATTGCACCTACAACAACGCAAACGTCTGCAGGCCCGACAAAGACACAATTAAAGAGCAGTAAATCGAATACATCAACCAGTTTAGGTGCGACTCCGATAGACAGTGGCGTTGCACCCACAACAATGCCACATAGCGGCAAAACATCTACACAAAAAACTACTCCTAACACTTCGGGTGCCTCATCATCGGCCACATCGACACCCACACATCATACATACACACAGCCACAGCAAACACAGCGGCAGCAGTATCAGCAACAACAACAACAACAGCAACCACAACAACAGCAAAGAAAAACTGGCGCTACTGCAGCGGCAATTCCGAGTGTTGCCAGCGCAGTTGGCAGTACAATGGCCGCATCGGGAGGTGGTGGCGTTGTCAGTTGTGGTCTGCCAACCTCGCAAGGCGGTGTAGCTGCAAATTCGAAAAAGGGTCGCAAAGCGTCAAAACGCGCTAAGGAAAGCCAGAAGAAGCTCAGTAAGCATAGCGACGTTAATAGCCAACGCTGCAATGCTGCGACGCTAAGCAGCAGCAACAATAATAACAATAGTATTAGTAATAATAGTGGCAGCATCAACAATAACAACAAAAGTATATTAAACAATGCCAATAATAATCTTAATAATAATTTAGCAACTAAAAATATGACAACTGTAACGGCAACAACAACCAACATCCTGACTGATATCAATAATGCAAATAGTTCTAGCGATAGTGGTAATTTAATAGAAACAATTACAACAGCGAATTTAAGACAACAACAACAACAACACCAACAGCAACAACCACATCAACAAGCACTGCAACAACGTAGCGGCAGTGTAACGAAAAGTGGGAGTTTGACACGCGGCATGCCAACGAAAACGAATACAAGAAGTAGGTGTTAGTTGTTTCTCTGCATCTTTGCATAGTAATACGCCAGTAGTACAGTAGTAGCCAAATTAAGGTGACGACCTTTGTTTGGCTAATTTTTTTTTCAGCTAGTTTTAAGGAGTTAAATGAGCCAATTTTTTACCATCACACCACAGCCGCGAGGTGAAATTTGTTTGTTAGAAGGTCCCATTAGTCCTTCGTTGGGCACCCGGGTCTGGGGTTTTTCGCTTTCTATTATAGCTGGCGACATGAGCCTCCAGGTAGCTTTCTAAAATATAATTTTCTATCGATTTATGGATATAGCCTTTTAAAACGGATCTTCAAACAGGACGAAAAAATGCCGGACCGGATGTCCAATCGAAGGTTTTAAAAAGGAGGGCTAAGACGGCCTAAAAAATTTAACACCAAAAAATCGAAAATAATGCAGTGTTCGTTTGAAAAGTATCTAATAAGTAACTAAAACTGTAAATGACATTTTGACATTGCTTCATGTTTTTTGACGAAAGTTGCGATAGCTCTTTAGGCGAGTCATTTTCATCAATAGTTGAAGGCGTGAAATCGTATGATTTGGTTAAAAATTCGCATTGTCGTGGCGGAAGTTAATGACAATTTCGCTTTGTTTCCTCAAAACTCGCCATTTCGATATTGGGTTTCTACAATTCCTTTGTGTTGTGTGTGCATTTAGTGCTGCATGACGGAACGCTGTAGTAGTTACCGCTACATTCAAATTCAGAAGGTATTAATAGAACGCCCACTACTATTTTTTTTGTCAATATCGCAGTTTATTTTCATATTTAAAATATAAGTTGCAAATTTCCGGTTTATTCTAAAGCAATTTATTAAGTACATTGGTTATATTTTCCATCGCTCTGATTTACTATTGCTCAGTTTTGTTGCTGTTGTATCAGCATAAGTATTTCCCATAAAATTACCGGATATAAATCCGGTCCGTTCTGGCAACGTCGAACCGACTGCTCAGTGTCGTCTCGCATGGCATTCGTACTCCTTCTGAGGACTTAGAGTAGAATACAAATGAAAATGCCATTAAAAAATTCTATAATCTTAATATTTTATTGCCCCTTGAAAGAAATTTGAATTAGAAGTAAAGCAATTTGCATAAACCCCAAAAAACCTGCCTAACACAATCAGATTAACTCTGTAAGAAAGCTTGTACTTTTTTAATGTTTTTTTTTTTTTAGTATGTTGGCAATAATTTTCTAGCCTCTACTGTGCAGAAGTATCAATTAGCTTGAGCAGCTAATAGAATATTGATTGTTGATAAATTTATTTTTTATTTATTAACAAATATTTCTTTATAATTTACCATTCAATCCATTGGCTCTGTAAACTCTCCACATTAAGTCTCTTATTTTTTGACTTTAAATACATTTTTTATCTTGAAAACTTTGCAGTTTCGAACATTAATTATTAATAATAGTACTAAAAACATAGTTTTTTTGAGAAGAATATTTTCATATTTAAGAATTACAGATGACACTGTTACCGCCTAGAGCTAGAAACATAAATATGCAAATCTACTGCTTAGAAAGCGTATTCGATTTTTGTAGAAAGTACCCAAAGACAAAGGACAACGCCGCAACGATTGTTAAAACGTTTTTTGTTTCTTACTTTATTCTTTGTTTTGTTTTTTTAATTTTTTGTAATTTTTTAGGTAGTTTTTTCGTTATTTTAAAATTTTTGTTATTCTATTTAATTTTTTTTTGTCATTTGATTTTAGTTTTTTTTGTTATTTTTGATATATATTTTTTTTCAATTTTTTATTTATTTTTCTTTTACATTTTTTCATTTATTTATTTATTATTTTTTTTTTTTATTTAAGTATTTTTTTATTTATTTATTTTCTTATTTTTTTTTTTAAGTATTTATTTTTGTTATATAAATTTTTTTTCAAGTATTTAGTTTTTTTTTTCATTTAAAAATTTTTTTTTTATTTCTTTATTTTTTTAATTTTTTTTTTAGTTTTTATTTTATTTTTTAATGTTTTTTAATTTTTTTTTTTTTTTTGTAATTTTTTTTTTTTAATTTTTATATTTTTTTTTATTTATTTATATGTTCTGTGATTTTTTAACTCATACTGTACTGACTCGCCGGAATAGAATCGTAGCTTCATAGCTGAACTATTTTTGTACTAATTTCACTATAACATTTTCCTTTTGTTACCGTCTTGCTCAAGGTGATTCCCTGACGGACATTCATCAAACGATCGATCCCGTTTCACCTGTCTTGACACCACCACAACAACAACAACAGCAACCATCTAAACACTTAAAGACTCAGGAGATTGTAGCTCAATTCCTGCAGCCATCAGAACAGCAATTGCAATTTCTCAACAGTTCTTCGTCTGCATGTGAAGATGAGGAGGAAATGTGCGCGCGCCTACAAATGCAGCTGCAACAAGATACGACTGGGGCAGGAAACAACATGCAGGATATTAAATTTGGCGACTTTGCGGAAGGGAAAGATTGCGACGGAACTACATCGCCACCGCCTATGGGGGCACAACAACAACAATTGGAACAAACTCGACAAGTCAAATCCAGCTCACCTGAAAAGGAAGCGGCGAATCCCAATAAGACAGATTCGTCGAAAGATACTGTGGATTGTACGCCAATCGCCAGCACGATAACGCTAACGAAAAACAGCAACGCGGGCAGTGCCCGTGCCGGTCAAAAATCGGCTAATGTGCAGAGCAGCGCCATAGTGCCACCCAAACCGCGCAAATACTCATTGGATGAGTTGAAGTCGCTTTCGAAGTCTAGCGAGGCACGCAAGCCGCCTATGGTATCTTGTCAACGTGGTGATTGCATTTCACAGCTGTTTGTTTCGCGACAGCAGCATCATCACCTAACACATCATGCCCACAACATGTCCTCATTAGCGTTACATCAGCATTTGCAACAACAACAATACCAACACATGAACTTCAATGAATCCATGGAATTGGTGAGCGGCAAGCGTGGACGCAGCGGTCAGGCGAAGAAGCATCACGAGCATCAGAGTGGGGGTGGCGCTATTAGTGGTGTGTTGAGCGTTGCCGCCACAGGTGTCGGCGGCGCGGTGGGTCCGGGTGGAATGGGCAACGTGGGTGGCATTATGAGCGCACAGCAGCAGCGTAAAGTTGACTTTATACGCGTGCAGTTGTCGCTGAAGGAAGAGATCAAGCTGTCGGAGTGTGAAAATGCTTGGCAACCGGAAACGTTGCGCAGCAAATCCAATAATGTTTCGCCGTCGGGCGCTAACGAGGACATCGACGCGATGCTGAAGAAGGTGCGCGGCGTTCTAAACAAGCTGACGCCCGACAATTTCGATGTGCTACTCAAGTCGATGACGAGCATCACAATGAACACACAGGAGAAAATGCAACAAGTAGGCATATTTTGTTGAACGAGTGGGTATTTTTTCGCAAGCATTTCGAGTAAAGAGATATGAATCAGCGATTGTTGCGATTCCCAGTTTTGCATAGGAGGAACAGTTCATATCTGGTTTATCAAAATGTGCGAATAAATCCTGAAAATCAAATTTCCCTTAATAGCTTCGAATTATTCGAGCTAAAAACTACAGTTAATCAAAGTTATTGAATCGAAATTCTTAGAGCTAATTTACACGATGACTTTTCACCCTGGGTGGATTCGCGCTCAACGAACGAATGACCTAAGAAAATTGTCTGCTCTAACTTAAAAAACACACAAGGAAAGCCGCAAGCAAAAAGTCATCGTTTAAATGCACGAAGATTTTCGAAAACTTGTTTAAAAGAGAAGTTTAAGAAAACCCTTGGTGAAAAGTTATTGTGTAAATTGATGCTTACACTCAGCATTTTATACTTTCTAATTACAAAATTTCATTTCGAAATGATGTATGACCTATAACGATTTTTTCCCCATTTTATTTAGATATCTGTAACCATTTTTTGCTTTTCTGGAGCAAACAAATTATTTTTTTACTTACGCGTAACTTTTATAAAATTTGAGTCAAATAATACTTCCTTCGAGTCTACGAAATTATGTAATTAATGCTGAACTTTGAATTGAATGAATTTTGTTTTCGCCTACACGGCGACTCACTTTCGCATTCAATAGAATAATAATGTCACCCTTACTTTGCCCTTACACATTGCAAATTATTGATGTCACATTTATCAAACCTCCCTCCCATCACAGGTGATGCTGCTAATTTTTGAAAAAACCGTGAGCGAACCGAATTTCGCCCCTACATACGCCAAATTCTGCAAAGTGCTCTTTCAAGAAATCAAGGCCGAGAGTAAGCAGCTTTTCTCAAGCTCGCTAATCAACCGCATCCAACATGAGTTCGAGACAAATGTGAACGATGCAAATGCAAAAAAATTAAAATTGCAACCCATGGTCGATAGGCTGGAGAGTTGCATCGATTCGAAAGAACGCCTGGAACTGCAGGCTGAATTGGAAGATCAGGAATATCAGTTCCGACGTCGTGCTTGGGGCACAGTTCGCTTCATTGGCGAAATGTTCAAATTGCAATCGTTGACTAACGATCGAGTGTTCATGTGTATCGAATCTCTGCTGGAGCATGGCTCCGAGGAAAAACTTGAGTATATGTGTAAGCTGCTGACCACAGTGGGGCACCTCCTGGAGTCGCCAGATCACACCAACAATGTACGAATGGATAAGATCTTTCGCAGAATACAGGATATCATTCATAAATCGCGTAGCAATAAACCAGCTGGCGGCCATTTCAAGATCAGCAGTCGTGTGCGTTTCATGATGCAGGATGTTATGGATTTACGCGCGCGCACCTGGGATCATCCACAGTCGCAGCCACAACAACAGCAACAACAACAACAAATGCTGATGCAACAACAACAACAGCAGCAGCAGCAATCAACACAACGTCGCTCAGCGATGAGCTCGAAGCAGGACGACAAAATGCAGTCAGGCATGAGCGGCAACATGTACGAGAAGAACAATCGACTGGGCAACTACGGTGGTGGCGGCGGCGGCAATTCGGGCAATCAACGTCACTACTTTCAAAAATCTCAAAAGTCACAACAATTTATGCAACAACACGAACAAAAACTGAATATCGATTTAAACAAGCTGAAATTCACTAACGATGAGGTAACCCAAAGCACAACCAAACTCGGCAGCTCCACGCTATACCTTTGGCGCACACCAGGAAGGCAGACTGTCGCAAACACAACCGTAGGCGGTAATCCGCCCGCATCACTGTTGACTTTGAACTCCAGTGGCATGAACGCAGCCAACAGCAGCGGCTTTAAGCGCCAGTCCTCTATGCTAAGCTCAGCAACAACAACAGCAATTCCGTCGGCACTGGCCAATAATCCTTTTCAAGTGCTCGACAGACAGGAGAAATCGAACGAGTCATATATGGGTGCGTCAACATCACCGCAAGAGCACAAAGATACACAGTTCGTATTGGACGATAGCGATTTGCCCAACCTGAGTAAGAAGGAATGCCAAAAATTGCTTAATCAACTGATCGAGGAAGTACTCGACGGCGGCAGCAGCCGCAGCAGCAGCATGAGCAATAGCTGGCAGCATGAGACTGTTAACGAGTGGTGTAGTCTCAATTTGCGTCAACAAAAGTCCTTGCTCAAGTACCTTTTTAACGACTACCTGCACTTGGCCACAGTGAAGCGTGCACAGCGAAAGGCTTGCGCCGCCATATTTGTGCATTTGATGCGCGCCAAAGTTTGTGAGCCGCAAATGTTTGCACAAGTCTACACAGCACTGGCAGACGAACTGCCTGACCTGCAGGTTGACGTGCCCAATCTTTGGACATACATTTTTGAGTTTATTGGACCACTCTTGCACGAGCAACTGTTGCATTTCAACGACATTTGGCTACCACAATGGGCTGACGACATACACTTTACGAAACGTTTTCTCCAAGCGCTCATCACCTACTTCACCAGCGAATTTGGCGCTACATACACGCGTGAACTGTGGAATAAAGAGTTCAAATTAGAACATGGCCAGCAATTCATGAACGATGCCGCACAATGGCGCGACTTTATCAACTCTAATGAATTTCAGTACATACACGATCGCAATTATAAACCACCGCTCACTGTGCATGCAACGTCGAGTCATCCCGCTGCCATAGCGGAGCAAATGGCACGCATTGAATATTTACTGAATGCGGCAAATGGCTGCGATCTAGCCATAGACTACATAAATACGAATGTGCACATAAATACGCATTTCATACGCAGCCTTACGAAATTTCTCTGCTGTGATTACGCAACTGTGATGCCGACGACAAGCGCGTCCAGTGCGACGCACTCAACGACGACGACTGATAAAAATAGTAGACAACTAGACGCCGAACTATTTCGCCAGAAATGCATACCGCTACTGAGGCTTAGCCTAGACGGTGTGGAGGCGCATGAGTTGGCTTGTCTTGATGCTATCGTTGACGCCATGCAGCAATTCCATGACATTCCAACCGCCAATCAGCTCATCTGTAGCGTATTCGATTTGATCTACGATAGTGAGGTGATACCGAAAGAGTCCTTCGACAAGTGGTATCGGGCGGAGCAAGCAAATGTCTGTGTAATTGATAATAAAGAAGCAAAAAGCTTTCTGGAGACCAGTAATAGCGCGACGAGTCTAATGAAGGCGTCAGCAAAAAAGTCGTTTGCGTTAGCGCCGATGGCATCCTCTAGCAAAGCTGGCAGTGGCAGTGGGCGTATGAATGAAGAGTTGCACGCTTACATGGAAAAGCTGCTTTAGCGCCGTAGGCGCCAAGGCCGCACCGACAAATATAAGCAAAAACAACAGCAGTAGGGTAGCGGGTGTGGAGTTGGGGGCCATTGTAATGGCAGCGCGGCCAAGCAACAACGCACTTATGCTGTGTTACAATCTCAGTGAGATGAATAAAAGCGAGCAGAGGAGGAAGACGTAAATGGAATTACATACAAATAGTAAACTCAATTAAAGAATATACACAAAACCTGCATAGGAAACGTCGGATTAACTGCTATGCCCATGTTTTGCCGCCGCCTGTTTAGCACCGCCCCACACGACCACCCACACAACAATAATTAAAAAAAATGAGGAATGAAAAAAAGAATTAGTCTGTATATATGAAAAATGCATATTTTTAGCTGAGCGAACGAAAGGCACTAACAAATCAAAGATAAACAAAACAAAACTAATAGGCAAACTACTAATTAAAAAGAAAAAGAAAAAACAACAAAAAAACACAAACATAATAAAAAGTCAGAAAACAAAAGCGAAACAAATTCAAAACTAACTGCTACATTAGAGTGTGTATGTGTGTATGCGTGTGTACATATTAGTAAGTAATGTAAGGCATTTAGCGAAGAACTTTTGAAAAAAGTTTAGTGGTGAACAACAGCCCACAATAATTTGGTCTCAAATATCGTCACGTAAAGATTTTAATAGTTTGCTATTTTTTATTGAAAAATCTTGACAAAATTACATATAATGCGCCAACATTTGTTTTTGGCTCTCTCTCTCTCTCTCTCTCTCTCTCTATCTCTCCTATTTAATTTAAAGTGTTTTCCTATTTTCGGAATATCATACAAGTATTAAACAAAAACAAAAACAAAAAAGGATAAAAAATACAAAAAATCGTTCATACCTTAACGATGCAAGAGAGAAAAAACTGACGCTAACACTTATACATATATTTTATGTAGTACAATTAGAATATATGATGTAAATTTAAAATTTTAGTTTTAAATCTAAGCACCCACACCTGAATCTCTAACAGGAAAAGAAAGTGAGAAAGAGGTATGCAAAATGCCCTTTTTTGCTTTTCACAAGCAGTAAGGCCAAGAATTGCGTACACAAAAACGCACACGGAATGCGTAAGTGGCAATGCCATTTGCCGTCATTGCGCAGGCGCGTCAATGCTGCTGCCTAGCTCGCGTGCGCGCTTAACCGCTACTCGTCAAGTGCTCGCATTCTTGCGCGTAATTTCTGTGTGCAACCGGTCCTAATCATTCCTATTACTTATTATTGTTTTGTATATAAATGCTTAAGCAAAGGTCGAAACATCAATCACATTCACATTCACAATCCCACGCACATAACTTATTTATCACACTCATTGCCCTCCATCACCTTGCCATGCCAATTAACCTTTCCATGGGCCTCAACAGCCTATGTACATTTAGCCAAGCCATTCCATTGCCTCTCTGCAGCTAAGCACACATACAAACGCCGCTTTTTGTATACTTCATTTAATGCATTTTGGTCTCTTTGGTACCTTTACCCTTTGGGAATAGTAGTACGATTAATAAAATTTCACCAAATACCTGTTTACGCCACATGTATAAAATTGCACATTGCATTCGAGTAGTGCAGCAAATTTCGTAGTAGTATTAAGTATTGTTTTTTGTTAATTTTTTTTTTTTTTTTTTTAAGAAAATTTTGTGTTAAAAACTTACCATCACATTAACCACATTAAACGGCTGTCTGAATTCTTTTATCGGTATTATAATTATTTCATTTATTCCAAAAAAAAAAAAAAAATTTTTTTTAACCAAATCACACACGCACACCACCTTTACTATACACACAACAACAAAATTGGCAATATTTCATGTAATTGTTGAATGAAGAACAGAACTACGACTACACAGAAAGGTTAAAAATCACAAAGCATTATTCAAAAAATTTATATCTCACTATCTCACTAAAAGTGGAAGAAATCCATAAACCGCAATTCACGAGAAAGCATACAGAAATTCCAAAGAATTGTTGTAACTTTTTTCTAACTGAAAATGTTGTGAAACGTTCGATGATAAAAAAGATTTAAATAAAATCAAATTAACAAAAACAAAAAAAAAACAAAATTTAACTAATTGATACTATAGAGGAAATTCCAATGTGAAGAGTAAAGTATTTTAGAACAAAAATAAAAGAATAAAAAATTCCAAAAAGAAAAGAAAGAAAACAAAAATTATTTAAAGCAGAAAAACATGTACCCTGTGCGCTTTAAGCCGCCTTTATTTATTTTCTATGTACAACATAAGCATAAACATACTTATTAAAAGTTAAATTATTCTATATTCTATTCCTTTTTGTATAAAGGTTTTCGTAGCAATTAATAGTAAAGCCTCCATATTCAAGAGTAAGGCTTTCCACTAATTGTAGGACTCTACACGCGATAAACGTCAGACAAGTAACAAAAAAAAAAAGGAAAACTTAAATTTCGCAATTTTTTTCGTATAATTTTTAAGTAGCTCTCAATTTTAGATACCATTCGATTGCATACATTACAAAAGTAAAATAAAATGAATGCAATAATGCTAAATATTGATTACACACAGCCAGCCAGCAAATGTGTAGAATGAAAAAGAAAAAACTATATAACCATCTTACTGAAAAATCATTAAAAAGAATTCAGCTACATTTTGAGGCTAACGAAGTTATTTGAAAGAGTTGAAGCCTCTAAAAATATACAATATATGTTTGTATGTATGGGGCCATCATTGTAAAATGATCTACGGAAACGAGATATTCGCAAAATACGAGTATGAGGAGGTTAATTCACAAATTTGTAAGTGGCGTTTATTTGAATTCGAGGTATACAAACAAATTATGAAATAAAAGAGTAAAAGCAAATTTAACAAACAAAAATTAAATTTATGTTTTTCTCTTCCTTTTACCTGCAACATAAAACAAATTATTATTATTATTTTGTTTTTATTATAAATTTTGATGCTTGAAAGAGTGAAACAAATCATTCTTACTTAGAAATTAGTATTAGATTTAGATTTATTTGGTGTGCACTACGAGCTCATGATCTTTTGTGCCTCACTCATGAGACCCTTGAATTCGGGTAGAAAGAGCGAAATGTGCATTATTAATTTTTACAGCAAGCGCAAATTAGTGGCAACTTAAAATCAGCAATTTATGAACAACACCTTTTTCTTCTACCAAATGCAAATTTGCAAGTTGGTATGGCTACTCGCAATCTCTGCAAGCCTTTCACCCAAAAATAATGTGACATCCGCTAGTGAAAAACGAGAAGTTAAAATCTTTGCGCGTTATAGTCGCTGCCATATTCCACTGTTTATTTAAAAAAATCAATTTTTCAAGTTTTAATAGTAGAAAATTCAAAAATGATCTGTTTTTTTTTAACGAGACTTGGATTAATGTTCAAATTTGAGGCCTGAAAGCCGTAATATAAATATAATTTTCAAGAACGCCACTTTTTACTTAAAAATCTGAGTCAAAAGGCTACGTTACTTTAACGTTTTATTTTTGCTTTATTCACTTTTTTTGTTGTATTCAATTTTTGTTTTTCACTAACATTTGTTTTTGTCTTACTGAAATTTTTCTTTACTTTTTTAAAAAAAATTTTTTTTTACTTTTTTCAAATTTTTTTGTTTTTACTTATTTTTTTCTAAAATTTCTTTTAACTTTTTTTCTGGACAAAAGACTAACATTTCACTTCTTTTAGGAATTACTTAACAAATATACTAAGCACCGAAAATTTTGACGCAACACTTTTGCTATATTTAAAAAATAATTGTAAAAAAAATTGAGCAAATCATTTAACAAAGTTTTTTATTAAGGTTTTTTTTTTCATTTACATATGTTTTTTTACTATGGTCCATAGGCAGTGGGACACATTTTTTTTTGAATTTTTTTTTTAATTATTATTTGTATTTCTTTATATATTTATTATAATTTTTTTGTTTTTTTCGAGGCCTGAAAACTGTAATATAATTATAATTTTCAAGAATGTTTTTTTTTTACTCAAATATCTGTGTCAGAAAGGCTACCACGTTTTAACGTTTTGTAGAAATTCCACTAATTTTTTTATTTTTTTTTTGTACGAAGTAATTTCCTTCAAGAATTACTTCATTAGTATACTAAACACTGATCGAATCTTTAACTTTTATACCTAGCAGTTTTTTATATAGATGTTTTGAATCTAACAAGATTTTTCTCATTTGTTTATGGGCAGTGTTTTTCCCCCTTTTTTAAATATTACTTTCTGGTTATTTAATTATTTTTTTTTTTTTTTTGTTATTTAATTATTATAATTATTTTCTTTTACATTATTCTTATATTTTTTTCACAAGCCTTTGACTTTGTGAATATTTTTCCTCTGCAGCAACTGGTATTAGATATGGCAAATCATACGAATACCTAATTAAAAAACATTTGGGAAGTTCATATTTATGCAAATGATTTGGTCTTAATAAGACAATTACAAATTACCATAACAGCACAACAACTAAATGCGTGTATTTACTGTCATAATTGGCAAAAACCATTATATCGGGTCATTTGCTCTAAATTGTGTATTGTCCTATACATTTATTAAAATATTCAAAAACCAGCCCAATTTTTTTACGATGCAAAATTGTATGCATTACTGCTAATTCTCAAGATTTTCATTGTGAACAAATTCGAAATCCAGTAGTTTTCAAGTAATTTACCGTTAGTAATAAAGTCCAAATCGAGCGAGAAAGTTTAGTGTAGTGGAATATTTGACTGACTTATCACTTTTGTATGGCGAGCAGTTCCCATTTGATTTCATTCCATGAAAAAGTTAGTTTTTGAAATTACTTCATATGAAAATTTTTAATAATACTAAAAAACTGTATAATAGTATTTATTAACGTTTGATTATTGTATTTGACTGAAATTTTTAATGAGCGCGTATTTTATATTATAAAAAACTGATAAAATACACGTTTTTTTAATTAAGTGATAATTTTTTTTTTGTACGGATTACTTGACTTATGAAATAATCGTTTTTCTCTATATACTATATATATTTCTTTTTGTATTTTATTCAGAATATTTTGGAAAAATTAAAACAAAAAGTGGAAAATGCATAAGGCTTGATTTTTGCATCTTACTAACATTTTTAATGTGCGCCTTTTTTATGAAAAACGGATAGAAGAATTTTTTGTTTTTGATTGAGTAATGATTTTTTTGTACGAATTACTGGATTTATAATAAAAATGTTTTTGTAATTTTATTCACAATTTTTTGAAAACAAAAAATTTAAATTGTTAAATGTATTAAGTTTTGATTGTTGCATCTTTATGAAATTTTTAACGAACGCGTTTTTTTACGAAAAACGTATAAAAGACAAATTTGTTTTGATTGAGTGATGATTTTTTTGTGGAGCGATTTCTTGATCTATAAAATAATCGTTTTTGTTGTTTTTTTTTTCTAATTTTATACATGTTTTGAAAAAAATTAAAAAACGAAACTGTTCTTTTTTTTTGTTGTGTGAAAAAATAAATTCAATTTGTTTTTGTTTTGTGAAAAAATTTGTTTATTTTTTTGGGTTTTGGAAAATTTAGATTTTTTTTAAATTAAAATTTTTGAATTTTCTTTCCTTTTTGAAAATATTTATTTCACTAAAAATTGATTTAATTCACGAAGGTGAATTTTTTGATTCACGAAACGAAATCTTGTCCTCTGCCCCATAATATTATGCCAGGTAAAATAGAAATTTAAATAAAAAAAAAAAGATATAATTTTAAATATAATATATGTTAGTTACTTTTCTTCTACACAATATCGACGATAAATGATTTTTGAGCCCAATTTCTACTAGACTAAGATTTATTAGGAGGTTTGCACTTCGACCTCATGGGCTTTTGTGGCCGCTACTCATCACAGAGGGCACCCTAATTTCTACTAAACTTCCCAGTGTTTTGTGATTGTTGGAAAACCTTTGTAGTAAAACATTTTTCAAAACTTTTACTGTATTAAATTTTTCAATTTTCATGATTGTTATTTTTATTATTAAGTTTATTTATTTATTAACTTTTTTTTAAATCTAAGAACTTATAAAATCCAAAAAATTGAATCTAAAAACAACGAAAATGAATTTTTTTTTATAATTTCAACATTAAATTAATTTCAAAAACCAAAAAGGACCAAAACGGAGTCCAAATATAACTTCGTTAGTCTCAAAAACGGCAACCTGTCTCTTTGTTTATTTAATACAGTTTATTATAAATAAATGAAAGTCTTTCGTGTAAAACCAATAAAAAAAATAAGAAAATAATTAAACCATTTAAAATAATGCAAGAATTGAAAAATTATAAATTTAATGAATAAAAATGTAAACCTAATCAATTACATATAAATACCAAGTATTCACGGAAACTAAGCAGAATGTGAAGTGGAGTAAGTGTTAGTAAGTCAGCATCATTATCTAAAAAACAGGCTAAACAGACAAACTGAAATAAGTAACAGATACGAAATACATACATACATATAATCTACATATATACGAATGTATGTGGGTACTGTGCGATCCAAAAACAAAAACAAAAAAAAAGCGCTAACCTACCAATAATATAAATTATATAACAAAAAAAAGGAAAAACGAAAACATCATGCATTATATATAATCCATTCATGCATTCGATATGCTCGTATCAAATACACAACTCTAAATAAAATGAAATCAATAAGAGAATTGAAAAAGAAAAAGCAAAACGCAAATAGTAAACAGCAAACTGCAAACTGCAAGACAGCTTGAGATGCTTCGTTTCACCGAAGCTTGTTAGACGGCTTGTCTAAAGAAGCATTATGACTTTAAGTAAAAATAAAACAAATTAAAAAAATGAAGCGTACATACGACTGCATATTTCTTCTATGGATATGTAGGAGTAACCGTGCGCTCATAGTATAATGGATTAAACAAAACGAAAATATGTTGTCTTTTATTTTTGTAAAAATATTCGGCTGGGTGAAATATTCACGACAAAGTGAAAGGCCTTTGAAAGTGAAGGCCTGGAAAGAAGGTAGATATTTCTATATACTTATAAGTACAAGGATCTTCAAGCTGGAGTTTCTTCTTTAAATTCAAATGAGCTAACAGGAAAGGTACTGCTCGTCAACTGCTCAGTGATAGAAGTACCATTGGGATTCCTATGGCCACGAGCAAACTAACAATCAAATACAATATTATCCAATCAATTGTGATCACCTCATCGAGAGATACCACAGTCCGGAGACTTTTCCCGTAAAATATCAATGGTTTCGTTGCTTGTCGTTCCGGCCATAAAAAATCGTTAATCATCTCTCCTCTTTAACACTTAACACCTGTTATTGGAAAACCCTTTATAACCGGTCACTGGTTATTTGGCAGGCATTCCTTGAGACTAGGAGTTTTCTCCCGTGAGCATTGTAGAAGTGGTAGAGATGAGGAAGAGAAAGAAACAGTTGAGCACTTTCTCTGCAATTGTCTAACCAAATCAGAGCAGATTTTCTAGGTAGATACTTTTTCAGTTCTCTTATGGAACTGTCCGGCTTGGGGATTGGACTTATCCTGCGCTTCATAAGAGCCGCAAAATAGTTTTATGAAGATTAATAAAAGAGGTTCCGAATGTCGCACAGTGTTATTACAAGGGATCTGTAAGGTCTAAGTGAGTTGATTGTACAGACGGACTACCACCATAACCTTACCTAAACTCAAATTAGGCATTGCTTATTTAGTGTCAAATGTAGGAACTCTTCTACTAGTAATAATACAATAATACCGACCCGTTAGGTAGAATTTTCGTTGACATTTATTCATATTACCTCTACCTTTGAGATGATCCTACAGAAAATAATCCAAAGTTCTTCATACGAGCGTTCTTGGTGACCGAATTTCTGCAGAATAGCGAGAAATTATTCTCCGCGAGAATTTCCTTTGCAATAAATTGATTGGTTCAATACCTGTATGGCTCGTCTTGCCTTCTCCTTGAAACCACAAACCGTCAAATTGCATACCATCAGCAATTGGGCAAAAAACGCTTTGTCAACACATCCGATAACGATTTAAGGAGAAAAATAAAAACCTTCAAACATAACAGAAGAGGGATGCACAGGCTTTTTAACATATTGCCGTTGATTTTCCCGCACTCAAATAGGGCTATTTTTGTTTGTGCCCATACAAATGGAAATGGGAAGATGATTTCTTCAGTAAAACCAACGGTGCTGTATTTTACCTAATATACATATTTTTATGTTCGCCACCGAACTGTGACAGCTGTCAAAACAAAACACTGCTAAACCCCTAGAAACTCTAGCTTGAAAGACTCTGTACAAAGTTAGGCTTGTGGCATAAATGGCACGCGCTTTTTATTTTCTTTGAGCTAACGTCAATACAGCCATTATTTCTTAGGTGTTGGGAAAATTGCAAAACAACTAATAAATAATAATTTTTTAATTCAACATCTTTTCTCCATTTTTTTTTTTTTTGCTTAACAATCAGCATTTATTTGTCGTTACAATAACGTTACCCGGCTGAAAGATGGAACGACGTGGACGCATTCCTGTTGCACGCTTTCGCACTCAAGAAGGTAAAACCCGCAGTCGCAGTCGTGTGCGAGATCCTGACTATAATGAGCAAGATCCCGAAACTGATCTGTTTACCCTGCTGGAGGATAATATTGCACTGAAGGAGGAGAATAAAGCATTGAAAATCGAAATTGATAACGGTGAGTAAAAAATGCGAAGAACTTAATTATAAAATCATAAAATATTATATAGGAAAATAAAAATGAGTGTAATATTGACACATGTTCAATAAGAAATGCCTTATAAGGTTGGAGATGGGCGAAGTAGTTTCGAAAAGAACTCAATTTAGAAAATAGTAAAACACGAGCTAACATCTCCAAATCCAGCAGGCGGTTTTCTGGTGCATGTTGGAGCGGACGCAAATGTCCACAAATGGCAAAAATATATGTCTTCTAATTTTGAACTAATTTTTGTTATAAATTTCTCAGACTAGCGACTTAAATGAAGGGCTGAGGGTTTATGCCGACACCATGACTCGAAAGCTGATAAGAGGTGTCATTATTTTTCTAATTACACCGGCCAATAAAATTAAGTGAAAATATTTTACCAAAAACCAGAGTATACTTTTCCAAAGCTTTTCGACGTGATGAATGCAAATGCAAATCGTGAGTCATAATTGCTCTGGTGGCGCAGGTTTCCGAGTTACCACCTTGCTCAACAATTTAGCGGAATATATTTAAAAACTGCAAAGTTTATTCCTCAAAAGTGATATTATCGCCTTCAACGGACTCCCCATCACCTACAAGGCACCTATGCCAGCGATTGATACAGCTCTTGAAGCAGTTCTGAAACTCTATTTTCGAGCCTGGATATCAGAGCCATCCTGGATTTTTTCATCACTTCTTTTTGGCTGTTAAAATGCTGAAGAGGTTCCCGTAGCGGTTTTTTGACTCGTTCAAATAGAAAAAATTGCAGCAAGCCATGTCTGGAGAATTCGACGGCTGTTGGATGGTATTCGTTTCGTTCTTGGTCAAAATTAACCGATGATGATGGTACTGTGCAACGGCGCGTTATCAAAGTGCAAAATTCACGAGATGTTTTCCTACAGATCCTCTTTTTTTTGACGAATTCGTGAACTGCTTCACGTAACGTTATTAACTATCTGTCCTTCTGGCAAAAATTAAAAAAATCGTGATGTACAATACCGTTGTAATCCATAAAACCGTGGGCATCGATTTCTTTTTTGACTAAAGACGACGTGGTTAGAATGGTTCATTCGGTGCCCTCCACTCACTCGCCTGATGTCTGGATGGCATGTCGTACTCATAAATCTACGTCTCGTCTTCAGTAATGATGCGTTTGTTGAATGTTGGGTCGCCTGATGAATATTCAGCCTTGGAAATCCTGTCTTTGACGATAACAATGCGGCCCATTTGTTACATGAAATCCATGTGCTTAAGGACCAACTTTGCATCAATACGTCACAAACTCAAATCATTAACTACAATGTCCTGAACTGATCTATAAGCAGCTCCTGCCAGCTCTCTGATGGCTAATTGATCAACTTTTTTCTTTCTTTTGTTTTCATCAGTTTTCGATGTTGACGGCCTGCCACTACTTTCGTCATCCTCGATAGGCTCACGATCTCTTCTGAAGCGTTCATGTCATTCGTAATCGGGTGTTTTCGTTAGAGTATCTTTTCCAAAACGCCGACACAGTCTCCCAACATTTCTAAGGCTTTCCCAACATTGAATCCACTTTTAATGCAAAATTTTATACAAACTCGTTGCAAATTCTAAATTATTTTTGAAATTGTAACTGTAAAACCAAATCGAAAACACGTGCAGAGGTAGATTTACTCAAGATGGCATAACTTTTACAAATTCCAAGCAATTACGATAAAATTTTGGAATGTTAATCACAGAACTCAAATTAGTGACTTAAAGCGTCACATGGTAATTGTTTCGGGAACTTTTTGATCAGGTGGTATTTTAATCTAAAAGAGCAAAAAACGCGATTTTGGACAACATTTTTTTCCCCTAAAATATACCAAATATATAAGTACTGGTATTTTCCATTCGAATACCATTAAATTTGCAGCTATTCCTTTTTTTGGGGGGAAAGAATTTATGGGGAATGCCTCGGTAGTCTAGCGTAAGTGGTTCAGTAGTCCAGCCTGCCATCCCAGAGGTTATGGGTTTGAATCCCACGTAAAGCATGGTCCTCGCACTTTTTCAAACTTACCTACTTTGCTACCCCAACCTCCTTATCCTCAACCCCAAAAACCTTATCTTTCCAATCCTTACTCCCGCACAAAAGTTAGCGCATTACTAGCATTGTGGCTGCTAAAACAAACAAAAAACAAAGAAAAAGACACAGTTACACATTACATTAGTGGCGCCATCAAAAGAGGAAGCGGTCCTTCTGATAGAAAAATGTGAAACACAGATGGCGCTCTAAACAGTTAGAAGGCAATGTTCCTAAGCAACGCTACTTAGGATTGGTGGTGGTAGGCTAATCACCTACCCTGCCAGAAAGCAAAATAGATTAACGAAACTAACGCAAGACTGAGGCCCTATGCTCCCGAATAGAGTGAACAAGCAAAACAAAAAAAAAAAAAGCTGTTACAACAACAGTGAAAAATAATTTGCATAAATTGAATTGAAGTTTTCAAAAATCGCAAAAATTAAATTAAAAAAAAGTAATTAATAAGAACGATTAGAACGAAGCGGGTTATCATAAAAATATTATATATATTAATACATATTGCAGGCAAAAAAGCGCAAAATGAATTGGAGGAGAAGGAAACCAAAGTGCGTGAGGAATTAGATGCTTTAAAGAAACAGCATCTCGTTAACGAGACACAAATCAAGGAGCTTACCGTTAAATTCAATAAATTAGGCAGCGAACGAAATGCTCTGGACAAATTACATAAAATGAAAATCGAGAAAATTACAAGGTGAGCTAACAAATAATTGTGCCACAACCTTTTTTCTAACATATTTTGCCTGCCATTCATTACAGCCTGGAGAATGAGTTACAGTCGCTGCAAGAAAACCAAAAGCTTCTTGCTTCCACAACACCACCACCGTCACCACCAGCAATTCTTAATGTTGCTGTGGCGCCCATTGCCTCGCCGAGTTTGAGCAGCAAACTACTAAAGATTATACCAACGCTGAGCAGTGGTGAAATGGAAAGCATTGTCGATGTGGAACCTACAGCAGCGCTGCCCATCACAAGCGATCTGGTCGAGCGTTTGGTTGACGAATTTCAAACATTGAAAAATTCTATGAATGCCGTGGAACTGCAGCTATATGAAGCGAATGAAAAAATAGCCGAGCTATTGGAGAATGTAGGTTTAAATTTGTAAAATGAAAGTAGAAAATGAAGTTGACTAAAAATTGGAATACTTGCAGCAACACCATTTGGAGGAGGAAAACGAAACGCTACGCACGGAAAATACAAATCTGACCAAAGTCGCCAAATTGTTGACGGAAAATATGAAGGAAAGCGTTGAGACAAGCAAAAAGTAAAGAAGTTTAATTCTTTTTTTCTAGTAATTCAAACTTATTGAAAACCTTTTTATGTCAAAACACAGAATGGAAGCTGCGCTGATCAAATTAAAGCAACGCAACGATGAATTGAATGCGAAGACACGCGACATAACCGATGGGCAACCTGAGCCAAGTCCTTCACCAACCACGATCCAGGCCAACGAAGAGTTCGAACAAATAAAAGAGGAAGTCGAAAGTCAAAATCGCGATCATAATGAGCGCATTGTTGAAATGGTGAGTTGACGCTGAAAGATTTGCAAATAAGCGTAAAGAAATTGATATTCTCTTAAAAATTGAATTGAAATTCTGTGCAATGGGTGTACAATTAGCGAAACGGCACTTACGTTTATCACTTTTATGTGCAGTAACTCCAGGTAATAAACGGACCGACTTTAGTTGCTTGAAATGTATAAAAAGTATGATATATCCTTCTAATTTTTTAATTGTACCAACAACAAGAAGCAAAAAAGAAACACACGTTTTCAACAAAAAAAAATGCTGCAAAATAAAACGCAATCATCAGACAAAATGCTAGGCAAATGAATAATTGCAACTATAGAAAGTGTCCCATTTTTATGAGATTGGCACGAAAAGGTTAGCAAAATTCATCTGAAATACGGCTGGCAATACGTAGTAAAATTGTATATTATACTGACAAAAAACAAAAAAAAAAAAAACTGTTTGCAAAATTTCTAGTTTAGTTACTAAAAGCCCTTACACTGCTAATGACAGTCTACGCAAATCTTCTAAATACATTAGGTAGGCAGGTAGGTAGAAGTGGCAGTCGGTCTTTAAACCAACTCTCTTAGATCGTTACCGATCCATTGTGATACCACAGTAGCTGCTTACCTGCTACTCCTCCTTAAACCATTTTGTTTTAAGTGCACACCCATTGATCTCGCTGGCTCTTATATCCTTAAGGCCATCAGAATCATTCAAGAACGATGAGCCAAAGTATATAAACCTAGTGGCAAACCACGCAGGACAGTGACAAAACAGATGTCTGGCATGCTCTTCCTCCTCCTGATTCATGCAGCTACTGCCATAGTCGCACCGAGGTACGTTCAATCTTTGAGCATGTCGGCTTAGGAGACAGTCGCCTGTGAACAAAGCAGCTAACATAGAGACGTTTTTCCTTTGACCTTTGAGCGCCTTACGTCAGATTTTTGGCCAAATAGATTTTGATAGCAGTATAGCAGCAACCTGAACGGACGATGCTACTTATACCACGCAGTTTGTAGGTTGAGAAGGGTATATCTACAATCTCCCCAAGAGGGAGGCGAGTGATAGTGCCCTTTCGCGCTAATTTGTCTGCCTTACAATTCTCTTGTAAGTCACTATTCTCTGGCACCCATATCAAAAGAATGCGGAAATATTCCTCCATGTTTAGTATTTGCGCGCAATGATGAAATAAGTGACAACCTCACCAAGAGATTTAATTTCCGCTTGTCTATCAGAATAAATATAGTGTTGTCAAAGGTAGTCACATTTTTGCTTAACCACATGAATGGCGATAATTTCAGCCAGAAATACGCTACAGTGATTACTTTGACTTCAGTAGACGCCAAAGCCAACTTTATCGTCAAGCTTCAAATCATCAGTAAATAATCATAAGCAATTTTTTCGGACCGGCTATTTTGTCAACCCACTCATTTCTGGTTGGAAGTCTATTACTAAATAACAAACTAAAATATAGTTCATCCAAACAGCAGTCAACAAGATTAGTTGGACCCAAACTGAGTGTTATCGCCGAGTGCCCAACACCTAAATCGCACTATAGATTAGTTGGGGCAAGCCGAGCAGCAGCCGAGTATACTGTTTATCCAGCAAGTCTACCTCCCTTAGAAAAAAAGAGTATTCAGAGCATCAGAGGGTGCAGTTCTAAGAGCGTTGAAATTTCTAAACTTTTTTCTAATTATATTAAAAGAAGTTCAATATTCATAGACCGGATAATGTGCATATGCGTAGCATTAAGCCCCCACTGAGTTCCCGCAAAAGGGTACTCAAGGAAAGTAAAGGATGAAGAAGGAATCGTAAGGGTTTGGTTATGCATTTCTGTTGTTTGGGTAGGCAATTTGCCGACTTTGCAAGTACTAGCGATTAGTCTATCTGAATAGTCCTAACAAAATGTTTAGCTGATAAAACGGGAATATCTTAGATAACTGCTTGTTATGTGTATGCCGTCGAGAAATGTTAACAGACAAAGAATGTACATACCCATTAGAATTTTTCACTTCGACAGGGCAATCAGCTTATCTTGTCAACACAACTTGAAACACTTTCATATTTTCCTATGTTTTATTCACCTAAAGCCACACACGGTTGAAAGGGTGCAAAAGGCCGCACCTATCGTGATTTTGCTACTCGGCTCTTAGTGAGTTTGATAGAATCCACGAATTCACAATACAGTGCCTGTATTTAAGAATACCTTATAAGACACGTGGCACTCAGTCGAGCTTGAAATTTCGGGACTTTCGTCCCGTAAATGTTGAGATGACTGCAGATGATGTTGGAAGAGAAAGCAGAGTAATTACATATTAAACTCTGCATTCGTCATGATTTTTAAGCTTATTTTTTAATGGTCAGATTATTCATACAATTGCGAAAAATTAGTTACACGGTTTGATTGAAAAGTAATGAGCCTTTTTTTTTTTTAAGCAGTTTTATTTAACCTTTTGGCTTATACAACTAATATTCTTCAAAATAGGCCCCTTAAGCGTGAATACACCGTTGGTAGCGGTCCTTCCACTGCAGGAAACATTTTTTAAACTCATCCGCCTGTCACAGGTTTTTGCCTCGATGGAGTCGAAACGCCTCCCCTTCAGCTTTCTTTTCAGGTGCGAGAACAAGAAGAAGTCCGGAGGGGACAGGTCTGGGCTGTAGGAAGGGTGGGGAAGCACCGGAACCCCCACCTTGGCCAATGCAGAGGTGGAGAGGAAGGCGGTGTGCGCTGGCGCATTGTCGTGATGAAGGGTCCAATTGTTGACGACGTCGGGCCGAACCCAGGCGACGCGGTTTTTCAGCCGAAGGAGCACTTTTTTGTAAAATGCCGCGTTTACAGTGCTTCCGGGAGGTACAAATTGTTTAGCTTTATGCAAAATTTGATCGAGTAACGTTGCTCCAACGATCACTGCGAAATCTTAACACACTTTTAAAACAGCTTTCACGCGCGGAGCGATGTTGACTGCACCGCTGTTGCCAGCGAACTGGGACCGGTTTCTAGTGGAAGGGGAAGGTCCAACGATCATTTTCCCCCACCAGCCGATTCGGTTGATCGCTTGGCAGACGCTCCGTGCGGGAAGGCTCATTACTTTTCAATCAAACCCTGTATCTACATTGAAATAATTTTCGTGTTGAAAACAAACTATAATTTTTTATTTTTTTTGTTCTTGCTCTAAATAAGAAGGTGGATAAGATATTCGCACTAAATTTGAAAAAAATCTGCGTGCTTTGATACGTTTTATTACACTTTTCATTCAAGTGAAGTTAGTCCGATTATTTTTTGGAGCCATTGTACCCATCAGGGCCAATTTCTTCGTTGCCTAGCAAACCTAAAGTACCGTGTGGCTATTTGACATTATGAACCTTTTTTTAATTTGGTTCCATTTAAAATTATGTGGCATATAACGACCAGTATTTATCTAGCAAAAAAAAAATCGATCTTAGCACATTAAATTTATTTGGATGTAGGCAATGCCTACAGCGAATATTATTTATGCTGCCACTATAGTTACTACAATATAAAAAAAATATACATATTTATATAAAATAAATACACTTAAGTTATATAATATTTTTTAAAAAGCTAATTATAAATATCTGGTACATTTAGGGCTTAAAACGAGTTTCTGGCTTCTTTAGGCCTTTCCAAAATATGTTCAGAAGCTCTTAGGCAATAATGAATCTGGCACAAATACCAAATATATCACAAAACTACATGCATACATACTTACATACCTATACTGGTGTACCAAGTTTGCTTTGGTGGAGGGGAAATTAAAATATCTTCGTCGCTTTGTTGTTGAAAAATGCACTTGCAACAAACGTAACTACTACAGAGTAAGACCAAATGAAGACGTTTACAAAGATGCATACGTATATTCATGACTGTATTTGCTGCATACGTACGAGTACATGAGTTGGGCCTTTTAAAAATTAATATTGCCATGCGGCTGTTTGTTATTTGCTTTATTGCATGAAGAAATCTGGTTTATGTTATGTTTGTCTTTTATGCTGTGCTCGATTATTGTCTCAGGGTGATTGTTTTAGGTGGGAGAAACATTGAATCAAGTATATACCTATGGAACCGGAATTTACTCAGGTCCGCCATTGATGCGACGAAAGGAATTTCTAAAAAGGAAGCTGTCTTAGAAAGGAAAAAAGAAATCATGTCTTGTTCCAAAAACACCCGGAACTTTAAGAGAGAGTACGCAAAGTAGTTTTCTTTGACGAGAAAGCATCATCATACCCCGTAAAGGAAGCCTGGTAAATACATTCCCTTGTCAGCCGATACTGCATGCCGGTATGACTCGGGATTTTCCCAACTAAAGTCTGCCGCCTCAGTAAACTAACCCTGTATAGTGGACTGAACCTCAACCTTCGTCTATCTGCTTGGAACGGCTTCGTGCAGTAAGGCTGCTTGTTATACTTCTTCTTACTTTTAGCATTGACGGTTCCACTAGAACTCAACTTCGGTTAGATGTAATCAGTGCAAAAGGTCAAGCATCACAATTGGAACCTCTACGGCTCCTCGGAGTTCCCAAGATCAATATTAAGGGAGGACATTTCCCTTCACTTCTCTGGTGTAAGCAGGCTCTAGTCCATGGTAAGGTCCCTGTCGAAGCCGACGAAGCAAAGTAACAGGGTGGCAATCACTTTTGGTGATTGTGATTCATCGGACTTAAAGCGATGCACGCGCTATTTTCGTCGAAAGTTCATATTGCATCCTTTGTCAGGCTACAAGGAGATTGCACAAATCGACTTTTGAATATAAGATGAGAAAAATATGTATGTATCTAAGAAAAAAATATTTTCTAATAAAGGGGTTTTCAATAAGGGCGGGTAGATATTGAAATGGAATGGAATGGCGTTTGCTGTGTGGCACGTAGCGTCGTCCTGCTGGAACCACATGTCGTCTAGGTCCATATGGTTCAATATGGGCCATAAGAAATTGGTTATCATCGTTGTGTAGCGCTCGCTGTTGACGGAGACTGCCTCACCAACGTCGTTTTCAAAAAAGTACGGACCAATGACGCCGCTGGCCCAAAATCCACACCAAACGATAACTTTTTGAGGATGCATTATCACCTGGTTAACCTCGTGTGAATTGGTGTCGTCCCATATACGGCATTTTTTTTTGTTAACACAGCCATTCATCCAAAAATGCGCCTCGTCACTAAAGATTAATTTTCGCCCAAAACTGGGGTTCTCTTCCAAACGATTCGAAACCCAGTCAGCGAACCAACGGCGTTGTCTATGGTCATCAACTTTGAGCTCCTGGGTCAGTTGGATCTTGTACGGGTGTAGGCCCAAGTCCCGACGCAAAATTCGCCAAGTTGAAGTCTGCGAAAGGCCAAGTTCTTGTGCACGGCGAGGAATACACTGCCTCGGGTTCTGCTGTACACTTTCACGGACCGCGGCAATGTTCTCGGCTGATCTTGCGTTCCTTGAACGTACGGGTGTTGGCTGATTGTTTACTCACCCGGTCGTCTCAAATTTGGCCACCAAACGTTGAAGAGTCGAATTTGAAGGGCCACCATGTCTACCGAAAAATGGGCGCAATGCGCGCAACGTTTGCGTTAATGAACACTAATTTTGATAATAAAGTTTTACCGAATAATGGTACAAAAATATATGTATTCTAATATTTTTTGTTTGTTTTTGGTTTACAAAATCCCGGTTTCATAGGTATTATCTGATAGTTAAAAATGATCAATAAATCTAGACGGCTTGGCTTTTGAAATTTTTTTATAATACAAAATTGCAAAAAAGTGTGAGCGGGAAACCATTGGTAGAAGTTTGGTTGGGCATGTTCTGATACTAACGCGAAATTAATACACGTTGCTTGTTTGGTGCCGCGGAATACATTTTACTCAAAGAGGACTTGTGATCGAATTCACACAGCGCGAGAAATCCAAGCATGTTTGTCTACTACTGTATACTGCCAGAGATGTGAACGTTCCATAGTATTGTATTAAAAAAAATGTTTTAATAAAATTTAAAAAAATTAAATTTAAGTAAATTAACACAAAAAACTAGCATACTCTAATAATTAAATATGACAACTGGTCAGCCATGTTGGAGTATGAGGACTTTATTCGATCGCGAAGCTCATTGAAATTATGGTAAGGGGTGGAATAAAGTGCTTCGGAGCGCCAACAAATTAATTTACATATATCTGCTGACCATTTTCACAGTTTCGAATTAAACCGAAGTTAGTTTTAACTCACTCTATCGGAAGAGTTATAATTTTTGCAAATGGCGTCGTACGTCAATCATATTTGATACCTGTGACCTAGACAGCTGTGGTACACAAAGAGAGAAGAAATGGAGCGCCTAAAGGTCAAAATAAAGATAAATAAAGGTCCAACTAATTTACTTAATTTAGTAAAAAGATGAATCAAATTTCAACATTGGATGATTAGTTTTGCGCCACCTTGTGTGAAGGATACGCGTACGAATCTAACTGGAAAATATCATAATTTCTAAACCATAAATAGTAGCCCCTTGTAGCATGTATACGAAGCCCACTGCGAAGATTAAATGTTCTAATAGCGACTGCGCCTCGAAAAGTAATAAAAAACCTCCGAGTTTATTTTCTCCTTGAAAATCTTCCCATAAAAAGCCAAAAACCTCCGAGTTTATTTTCTCCTTGAAAATCTTTCCATAAAAAGCCATCTTTCGAATAACATAAAGACTTAGGTACAGCATAAATCTTCAATGTATCTATACGTACGATCTGTTCAAGTTTTTTTTTGAAAAACAAAAAACAGTAAAGAAATAAAAAAAAATGAATAAATACAATAAAAAAATAAAATTAAAAAAGCAGCGCCGATTGAAAAGCTCCACCTGCTATGTTGGAATTTGCCTAAACTTGCTGCTTTTAGTATAGTTGAATGGCGAAGTTTGTTTCCGCTTGGCATAAAACGACTTTTAAATGAATACAAAAACATTTTCTAATCAAATAAATTTAGGCTATCCGCTGTTTCCATATTGTACGTCTTTTGAATAACATTTCTTAATCCTGTTACATTTGCTGTACTATCAGCATACTGACATCTATCTAACAATTTTCATATTTATTATCGCTTTTGTCTATTATGCTTATTAAATTTATTTATTATCTTCGCAACGCATCTGTTACCCTTATTTGTGCTCGTTTTATATTTTTCCTTGTTTAGTGGGTTTTAGTTTTTTTGTTTCGTATAACTCAACTTTCTTTTACATTATATTGGCTGGCGTTTTCCATGCTGCTTATACATAACACATCTTTAACTATATACAATTTTTTTTTCTACTAATTTTCCGCCCCCTTTGTAGAAATCTCTTATGGAAGCGGCCATACAAAAAAATACTAACGATGAACTAAACACTTTTAAACTGAAAGTGGAAATTCTGGAAGAGGAATTACGCAAGGCGATTGCACGTGCCGAGCATGCCGAGATCGAATTACAAAAATACAAAAATAATGCTAACACATCGACAAACTGTTTAACAACATCCGCACAAACTGAACCATTAATAATAACACCGACAGCGACAGCACCGACACCACCACCGCCGCCTCCACCACCGCCACTTCCTCCACCACTACCAACTAAATTAATTTATAAGCAGTCGGACGATGTGCCTGGTGATGCAGCAACGTTCAGCGATAGCATCATAGAGCACAATTTGCAAAAGGAAAGTAGAAGCGATAAAATTATCGGAACTGTTAAGCAACAAGTGCAAGGCGCAGCAACAGGTAGGTTTCTCGTGTGCATACGTGTGCATGCCAACGCATGTATGCATGTATGTATATGTCTGTGTATGTCACTATGACCAACATCGTTCCGGCACTAGCAACTCGAAATAGCACGTACATGCATTTGCTGGATATTTATGTTTGTGTATTTCACACAAACGATACTAGTAAACCTCATATACATATGTATGTGTGTACTATTAAATGCAAACCATGTTATGTAGCATTAAACTCATCAACATTCGCGCTCATTCTCTTAGTACATGCACCGTTGCTCATCCATACACCCACATCTATTTAAAGCCGTGGTTACCGTTCTATTTATGTAAAGCATCAGTGGCCGATGTCAAACAAAAACATGTTTGTGAGTAGGGGGTTAAATTTTTTTGTAAAGTGTGGTAACTTACATTCAAAGCTGAATTGTGGGAACTGCAAACAGAAAATCTTAGGTTAACAGAAAATGTTAACGCAACATATTTTGTTAACATAATATTTTCTGTTCACACAACATTTTATGTTAACAGAATATGTTATTTTAACAGAAAGTTTGGAGTTAACATAAAATGCTGTGTTAACAGAAAATGTTATGTTAATAGAAAATGTTGTGCTAACAGAAAATATTATGTTAACAGAATATGTTATGTTAACATAAAATTTTGAGTTAACATAAAATGTTGTGTTAACAGAAAATGATGCGTTAACAGGAAATGTTATGTTAATAGAAAATGTTGTGTTAACAGAAAATATTTTGCTAACATAAAATGTATGTAATAAAAAATGTATAATATAAAAAGTTTTGTTAACAGAAAATGTTAGGTTAACAGAAAATTTTATGTTAACAGAAAATTTTGTGTTAACAGAAAATTTTGTGCTAACAGAAAATATTATGTTAACAGAATATGTTGCATTAACAGGAAATGTTATGTTAACAGAGATAGTTATAGTTAACTGAAAATTGTATGTTAATGGAAAATGTTGTGTTAACATAAAATGATATGTTAACAGTAAATTTGCCTGACAGAAAATGTCGGGTTAAGAGAAAATGTTCATTACAACAGACAATTATCTGATAACAGAACATGACATGCTTAGTAGCAGTAACTGTAGCACAGAGTTAGGTTAACTCAAAATTTGATGTTAATGGAAAATGTTGTGTTAACAAAAAATAATACATTAACAGAAAATGTAATATTTTTAATGCTCTGTTAACGGAAAGTTAACCCAACAGAACAAAAAATTTTAGGTTAGCTGAAAATTTTATATTAACAGAAAATGTTCTAATCTGCTCCTCACATCGCTTTCCTGCAAGTGGTCCCCCAATTTCTCTCTTAACTATACGAGATTAATTTTTCCCTATTTCCCACCTGATAACCCAAAATGCATACTTTAATGGAAATAGCTAATTTTTTGTTGCTGTCAACCACAGAGTTTTAAATACCTATTCGTTTATTCATTTTATAGTCGAGCTAGCTACTATAGCTACTTAAAGCGATTTTGAATATTTTACCTCAAAGATGTTAGGAACCCTCAAGTGCATAAAATAGATCAACTGAGAAGTTAAAAAATTGATTATGTTTTTTTATTATATTATGTTTGCTCGACACTAAACTATTTTGGGAACAAATGGACCTCACAGTTATAAGTTTTATCGCTAAAACTATTAGATAAACAAAATTTTTTATTTCGCCGATAAGAGGTATTATAATTTTTTCTTCTGTTGCTTGATAACCTTTATACAATATAAAAGAAATAATTTTTTCATAGGCAGTAACAGTTATTACGTGAAAAATATACATTGGAAAATAACTCTTATCGGCAATGGAAAAAATATTTCTCATCTAATAACTGTTTTGAAATATCTGTTTCATTGGACTTCAGCAACGTTTTCAATTTGTAAATTCGGCTTAACTGTTACTTTTGGTCACTGATTTTGATTACTATTATAACGGTAGAATATTTCCTTGAATGTTTCATCTAAGATAAGTCGTATACCTTGGATCATTGTATGCATTTATATTGGTAAATGTTCATACTAGCAAACACGTATGTGTATGTAAATATTTATGTGCATATGTTGTGCATATAAAGGGTTTTCCAATAACAGGTGTTATTGGTGAATAGATTGCGCTATCGAGAGATGATTAACGATTTTTTATGGCCGGAATTGGTTGGTATTGGTTTGGACAACGTTTGTTTTCAACAAGACGGCGCTACGTGCCACACAAGCAACGAAACCATTGATCTTTTACGGGAAAAGTGTTATCTCTCGAAGAGGTGATCCCAATTGGCCACCGAGATCTTGTGATTTAACACCTTGTGACTTTTTTCTTTGGGGCCACGTGAAAGAGAAGGTCTACGCCAACAGCCCAGGGTGGACTCAAGACCTAAAAGATGGAATTCGTGAGGCTATCGAGGGCATAGGGCAACCACTTTGCAATTCGCTTATGGAAAATTTCATGAAAAAGATATTGTCCTGTAAGCTTGGTCGTGGTGGTCATTTGCCTGATGTCATTTTCCACTATTAATGGCATACCTTCCTCTTTATAATGAAATAAACATCCGATCATTTCTATTAACAAATAGCAGTTTTCTTTGAATATCAAAATAACACCTCCTATTAAAAACCCTTTATATTTATCATCTCCCTTGGCGGAGCTTCATAAGCGTCAGGAGAGTTTATGATTGTGCAATAATGGCGGCCAATGTTTTGTTGTCGCAACTAATTGATTTTTACATTGAAAACTCAACGCAACAAAAACCACTCACACACACAAAAACAAAGACGGGATAGAAACATCAATCGTTGCTTTACACATCACAGTTCCACACTTTATATTGGCATAATTAAATTTTTACCCTTACATCATACAATACATGCCCACAAACATTCGCACATGCATGTATACACACATATATAAATAATTCCATGCATATATATACATACATATCATATATACATGGATATGTATGTAAAACCCGAGTGCAATGCACGTCTCTGATTACTCATACGCCCCGCCCGCTACCTTTGGTGCTGTTGACTCTCGAGTTTCGTTAGAGCTCGAATCTAATTAGTGAAAGTTACCAGTAGATGTAATCAAAAACAAAACCCGAAAAGCAAAATCAGAATCAATGTTTAACCTTGTGCGTATATCGGGAACAATGCTGATGGTGTGAGCTTATGAGGCTGCTTGTTAGGGATAGACTTCCGGCAGCAAATAGTGTTTTTTGTTAGAACAAAATTTCAGATAACAATTTTGCATTAGCTAGCACTAGTTTTTTATGACACATTTGCACATGGGCAGGTAGTCTCAATTCAATTTATAGTGAACTTTACTTGTCATTTGCTGCTTCTGGCGCAAAACAAAAAACTATTCCTCTATGCGAATTGGGTTTCTTAAAATGCTTCACTGTGCCATATATGTGCGTGTTGCGATTGGATTTTTGTAATTTTTTTCTTTTGTGCGTAATGGATGTTTGAAAGCGATTTTTTTATTTTATTTTTGTCCTACATGTATGCCGTAACAGTTTTTATATTTTTTATTAAGGTAAATGCTATTATCCTTTGTTATCGTGCCGCTGAATATGACTACAAAAATATTTTATTAAGTGCTCATTGGCCTTATGGGCGCAAATTTCCAGCAAAATAAGTAATAGCTTGCCGTGGTTACGCTTGGGTAAACAACTTAAATAAATCAGGCAGAAACAATTTAGCTCTTACAATTTGCTAGAGTGTATACCGTTGTTTTGTTTGGAGTATTTCTCTTAAACTGTTAAGATTACATGCTTTAAACAAGCGACAGTCTCTTTCTACAATGTTTTCTTTAAACGAAGTCTCTTACAACTTCAAAATCTTAAATGCCCACAGTGACGTGAGTGCCGACACTCGAGTGAGCCAAATATTTGTTTGATTAACCCACAATGATCAACAAAATCGGTATCTTAAATTAGCCAATATGTATATACCGATAAAATGTATACTACTGATACATATGTCCATATGTAAGTATATGGGAAATATTAGGTGTGCACAGATAACTAAAAGCAGTCAGCCTATACTACGAGTGTTTATTATTTGCTTGCTTAAAATATTACACGTGTCCTTAGACAATAAGTAATTTAATTTACAATGAGACGGAATGAGAGTGATACTGAAGGGCCGATGCCCTCAAGCTCACTTAGAATAAATATACATAGCATTTAAGGGGGGAAGTACCTTTAGACGTTTCAAAAAATCGATTTTTTTTTTATTGTCTTAACCGATAGGTATATGCTCTAAGAATATTATTGCAAAATTTCAAAAGCCGATCTTGAAAATTATGGAAGATATGCCACTTGAAAGTGGCGCGCGCCGAGCCGACCGAGCCTTGACCGCGAACTTTAAACGGCGTTTTCTCGAAACCATGTTTTTCAAATTGGCGTAAGTGATTACGGAAAAAGTATTGAACCAATTTTCTTCATCAAGGTTTCATTTTAAAGGGATTAAAAAGCTACTCTAGATAGACTACGGACGAAAAGAAAAAATAATTTTTAGATACTTTTTAACACAAAAATGTTTGAAAATTTTTGCAAAAAAAACCAAAAGTTTTTTTTGAAGCCTCATTTTAATGGTTAGTCTTCGAATTTGCTAGAGATTATAGTCTATCTAGGATAAAAAACCCTCCTGAGTAAAATAATGTTTGATTTTATGATTTCAGATGAAAGTTGCGGTCAGGATCGCTTACGCCGAATTCGATGTCAGCGGCGACACGATTTACGTGAACCGCCATAACTCAATTAATTGCTTATTTATAATAATGTTAAATACGTTTTTTTCTTCTTGGAGCATTGCCCTAAATATATATCATATTAATTTCATGTGCACTGTTTTCATTTTCCCAAAAATAAATCACGAAAAACTGGTTTTTTTCGGCCCTCTAAAGGTACTTCCCCCCTTAAAACGAGTGACAAATGCGATTAGTTGACAAATAACTACATAGATTTTGCAACGTCTGTTGGTGTTTGACGGTTAAGGCGACGTTGGGTAGATTTCTATGCGATTGAAGGCAATAGTCTCCAAAATATTGCTTCGAGCTTCCAAAGACTTTGACAAGTAAAAGTAACCGGTGTTGCCATGGTCCAAGAAAGTTTTAGATAGTGAGCGTGGCATAAGCGAGCCTATGTTTAAAAAATCGGTCTTAGCTGCATACGTATGCTGGCGTGTGCTCAAAAATGCCAAAACTAATATTTTTGCTAGAATAAATATTTTTGCTTGGCCAAATTAGTCCGTCTATATTTCATTCTGCCCACAGAGCAATATTCAGTTCACTACACTGTGAAATTTGTAAACATGCATAACTCTCCAAAACCAGGTGAAACTGTTTTTAGTTCAAAAAAGCGTTCGAAGTATTATCAATATTATATTAATATTAATTAGCAAAAATTATTTAGGAAATTAGATAAGATATCGGGTATAAAAGATAGAGAGAGTTAAGTTAAAATGGTTGCCCAAAGACTGGACACACTTGGTAGAATAAATCAAATTCGTCCCTTGTGATACGAATAGAACGAAAGGAAAATGAGAGCATGGGGTGTGGGGTAATTGTGAATTACGAACGATGACTTAGTTACGGTTGTGTTAACTGCTTCACGCTGGATGAAGTTCACCAGGTTGCAAATATCAAGGCCTGCTATATCAGCAGACGTAGCAAAGAAATGAGAGCCAATATGCCTAAATCTTAGCTAGAACCGGTCAGCTAATTAGAAGGTGCTGAGATGATTCTATCACCACAAAGCTAACGCAAAAAGGACTCCAAGTAATGTCGAGTTTCATAGCATGCACACCACGCGGATGGTGTCCTGTAAGGGCACTCACGAAATTTGAGAACTGAGCTGGTGCCAGAAGATGCCTTGAACGCCTCCGATCCACACGTGGCTAAAAAGATTTCGCGACTTTACATGTTTGTGTACTTGTCCAGCGTTCGCTCAGTTGTGGGCTTCGCGTCAACCAGTGCTTTGAACACACTTCAGTGGCCCGGTAACCTGAAGTTGATAGAGGGAGGGCAAGCAGATATTTGGTACTTCAGGAGCATTTCCCCAGTCTCCAGGCCAGCCATGCCATCTTCTGTTTCCCTTATGAAGGTTAAGGAGTACGGCCTTCCTAATGGCAGTAGTATCAGCAATAATTTTTTTTTTATTCGTAATCTACATCCAGAGTGAGCAATGTGTCACAGTTGAAAGATCCTTCCGGACCTGCACGTGAACGAAGTAGATTATAAGAGAGCTAACCTGTAAGAAATCCCCAGGCGGCCTTACTTAGCCGTTATACTTCAGTCCTACTAAAGTTGTTATTAAAAAAGTTTTGCTTGGCTGAGAGCTCTGAATACAACCCACTATTGGCCCTACACTGAGTTAGTACAGCCATCAGCCGCCTAGTCGTGGTCCAGTAATCTTTACTGTTTTAATAAGTCCTACATGAACTTCTGATAATTTGTATCTGTATTTGTTCTGCAGATTTTGATATTAGAAGCTCTTAGAATTGGTTCTTCTTTTTACTTCATAATCCAAGTTCCCTTATATTTTTTCAAATTAATTGTTGCTCTGTTGCTTGAGCCTTGTTTGCGTCAGCTGTGTTTATAGAGTTAAACTAAGCCAAGCCCTAAGCACTCGGCAAGTTTGGTGAAATTTATGTGACCGAGTTTAGTATTTAATACAATTTATTCAATCAAACATTGGTATTTACATCGCAAATATGCTTTCATCATAGCGTACATGAACACATAATTATTTATGTATATATTTATTATTTGCCAAGGCAGCAGTTTATGCAGACATTTCCGTTTGATTATAAATCACATGAATAACTTCTCTGTGCGTACACATAAGTACATACATACATTCATAAATATACATATAGATGAACATAACTACCCTCCAGTAAATACCTCAAACTCGGCAAACATTCTCGTTCATGAGCTAGTGATAGATGGAAATAGCCACCAGACTAGTTCGAAAGGGGCCATAATTATACCAGTTTCAAACTGACCAATTAGAGGTGTATTCGAAACAAATATTCTGGACTGCATAGTGCCTAATTGCGCCGTTATTAGAGAATTTTGTATTAGAGCCTCCTCAGCAGGGGAGCAAGTTAACTGTATCAACACGGTTTTTTTCAAAGCTTTCGACAGAGTATCTCACTAATTTTATCAAATTATCTTCGCTCGGGTTTGACTTTGTTTTCCTGCAATGGTTGAAATCTCATTTATGTGGAAGGCGTTGTGTGGTCACAAGTGATGGTGTATTCTCTGAAACGTCATTGCCTACTCTGGAGCGCCTCAGCGAAGTGTTTTAGGTCCGCCACTCTTTGTGTTATTCATCAACGACATAGCAATTGCTTCTCATTTGCTAAATTTCTGTTGGATGCATACGACTTAAAAATGTTTTCATTTATAAATAATACAACTGACGTATGCAGACTTCAAGCAGATATAGACAAATTTATTATGTGGTGTCAAAAATCTCAACTTGCTTTAAATATCAAAAAATGCTGGCATGGCACTTTTTCCAAAATCTCTATTTCCCCTTTTCATACTTCTAATACTGAACTTCAATCTGTGATAGAATTTGAGGATTTGGGTTTAATTTTTGGCAGTCGTCTTTCATGTAATAGCCACATTAATTTCATCTTATCAAAATCCTATTCTGTCTTTGGCGTTGTACGACAGAATAACTGAAAGTTTACGGACCCTTATACACTGAAATTGCTGTTTACTGTATTCGTGCGCTTTAGATCTGAATACGCCGGAGTTATTTGGCGGACATGTTCCTAGTTTTTAATCGACAGTATCGAACGCTGGAAAAATGTGCCCCTGAAATTTAAAAAAATTTTAATTAAAAAAAATTAAATTAAAATCTTCTGATCCTATGCCATCTTACACATCACCTTTGGTATTGATCCACTTGAAGTCTTTAGAAAGTAAAATATCGATTCTTACTCTCTCGTATGTTTTTAATGTTATTCAAGGCGACATTGATTGTCCATTTCTGCTTCAATGCATTAATTTTCTTATACCGCCCACAATTTTTCGTAACGCTCTTCCTTTGTATTTAAATAACCTCAATACAAATTACGCTCGAAATGCTCCTATTGGAAGTGCACTTCGTGATTTTAATGAGGTCTCCAATTCTAACTTTCTAGATTTCTCAGTTTCTAAGAAAGAATTGTCTGTACTATTGAACTCTAGATTTAGTAGTCAGTCTGAAATTATGTTTTCTTAACTACCTGAAAATAAATAAATCATTTCCGAAAAAAAAATGTTCAAAGTTGCCGCTCGCCCAAAATCCACAGACAGTCACCCGTTGTGGATGTATCGGCTTCTCCAAATATGACAATTCTGCAGCTGAGAGGAAAATGAGTTTCATCTGAAAAAAGTATTTTACGGCATCCAAAAGAGGGTTCGAAAAAGTAAAAAGTAAAATAATCTCGGACAAGTAATCAGTCCTCAAAGCCTTAAATAGGTGTACGTCGTTCAACTCAAAAGTCCTTACAAAGTTTAACAATGAACTCAACAAGCTCGCGATTCTTAATCATTCCCTGATTTGGGTACCAACCAGGACATGAGGGCCACGAAGGAAACGAGAAGACAGACTTTTATACCAAAGAAAGGGCGGATGGGCCAACTCCATTTTTCGGCTTTAACAAAAACAATCTAAAACAGGAAACTAAAAAATCAAGGAATACTAGAACGGCACAAACGGCCTTAATCACTCCAAAAAGTTCCTGAACTTTAATACCAATAGGGCAAAATCTGCTCTAACCCTAGACAAAAAGGGCCTCAAATTACTCTGTGGAGCACTAACACTTACAACTTGCCTGCAATAAACATTTCAATACAATAGAACTATCTAACACTAGTTTATGCAAGTTGTGTTGTGATAAAGAGGCTTCCATGTAATACCATGGAAAACCAATTGTGAAGCATTAGTTCACAGGAGACACAGAATCCAGGGCTCGTCCTAAGGATTTCCCTCCTAAGGAGCTGTTTCGATTCCTCGCAATAATTTAAATGAAGTACTTAGGGGCGCACAATTGATCAATCTGGTCGATGTGCATAAAGGTCTTAGTCTAATATACTATTTTTTAACTTGTTTCCATTTTGTATGAGCGAACAACGTCCATTTTCACTAATTTTATTTTTTAGCTACCCATCTCAAACAAATCTATAGCCCGCATAGCATGACTGCTAAAGGTAAAATCAGTTATAAATAAGAATGTTTCAAGCGTTAAGAAGGCTCGAATTGGGGCATTACCTGAATATGAATGTTCATAAAGTCAGTCATGTGTTACAGGTGAATGGATTGCGCTATCGAGAGATGATTAACGATTTTTAATGTCCGGAGTTGGATGGTATTGATCTGGACAACGTTTATTTTCAACAAGACGGTGCTACGTGCCACACAAGCAACGAAACCATTGATCTTTTACGGGAAAAGTTTCCGGACCGTGTTATCTCTCGAAGAGGTGATTACAATTGAACACCGAGATCTCGTGATTTAACACCTTGTGACTTTTTTCTTTGGAGCCACGTGAAAGAGAAGGTCTACGCCAACAGCCGAGGGTCGTTTCAAGACCTCAAAGATGGAATTCGATAGGCTATCGAGGACATAGGACAGCCACTTTCGGTTATGGAAAATTGCATAAAAAGGATATTGTCCTCTAAACGTGGCCACATTCGCCTGATGCTATTTTCCACTATTAACGGCATGCCTTTCTCTTTATAATGAAATAAACCTCCAATCATTTGTATTGAAAAATAGCATTTTTCTTTGAATATCAAAATAGCTCTCTTATTAAAAACCCCCCTAGTTTTTCGGTCCATTAGAATTATTTCATTAGCTGAGCAAATGCTGATGCAAAGGTTCACTACTTAGTTTTTTGAATATTATGATGCTGATGTATAGCCTGGCAACCAGCATTTCGTAGAGTATCGCCAGCTGATTTGAAAAAAGATAAAAGACTAACTACTTCAACTGCAAAGCGGTTGATTTAAGTTAGTTCAGAACTGTTAGGTTTGACTACAGGGAAATTAGAGGCAGATATGTGCGTGTGTGCGCATACAGATGCAGGCAAGTGGACACTATTTGCTTTGCTGGTCAAATATGCTGGTAAGGAATGAAAGTGCGTTACCGATGTCGGCAGCAAGATCTAGAGATAGGTGCATATACATTTTAACATTTGTTATATATACGCACACATTCACATGCACAGGCATATGTAGAAAAGCGGCTTGCTACAAAGCATACCAAAGTCCACAAATGAAGTTTTGAATTCAACTGGTTAGTCGGTCGACATGCTGCAGAATTGCCATACTTGCACGAGGCATTTGCTTACTTGTAAGATGTAATTGTATGCGTGTATATTGCATATTTATGTAAGCAACGCATACCTTTTGCGAGTATATTTACTTACAAAGAGAAAAAATATCGATCGTAAAGTAAATGATTATGAGGAAAATGTCTGCACATACCATGTCTGTGTGTATGTCTGCGATTGCTAGGTGCGTCGGTTTGCACCTGCACTACTGACACACAAATAAACGAATTCATGCTTATGATTGTTGTCAGAATCGCTATCCCTTTCACTGATGCTAGCGCTGATGTTGATAGCTATGTTGATACCTCTGCTGCTTTTATAATGTCGATAATGCCAATGATGGAAATGATGGTGTACGTGTGGATGTTTGCATTTGAAAAGCAACTACGGCACCGGCAATGGCACACAAGGAAATGACGAGTCATTTCTTGGAAGCAACGTACTTAGATGCGTCTACACTGTCAGCTGATAGCGGAAATACTATGCGCGAAATGATGCATTTGAAGGCTCGTAATGTTCATATGCAGTTAAGGTGCTCGGAGGATCTTGAACATTTTTTTAATTTAATAGCTGTACTACATGGATATGTTTCGGCACAAATTATGGAGCAAGAAGCAAGAATCAAAATATACTTTTTCAAAGACTCATTTCATTCGTCTGTCCATTTCATATGCTTGCGCGTAATTTCAGTTGATTATTCTAATGAGGCTGTGTCAGCTTAGACTTAAATTTATAAAAGTGGTTTTCATTACCAAAAAGCTTAAGTTTCTTTTTTATTTGTGTAGTCATTAATTCTTTATGAGTGGCTTCTTTTTTAACTTTTTATTCTGTTGAAAAATGTGAAAAATTTCAAATAAATTCTTCTGAATGGTCAAAATTATGTGCAATATTTCTTTCGGAAGAGGCTTTGTCATGATAATTTTCTACTTAGATTTGTTCCTGATAAGAGTGAAACGTTCGTTTTGGCATTCTTCAACGTTATGCAGTTGCTTGATAACACTTTGAGTTAAACATAAACTGAAACAGTTAGTATTTTCGTCCAATTTAAACATAATTTTGAAGAATGTTTTATTGTGTGCGTGTAGAAGAAATTTCCACTAAAGTCAGCACTAATTAAGTGGGTTAAATAACATAAATAAGTAAATACTGTTTTTTTTTGTTTTTGTTTTTGTTGAACACTGTGCATTTAGAAAAAAAAAAAAAAAATTAAATACAAAAAAATAGTTAAAATATAGTAACCTGTCGTGCTGCTATTGTTTTGAACACAGATGTAAGTATTGCTTCATGTAAAGGAATATCTAAGCAGCATTGAGATGTTTCGAAAAGCTGCCGGACCACTTCTTCAAGAAAAAAAATTAATTGCGGCCTCATTTGCAAAGGGTCTTTCGGAACAAGTGAAGCTAGATGCCAGATTTACAATTTTACGCAATAGGAAAACGCCTTAAAATTATTGAAACTTATTATGAAAATTGTCGATTTTTAAGAACAAAATATAACAAAATTCGTGATTTTTTTGGTGGAACTAATCGTCCAATGAGTCGACAATTCAAAAGTTGTTAAAAAAAATTCAAGAAACTAGTTCTGTCGAAGATAGAAAAATACTGTCAGGCCATACATTTAAATGATCTAATTTTTTACATACCTATAATTGTTAAGAGCCGTATTTTAAATAAAATCAGTGATATTATATGTGAAAGAAAATGAGAAAAGTATATACCTTTTTGCTCCTTTTCCTTTGAAAGACCCTTTGCAACCTTAATGCATTAAATTAAGTCTTTCGTGTTTAACATTCAAATCAAAAGGAAGAGAATAAAAAGAATGTGAACGGGGTTAGAATCATCATTTGTACTGGATTGGACTGCTTTGGCTTATCTCAAATGAGGTTCTAGTAGTTTTGAACCATACTTTGGCTCCTTGGCACCAAGATCTACTTCGGAGGTCAGGTAGATTTCAAGAAAATTAAAAAGGGAAACCGAATGCAGTACAATGGGCTTAAGGGGGAACGCCACTGTGGGGGGTCAAAAAATAGTAGATTTTTGGGAATATTTTTTTGTAAGTAGGAATGATTTCGAAGGTCGGGCAAAAGGCAATTTATTATATATATATTAAACTATGTTGATGTAAATTTTTATTAAAAAAGTATTGAAAATTGACAATTTTATGTAAATAAACGTAACGAGTTAAAAAAAAAATGACGTCATGTGGTGGCAGCGATACAGCAATGAATAATCATCTGAAATCAAAAAACCAAAATACCACCAAATGGTGGTGATTTGAATTTAGATATGTGGTTTTCACCATTTTTTTGATTTTCAACAGGCCCAAAAAAATAGTTATTTTCAAAATTTTGAAAATCGACTACGTACAACGATAGACAATGCGATAACAAAAATTTTGAAAAAAAAAGAAAATTAAAATCGGTTCATTAGTCTTCGAGAAATCATTGCGACCGTATCAAAAAAAGTCGTTTCGAGAAAAACTCGTTTGAAATAAACATCGTATCGTAAGCGCTACGGGGCCGAACCGACGGGCGCTCACTTAAGTGCACATAGAATCGGGAATAAAGCGAATTTCGCTTTAAAATTTTTACCACATTTTCTTAAGTAGTTATACTAACAATTTATGCAAAAACAAAAAAATCGAGTTTTTTGAATTTTCACTGTGGCGTTCCCCCTTAGGGTAGTAGTAGTCTGGTGAAATACTCATTTTTTATAGATATTTTTTAGGAATTACAAAAAAAATAAAATGCGGTCATTTTGATTTTATAGTATGTTATTATTGACATCAAATAGTATACAAAAACAATTTTTTTTTGTCATATTTTTTTGTAGTAGTTTGGCACCAAAGTAAGCGTCGTAAAAAAATAGGATTTTGGTTCTTCAGGACATCTGATTGATCTAAAATTTTCATCAGTTATTCCACACATCATTTGTTCCGGGAGGAAAAAATATCTATAAAAAGTTAGTATTTGACCAGACTACTTCCTTAATGTTGGCTGAGCGCTGTACTTGCTAGTTGTGCCAACAAAAACAGAAAAAACCATGCATTTTATATTTCCTCATATGAAATGTTTATTCACTTACTTCGTTGCAAAATCTGTAAAAATCAGTAAAAATTTCGCCTGAACTTAAGAGCAATGATACAATTTTGTTCCGCCCTTAGTACTTTAAAAGGTGTAGGAAATTGGATTGGAGGCTGCAAACATAAAATTTACATTTACACTCGTTCGGAATTCTTTTATATTGAAGAAAATCCTCGACAACGTATCGAAACAATTTTCAAAAATGAGCTGGGTTTTTGAGCGACTTGAAACTTGCACTTAAAATAGTATATCCAGCAGTTTTCTAAAGATTCTAAGTTGAATATTTTGATGACAATTTTTTGAAATTTGTTAAAGTTTTGTGAATTTTGTACCAAGTTTGGATCTTTGATATATAAGGTTTCCATTATACAATGATTTCTTAATATATTTTTTAAGCTACATTATTTCCTTAATCTTTTGTATTTATTTATATAATCGACGCTTGCACTCCAATGAGTTATACCTATATAAAATATTAAGGACAAAATGTAGCTGGAAAAATATTTCGAATATTGTAAAAATATTGATAAAGCGACATAATTATGTGAGCGCAAGTGTATGCAACCATTTTTTAGTGCAGGTTAATATTCCCTGCTTAAATAATTTACAACAATTTGAATGATGTGGTTTTTCGGCAGTATTTTATTCGCGTTCATTTATATATTTTCAATTATCGTTTCACAGCAACTTTCTATAATTTTATTTATAAATTAAACTAAATTGAGAGTGAGCCTCATCAGCTTATCAAAACCACTCAATTATTTGGCAATTTGCCAGCAATTAATTTTTCATTATCACTTGTTCACTTCATTAAAAAAATTACTTTCATAAAGCGCATAGCCAATAGCTGTCGGCATCACAGCATTGATTGCTTCTCTCACTTCCTCCTTGTCATGTGCGGATATATAAACGCACACACACACACATAGAAAGTGAATTATATATGCACATACATATACGAGAGTATAGCCGTGCCGCAGCCGTCATGGCGACAACGGTAACGAAAGCACATACAACGACAATGGTTGCGCCATTTCCGGCACATAGACTCACTTCACATTGCATATATTTCTATTCATGTGTGTAGGTATGTACATTAGGGTGACAGAGTGGAACAACGACTACTAAGGCGTGCCTTCTAAAAAGTAGAACTGCCTTTCCAAAACGAACTAAGGTTGAAATCGACTATGTAGACCTACGCCTAGAAGTTTCGTAATAACTGTTTTATTTGCTCAAATAATCAGAAAATCAGCCATTGAAGTTTCAAGCTTGTTTCACCATATTCTGTTATGATTAAGTTTGATGTGGATAATCGTCAAAGCATTTACTATAGCCGCCTTTGTGACAGCATAGAGCGGGATTCATTATCATCTCCAAGATGGCAGTGTTGAATGAATGCAAATATTCGAGTGATATTTATTTAATAAGGAGCGCTTCGGAGAAAATTGGTGCACGTTTATTATCTAACAATAGGCAAGAGTGGAAATTCCGACGACAGTCGGTTGTACGTTACCGGAATTACCCTGATTTATATCCGGCTAAGAACGTGTCACTCCAGCACCACTCCCCGTACATATATGGGGAAGGTTTTTGCTGCTGCTACAACAACAACAACAACAACAACAAGTAGAGATTTATTTTTCATTACCATCGCTGGCTCGCTTAAAGTATCGGATGTATTGGGGATGCCACGTAGCTTTTAAATGCGCAAAATCCCATGACATTTTTTCTGTATCCTGCTTTACTGCCTTCAGAGCCTAATTAACTCAGCTATGCTGTCCGAAGGGAAATGCTATGTTCACTGTTAACATTTTTACAGGATACCTTTCGCAAAATCCCATGACATTTTTTCTGTATCCTGCTTTCCTGCCTTCAGAACCTAATTAACTCAGATATGCTACCCGAACGAAAATGCTATGTTAACTGTTAACATTTTTACGGGATACCTTTCGGCGCAGCCTGAGACGCAAATATTCTAACAGACGATGTATACCTACTTAAAAATTATCTGTTAACACTTTTGCATAGAATTTATTTATTTTTTTAATTGACGCTTACACCTTCTTTGGGTGTTTGGCCGAGCTCCTTCTCCTATTTGTGATGTGCGTTTTGATGTTGTTCCACAAATGCAGGAACCAACAGCAAATGATATTTTATGAGGAGCTTTTTCATGGCAGAAATCCACTCGGAGATTGCATTTCCTCGGCCATTGCCTGACGAGGGGTGAACACTATTAGAAAAAAAAACTGGTTGGTCCGTGACTACCATTAGGAGGTGCGTACATTCGAATCTCTGTGCACGAAATACCAAAATGATAGAAAAAGTTTCACATTATTTGGGGAAAAAATAAAATGTTGGTAAAAAAAAACCAAAAACCAGAAACTTCATCTCCTGATCAATTGAAAATACTGGAAGTTTCGTAGTGAATATTTGGTGTGTCCAACTGACACCGGTTAGCTTTGTCAAACTCAGCCAAAATCGCATAAGTGGTTATCGCGCCAATCAAGAAGAAGAAGAATGGCCGTCTTAACGGCGGTTCAATTATTTGTGAAAAAAGGCTATTAGTAATATCTGCACAAGAGATTTAAATCTGTTGCGACTTTTATGGCACTAAAGTGTATCTTACTAACGGATTTCAATGCGGTGTGACTTATGCTTTCAAAATTATGTTTCTTCCTCTTTCAATATTATGGCTCCCTCAAAATTTCAGTTCTATGGGCGGTACCATGAGCTCTTGCCTACACTCACCTTTATATACTCTTGCATGGAACCTGGTAACATAACAATTCTGTAGATCGTTTGCCACTCTACAACGGGGATATTGGATAACTGAGAAGTCAAGATTTAACCCTGAGAGCCTCATTTTCACGTGTATTTTATATGGGAACAGGAAACAGCTATTACGGGACCACTTACAATTAGTCCAGATAGCCAATTAGTCCATAGACGCCCATGTAGTTCTACCGTTTTTTTTTTCTCTTCACTCGGTTACCCTAATTTTCATACATACATACATATTTCCACCCATATTCCCACACCACTCTTATACATAGTTGTATTTGTAAACGTTTTTTCTTTTAGCTCATTTCGTTTAGTACCATTTGAATTTGATTTTCAATTATGGTTTCGTTTTGTATGTTGCTGCGATTCTTTGGTTTTTGGCGGGCTTCTGCCGTTACCGTTAAATGAGCGCTAGCAGTGAATTTATGTTGAAGGACGAGTGAATGCGGTGGAATGGGCAGAATGGCTGAGGAAATGCTCATACTCCCAGTAAGCGATGTGCGTAAATAAACAACTGCAAATTAATAAACACAAAACAAAAAATAACTTAGCACATTGCTTTACACATTCGAGATTTGCCAGTTGATTTGTACTGGACGCTGTGATATTTAGTTGACCGTTGTGATGACCACTTCGGAGGAAGTCCGCTAAAACAACCTTTTCATGCTAGTTTCAATCACATACTACCGGTCAGTGCTGAACCGGCTACAACTTCAAGAAGTATAGAGATCACATCATTTACGCACTATGGCGTATGAGTAACATTGCTAGTTATCACTGTCACTCAGTAGGTGTTACGTATACGCCGCTGCACTATTTCGTTTTCATTTGGCAAGTTACGCACACTTTGCACATACACTTTATGTATTTGGAATTTAAAACTTTCTCACTTTTGCACGCTTTCTTTAGGACTATTTTTTTTTAAGTTTTCGAAAATGTACCACGACGAGAACCGCATACAGATTAAATAGATTTTTCGTAAGCGTTGTTGCATGCCCGTTGAACGCGCGCGAACAAATGAGCCGAAAATGTAAAATGTTGCCGCAACGATATGCTATTGCCTGCTACTTTTACTTCACGGTTATTGTTGTCGTTGCTGCTGTTTGGATTCTCCGTTGTTGCCGAGCTGGTGGCTGGCTGGCTGACTGGCTGGCAGAGTGGCTGTTGCTTCGTTACTTGACAATGCCAAACAAAATGTACTATATTCGTAGAACCTAGCAGCAGCAGCAATAACAGCAATAACAAAAATATCGACAACAACACCAACAATAACAACAACAAATATGTAGGTAAACATGCATGTACACATGTCAACGTAACGAAGTGAATCAACAGTACTTGTTACTTGCATGCGTATGTACAATATGTGCGTATGTAAATATGTACAAGCAACAAACGCAACATGCAGGCTACTAGCAACAACGTTTACGAAGACTAAACAACACATGTACTTATATCTATGTATATTTCATAGCCGACATTGATGCCTGACGCGTGCCTCATTCGACTTCACTTCACTCCAGTCCACTCGACTCGCCCTCACTCGCCTTGCTGTTTTTCGTGTTTCATCTTCTACCTGCCACTCGCCAGTAGAACGTTTACTATATGTGTGTGTGTGTGTGTGTTTGTTTTTGTTTGTTGCTTTTGTGTACCCACACACTTCGGCTGCACATGGCAACTAACCTCCACTCTACTCTGTCTGCCAAGGCAACTTCCTGTTGATTGCCACTCAACCACTTCGATGGCACAATTCCTGATTGTTCGTTTGCCTAGTCCGAAAACTGCTTGGCCATAACCAAGTTCTTTGGCCGGTGCATAGCTTGCTGCTTGCTGTCTACTGCTTCTCCTTTGTTCTTTGTTGCCCGTTGATGTTGTTATTGTAGTTCGCAATAGCCAACGTCCATTGTTTGTTGCTGTTTTGTCGCCTCTATCGCTGGCAAAAGCAGCATCAGTAGCGTTAGTTTGAGTGACTGTTGCGGGCTTTGAGGAATGGGGAAATGGGGAAATGACAGTGTTCGGTTACTTTGCCGCCACGGAAGCTGGCTTGATTGTGTTTATAAGTAAGTCGCTGGCTTATTTCACAACCAGCAGCCACTCACACTTGAGGCAACGTGCTTCTTTTTCTTCTGTCGTTTTTCATCTGTTTTTCGCCTCTTCCCCTGCTGGCTCTCTGTTGTTGATGCAGGCAATCAAGGACGTACCGCCCGTGTGTATATGTGCATAAATGTGTGTGCTGTCTGAACGAAAGTGTTACAATATCATATAGTCCATATCATGGCTAATAGAATACGGTCCTGCTGTTGTTGTTGCATTCACCCATTTACACTGTTGTCACGGTTAGTTGTAGCCGCGCGCCATCGTGTAATTCGAACCACCAGCTCCATAGCGCGGATGGTTGTGGTAGCAAGCAACGCAACTTACTTAGATTATGTAAGTAAGCCATGTTGGGTATTCGCTGAGTGCTGGAGATAGCATTTTTATGTATATATTTACAAATTTATGCGAACGAGTCGGCAGTGGACTGTGATGGATGCGCTGATTTATTCTTTAGATTTAGAAAAATGTAGGAGTTTTGATAACACTCGTTATCTATGTAGTATGTTATGTATTAAATAATTTCAAGTGGGAGAATATCATCAATGCAATTTATGAATTATGAGCGAATTCACTTATCGATTTCAAAAGAGGTGATCAATATTTAATTACATTGATGTCGGGTATTTGGTATTTAAGTCATTGAAGATTGCATCTTTGTGTTTTTTTCTCACGGAAACTAATACAAGGGCAAAAGTAAGAGTTTCCGAAAAATCAATGCAAAAGTCGCATCCTCAAAACTCTTTTTCAGGCAATTGAACCACTTACTACTCTCGCCAATTCGTGGAATTGTCAATTCTTTCTTAGAACGAAGTTAGCTGAAAATGTAGGATGAACAGAAAGTGAAGTGTTAACAGAACATTTTGTTTTAACAGAAAATGTTATATTAGCTGAAAATGCTATGTTGAACAGAAAAGTGCTGTTAACTGAAAATGTGGTGTTAACAGTAAATTTAATGCAACAGAAGGAAATGTTATTATGTTAACAGAAACTGCTATTTTGTTCGAAAATGTTGTAAGAAGAAAATATTATGTTAGCTGAAAATGTTACCTTAAACGGAAAACTGTTAACAATTAAGTTATGTTACAGAATATTTTGTTTTAACAGAAAACGTTATATTAATGGAAAAGTGGTGTTACCGGTAAAAGTAGAGTTGACAGGAAATTTAATGTTAACAGAACATGATATAATAATGATAATGTTAACAGAACATGTAAATGTTATGTTAGCAGAAAGTGGCATGTCGTTAGGAAATGTTATGACAGACAATGTTAAGTTAAATGGAGAAGTGTTAACAGTTAAGTTATGTTAACTGATAATGTGATGCTAACACAACATTTTATTTTAACAGAAAATGTTGTAAGCAAAAAATGTTATGCTAAAAAAACAGTGGAATTCACAGAAAAGGTGTTAACAGGAGTTATGTTAACCGCAAATTTCAGAAAACTTAAATTGACAGAAAATGTATGTTAAAAATGTAACATTTTCTGTTCCAAAAATTTCAGATAAATTTGAATTTCTGCTAACATTTTCTGTTAATATAACATAACAGTTTCAGAAATTCAAAAATGGATCTAACGGAAAATGTTAATTTTCACCAAAAATGTGATATTAACAGAAAATTTGATTATTAGAAAAGAAAAGATGTGGTGTTATAGAAAATGTTGTGGTAACAGAAAATAATATTAATAGTAATATTATAAAGGGTGATTTTTTAAGAGCTATAGGAAAGTTTTCAAAAAAACACACGTGAAATTCAGAAAAATGCATGAAATTTATAGTTAAATCGATAGTACAGTCCATATAATTTAATGCTTGAAGATTATTTTATGCAAATGTTGACCGCGACTGCGCTTCAAATGGTCCATCCCCTTAGTCCAATTTTGGCATACTCTTCCCAATGTTTCGGCCGGTATCTCACATATAAATGCTTTAATGTTGTCTTCCAATGCGTTAATTGAAGCAGGCTTGCAAAATTATCTAAAGACGTTACATCGCACGATCTGGGTGGCCAATTGACAGGTTCCGTCTTGCTGAAACCACATGTCATGCAAGTCAAGCATTTGCATTTTGGGCAAAAAAAAGTTGGATATCATTTCACGGTAGCGCTCAACATTCACAGTTACGTTACGATTCGCAGCATCTTTGAAGAAATACGGTCCCATGATACCTCCAGCCCATAAACCGCACTAAACTGTGACCTTTTCTGGATACATTGGTAGCTCTTGCAATTCTTCTGGCTGATCTTCACTCCAAAATCGACTATTCTGCCTATTTACCTACCTATTGATCCAAAAATGGTCTTCATCGCTGAACAAAACTTTTCAACAAAAAAGTGGATCTTAAACTTTCTTAACAGAACGCGCATTTTTATAATAAAATTCAATGATTTGCAAGCGTTGTTCGTTTGTAAGACGATTCATGGTTAAATTATAGACCAAACTGAAGATGTTTGAAACAAAACTCGAAACGTGCGTCAGCTGTTTAAACCAACTGTTTAAAAAGATATAAGCTAAAAAATCACCCTTTATATATTATATTAGGTACAGTTGCCAGTTTTGCATTGTGTTGTCACTATACTCCACACCACTGCTTCAAAAAAACCAGGTGATTTCGACAAATTGGGACTGCCACTGCGTCGCTGGCATATGATCGATCCATAACTACAGCCAGCCAGAGCTGTTGATGTAATGGAGAAGATTGATGGAATTTAGGTTGGCGCACTGCCCCAGGCTGTCGAAGAAAGGAGCACCCAGTGACCTTAATTGTCAAGCTTCCAAGCCTGGATATTTACAGAGAAAGTGCTCAACAGTCTTCTTCTCTGAAAGGTCCCCACGGCTTCTGCAATGGGGGTTAAATGCTAACCCTAGCTTTTCCGCGTGGGTGCCGATCGTCCAATGATGGGTAGGAGGACTTTAAGATCAATTCAGTGCCCTTCTTGGCAAGCTTATCAGCAATTTCATTTCCCTCTATGTTCCTGTTTCCTCCACAACTCCTCCTTACAGAAGTTTACTAGATTGGATATGCACAAAGGTGTCGTCAAAGCCTGGCTGGACTATCGGAAAACATGTTAATGTTCGTTGCTCTCACGTTTCCTAAGCATTTTGCATATCTGCAGGATCGAAAAGACGTCTGCCTGAAAAGCACTCGCAGTATTCGTCCATTTTAAGGAAATAAATAAATTGGATGAGAGGAAACCTGCTCTGACTCCCGATTCCATCTTCTAGCCATCAGTGGAGCCGACTGCTTAAGAGCGTGCCTTTTTTTTTGGAATAGCTACCCCTAACCTATATACCAATATGTACACACCTAGATGTGTATTGCGAAGTGCCGCTGGTTTTAGCGTACCACACTTTTACCGATGTGTTGATAACTTCATCCAAATTATTTTAGTATTTAGTTATTACATAAATATTCATTTCACACTAGTGTTAGTAGGAGTCACTTACATATATTTCGAGTACAATGACATTACTTTTCCGAAGGCCATAACACTAAGGTTGCTAATAGTAATGATCATTGTGACGATATTTGCAGTGCAGACATTGGCGGTGTGAAGCTATTTCCGTTGTCATGGTAAGCTGAACGGGTGGGCAAGGAATATTCCTCTCGTTTTTATTTTTATATTTCTTTTTTAGATATTTATTAAGTTTGTGATTCATCCATTTTCCCCGCCCACAAGCGTAGTTGTATTTTAACGTTTTACTTAGCAGGCTTCGTGTGCTTCACAAAACAACAAACATGCTTTTGCTGCACATATCAACCTGCCTGCCAACTACGATAACAGAAGCAAACACAAAAAAAAAACAAAATTTAATTGAGTGAGAGCGAATATCAAGCTAATGCTCGTGTATGTACGTTCTATTTCGTTAACGCTCTCGCGCTCTGAAACCATAACATTTTTACACATTCTTCCAGTTTCTTCAGCATTGTTGTTTGCTTTGCCAACGTCTGGTGCCAACCCAGTTGATTTTGGTTATTTGATACCTTCTTTATTAAATTCGCTCAACCGCACTTGCTGAAGAGCTGAAGTGATGTGAAAGTATGGGAAAGTTGTGTGGTAAAGTCCTTGAAAGTGGCAAATAAGTAAAGCTTACGGTCCGCTCTCGAATATGTTTTTTTTCGCGCTTGTCTTGCTTACGGATTATTGTATTGTCGCCTCAAATATCACCGAAGTAATATATTATTTTTGTTTCTTACTGTCTCATTTAAATTTGGTATTTCGCTTCGTTTGAGTTTATGCACGCGTACCATATTAAAGTGGCTGAAAATATTGAAAGCACTACGAGTACATACATACATATGTACACATACACATATATTACATAAGCATATTGTCGAGGATTGATTGCTTTGTCATGCATTTTCAACTTGCTCATTCCACAGTTTTGCCGTCAAAATAATACGTTTTCTTCTCAGTTATTGAGTATTATTATTGTTTATTGCCTTTCGCATGTCATTTTCTCTCGGTATTCTCCCTCTTTTCCCCGTTACACACATGGCATATGCATATACTTGTTCGAGTCAGCCACACATGCTTATGTATGTTAAGAGCCTCACAACTGTTCAGCTTGCTCGTATACCTGCACTTCCGTTCAACAAGTCGTATACGTAACATATTCGGTGTTGTCGTGACAGCTTCACCAACACCAGAGTGCTGCTGCTGTTGCTGTTTGTTATGCCGCACTATTGGCTGTGGTGTTCTACGGCTTTATTGCTATTGCTGTTATTTTTGTTGTTTTGCTTCCGTTGTCTTCTTACCCAACAGCAGACAGTTGCATGCTTGTCCTTCGCCATAAGTCCACGAGATTTATTTTAATTTTCTGAGATTTTTTCTGCTCACATTTCGCATTTGTTTGCTGCTATTCTCATTTTTACTGTAATTTTCTTTCGCGTTCATCTTACTTATTTTCGCATATACTTTACATACACATTTTCAGTACTTTAAGCACTTCTTAAATTCGCAGTCTTCCAGAAAAATTGGGTTAGTGGTTGCGTTTCGATTTTAAATTAGGTGATGCTTTAGTGAGATATTTTATTATTTCTATGTATGTTTAAGTCTGCATATGATTACTGTTAGAATAATAAAAAAAATAGCAATACCAGTTTCATAGGTTTAACCGATTACTGCCTAATGGGTAGGAAAATACAACTGGATGGAACTGTGTTTAGTCGAATGCTATATCGTAATTTCTTTTGTTATAAAAAAATCGGAAAAAAATCATTTAAGGGTCACATTTATATACAATATTTAGTATAAATATTCGCCAAACTTTCATCAAAATTTCAAACTTTTTATGAAATTGGGGTATACAGTTTAATAGCTCAGTGAATTTCAAATTAATTAATAATTAATAATAAGTGCAATTTTCAGTGACTGTAAAATCGCGTTGAATTTGGCACTTTTTTTTGCTGACGGAGTTGGCGTTAAATGGAGAAAATGCACAATGAAAGAAAATGTACAAGATTCATCAGCATTACAGAATTTTTATTCAGAATTTTACAAAAAAAAATAAGTACGCAGTTTCACAGTCCATCAAATTTCAGTACATAAAAGTGCAAGTTTGAAGTCGTTCCACATTTTCCTTGATTTTTTTTCTCCTGACAATGTTTCGCATTTTCTTGGGTATTCGTTATAGATATTATCAAAAATCAACTATAGTTTTTAGCTACTTCAAATTTTCATTTTATTATATTAGAATTTAATAAGTTATAAAATTGCGCATCCAAATTGTTTTAAAAAATTTCAACACGCGTTTTTTCTAATTAAGCATTGAAACTACAATAATCGAATGTCTTCACGATACATCACAGAGTATTGGATCCACAAACGCTTTTTGCGGCACTCTGTCCAAAGCTTTGTGCCTTTTAAATTCTGTAAATCAAAACTCTGTCTCTCAAATAGCTGCTTATGATTATTCGAATGAGTATTTGCAAAAATCTTTTTGAAGCTGAAATGTATGACTAAGTAGTATTCCTGAGCGATCTTCACACTTCCATCGCTTTCATTTCTTTTCATTGAACGCCTTCTTTGCCAGCTGTTTTACAAAGTTTGGCGTTTCTAGAGTTAATCTGCGCTTCCTAAAATCTAGTCGCATCTCTAATATGCCGTTTACCCTCATATTGAGCAACAGTTATAATAATAAGACTCTACAACGGCATTCCACTTTGTTTCTCTTTTTCCAAAATATTAAGTTGGCGGGCACAGTAATTTGGGAAGGAGGACCAAGACGACACCTTTTTCATAGATTACGTATAAATTTGTTTAGTAGAGTAAAATTTTAGCACTTCTTGAAATGAAATGGTAAACAAAATCATAAGATTCTTACAGATACGCTATCGAATATGCTCAACAATGTTCGAGAATAATTTTTAGGAATACATTAACCCTCTCTCCCCTTCACATATGGGTATATTTTTCTATTTCGTGAAGGAAAAGTAATACAGAACAAATTCATGATGGCTTCAAATATAGTAAAAAAATAAGTATTAGCAATTTGTATACTTGAACGAACTTAACGGGAAATTAAAAATAAAAATTTTTTAGAACATATCGAACTCAAAAAATGCTAGGAATTAAAGTTGTAACAGAGGATATATTTGCTTCTTTTGGCTCTTGGACATTTTATTCCGTTATGACAAACAATTTCCCGCCTACGTTAGCAATAGAAGAGTGAATATCCTTTTCCTTGTAGGCTTCATCGACCTGTGTTCACAATAACAGCAGCGCGACATATTGCAAAGTTTAGAGTACTTACTTAATTTTTTTCATTTTTTTATAAAAATATAGTTCAAACTGAATACAGTAAAATCTATGTAACTCAAGGTTGAAAACTTTATACAAAGTTTAAAAAAAATCCAAAAACTGGCATCATCATCATCTTTTGGCTCTACAGCTCTTTGTGAGCTTTGGCCTGCTACACGTGGGACCTCCATACGTCTCGAACGCTTGCGACTTTCTTTCGTTTCTTTTCCAGTTCGTTATACTAAGTTTCTTGATGTCGTCCTCTAGTTCGTCGGTCCATCTTGTTCTCGGCCTTCCTCTTGCTCTAGTGTTGAACGCTCTGGCTTCTACGATTTTCTTCTGCGCCCTCGTACCGTCCATTCGCCCTTTATCAGTTGATCCAGCTCGTCGTTCCATCTTATCCGCCACTGGCCGTGATCTTTGATTGCTCCGAAAATTCTTCTGAGTACTTTTCGTTCGAAGGCTTGCAGTTTTGTTTTATCTGCTTCAACCAGCCAAAAACTGGCATCAAAATATCAAAGTTTTTATTCAGAATATTTTGAAAAACTCCGATTTTGCAGTTATGTAGCCATTCAATTTTAGTATAAAATTGTGCTAATTTAGAGTATTTGTGGTGAAAATGAAAGACGATTTTCGTATAATGCATAAATATTAAAGAAAAAAAAAACAGTTGAATTCGATAAATTTAACCTCTCACCGATCTCAGTGTTGTTTTTCGCCGGTTTGCATCAACTAATGCCTTTATCGCACGTCAATCACGTTTGTTACTTGTAAACTAGACAGCTGCAGTATATAATAAGGCAAGCAATAGAGCGGGTAAAGATCAAGATTTCCCCTCTTTATAATTCATCGTCGCCGCCCCTGCACTTCCAATTGTCATTATAGCTATCAAATTTACCCCATCGCATCCGTTTGAAACTACAGATGTTGACTACTGTGGTCCCTTATTAGTAACTCAAAAAATTAGAGGTCGTTAACCAATAAAGGTTTACATTTCAGTATTCGTCTGCTTTACTACAAAGGCAGTGCACTTAGAGATTGCTCCTGACCTGTCGACAGTTGCATTCATCGCGACACGCAGGCACTTCATAGCCATATAACGACAATTGGAAGTACAGGGGCGGCGACGATGAATTATAAAGAGGGGCGCAAGCAATGCTAATAACTTTTTTGCTGAACAGATTTCATACCTAAATTGTAAAGATCTATGATCTCAAGTAGATGTAAACATTGATCCACCTTAAAAAAATTGAGGCCTCAACCCGGCGCTTGACAGAAATGCAGGTATTAATCCTTCGCTCCCTTTCAGTCAAATTACATACCATTTTTCTCCCTTGGAAAACAAAAAACCAAAAATCATTTCATTGCGTTTGCTCAGAATTATTACATATCCATTTCTATAAATTTACTTGTGTTACATATTATATATTCATATGCAAGTGGCGCAAAATTAATCACCCTATCGGAAGTTCTATGCTTTTTCCAAATGGTGTCGTACGTGAATCATATTTAAACTTACTAGCTATTTTTCATAGCAACGTCTTGTATTGAAAGTTACATATCTTACTGCTTTGTGTGCTATTTTAATTTCTATTAAATAGAACTTCATATCTGTCATAATTTAGTATTCGCTGCTCCCACTCTTCAGCTTCACATTCTCAATAATCAGTCACATTGTAGATTTCCCAACCGCAGTACAAGCTCATTGCGTAGCTTCCAAAAAAAATTCTTTGATATCTACTACTTATTTTTAAAGAAAAAAGATGCGACTAACGAATCCGCATGCTTTAAATCGGTATTACGTTTAACAAGTAGAATATGCAGCCATGAATATGAATTTTTATTTAGTAAAAAAAAAATTGAAAACCAAAATCGGATGATTAATTTTGTGCCACCTTATATGTACAGAGGCTTACTAGGCTGAATAGTCTGCTCAATTGAAGGGCGCTATATGCAGGTACATATGTAAATAATATTGTGCTAGAATTGCATTGATCATGCCATCAAAGATATTTCATTATGTGAATAATTTCTTTTTTTTTGTGTAAATAACCTAAATACTAAATGTTACTCAATAGTCTCGTTCAGATGTATGTATATATAAGCATTGTATATAATATTTGCATCTGCTGTATATAGGAATTGTGCACCTTTGAAATTTATGTTTTCCCATTTAATAAATTCTTTTCAAAATTTCTCTCTACACCCAGGTCTTGACGCTCTAGTGAAGGAATTCAAATCCGGACGTGTCACCTTGCGTCGCAATCGCCGCAAAACGCGTACAAATGAAGCACTTCAGGAAATGTTCCAAGTCTTAGAGATAAGCCAGAAACAGAATCGTAATTCGAAAATCTGCATTAATATGCAATTTTGATGGGCTGCCAAGCGAATGCGACTCTGCATCGCATTTACGTATATTTGTATTTTTAGTAGTATTAGACACTTACATATATTTTTTATCTATTGACCATTTTTGCAACAACAATTTTCACACACATTTTATACACTTATATATAGATATGTATGTATGCACTTTTTGATAAGACTACGATTTCTAGATATAAATTTTTTGGATTTGTGCCTTTTGCTCATTTTATTTACGCCTTTTTATATTTATTGTATACGAATACAACGAACGAATAAGCCATCGAAACTTATATAAACTGAAATTCTCATTAAGGGAGAACAAAGAATTTTAAAAAATATTAATTCAACATTTTTTTAAGTTTATATTTCACGGTCTGTGAAAAATTTTATTATTTTCTAAGTACCAATGTATTTTAATTTTCTCTATTTTGTGGCAAAATGTCTAGCGTTTTTTGTGCCTTCTGTTATTTCAAGATCAAATTTTATTGACACTCTGCTTGCTTGGGCAGTTTTTTACATTCTAATTTGTAATCTTACTTCTTATCGATTAATCAAAATTGTTAATGTCTCGTCTTTTGAAATCTGTTGTGATTCTATGCTATTGTAATACCTAATAAATATTCACCTCGATTAAAAAAATGTGTTTCTTGAATTATAACTTTAACTTGTTGGACTTATGTATATCTAATGCATTTTTTTTACAAGTACATCAATGATTTTGAGTACTCCCCGTGCATGTATTGGAAATGTTTATGCTGCTACAATAACAATATAACTATGGTATGACAACTGATAGTACCAACCGATTTTGGCATTTCTATACAGTAACGTTTGGCAAGTCATCATGAATCGTTTAACGCCAGAAAAACGCTTCTAAAATGTGGAAATTTACTTTGAAAAATCAAAAAAATTGTTCACTTTAAAATATAATTTACACATCTAATGCGCATATACTCGTATAGAAAAACAAAAAAAAAATTACACAGCATTGAATTTAACCTGAATCGTATTAAATTTGGACATAGATGCCGTAGTGGTAGAAATTAAATTCCGTTGAATGGGTATTACTGCAGGCGAAGTCCAAAATAAGCAAGGCTGGCGTCATAAAAATGTTTTTGAAGCCGCCATCTTTTTAATGAGTTAGCGCGTTCGAAGTTATTCGGTGCACAACTAAGTTTTTTTGATGAAAATACAACTTTATTCTGAAAAAAGTTGTTACAAGTGAATCACTGAAATTATTGCCTGCCCATTGCTGGCTACTAGTTTTTCCCATCTTTCTCTAGATCTCATATACCGTCGCGGTAAAACTGTTCATCTTATGAGGCTATCCACGGATCAAGCCATTTTTTGATGTCTTCATATAAATGGAACTGCTGGTCAGCTAGACCATTTCGATCGAAACAGGTGATAATCGGACGGCGCAATATCTGGAGAATGTGGCGGGTGGGGTAGGATTTCCCATTTCAGTGTTTCCAGGTAGGTTTTAACGGGTTTGGCAACGTGAGGCCGATCGTTGTCATGCTGTAAAATCACTTTTTCATGCCTCTCCGCGTATTGCGACCGCTTCTCGCGCAGTGCTCGGCTCAATCGCATCAATTGAAGTCGATACCAATCCCCAGTGATGGTTTCGCTTGGTTTTAACAGTTCATAATAAATAGCACCGACTTGGTCCCATCAAATGCATAGCATAACCTTCGCAGCGTGAATATTCAGCCGAGGCGACGACGTAGAAGTAGGACCGGGCAGTCTCCATGACTTTCTTTTCTTTGGATTGCTGTTATGAATCCATTTTTCATCACCCGTCACGATGCGATGAAGAAAACCTTTCCTTTTTTACCGCAACATATTTAGTCTTATGCTCTTAAAATCAGTGGTTGGTCTGACACCAACAAAGCATTATAAACGGCGGCTATGCTGGCAATTTTCTTATGCTACAGGGGGCATACTTGGAAATATGTATGAATAAAATTATTGAAAAAAAATTTGTATAATTCTAAATGCGTTTGGTGATATGCAGTGCCATTTGTGCGCAATTATTGCGTTCTACAGAAACACACTCATTAAGGACGATAGCAGTAAAAACGAGATGCGATTGCTGTAGAAACCATGATACTAGAATCCAGATGAACACTGACGATATTTTCAAATTTATTAGATCAAGAAGAATGGAACGCATGAAACGAGCATGTTTCAAGAGCCACCAACAACTGATTAACTAAGATTGCACGCGACGGAATTCCTGTGGGAAGACGACATCCGGGAAGAGCGCCGAAAAAATGAGCGCGAAGCTGGATATCAACTCCAATAGAAAATTAATATCAATTATGTATTTAAATATATAATTCAGTACTTAATAGTGCATTATCTAGATGGTAAATTATAAAATTTTTTAACTGAGAATAATGGATATGGTTTTTGGCGTCAATTTAATTTATTTTGAAGTAAACTAGGAATCAGTGCTTGAAGTGGTATGAAGTACTTCAATTACTCAATTTTTTTATTGCAATTTGTTACAGCATCAACGACCTCTGATGTATAGTTAATAGGCCCGTCACAATGGGTCCGTTCCTTTCGTTACAGCAACGAATTTTGACGTGCCACAGGCCTTGGCGGAATGCAAAAAACCTGGCAACTTTCCACTTTTACCGTACGCCAAGTGCGGCGAAAACGACAACTGTTTAAAGAAGAACAATTTTGTATTGTTTTAATTTTGTGCTTTTTATTATATCTAGTTAAATGCAGAAAAAAAATGGATTGAAAGAGTAGAGAAAAGACTAGGTTCAACCAAGTTGTCCTGCAAAATTAATGTGCTCCTGATCCCGAAACTATGATCGCACCTACCGTCTACGACTACCATAAATTCTATTAGAGGGTTAGGGGTAGTCAGAGGCCAGAAAAAATGATGATTTTCAATCATTTTTGTTTGCTAGTCAATTGTTTTATTTTACAAAAATAAAAACATAACAAAAACTTTAGCAAAAAAAAAAAATAATTGTAAAAGTTATCGCTGTTTGTGTAGAGCCCGTTTCTCCAAAAGTCCCTTGCGGTGATCATCACAAGCCCTTGGAGATTCATCTAAAATCAATCGGAAAAGAGAAATTAGTTTTATTAATATTTAGATAATCTTGTGCCTGGGCGGCCGCCGTACCCGAATGGGCTGGAGTGTGACTACCATTCGGAATTCACAAAGAGAAAGTAGGTTCGAATCTCGCTGAAACACCAAAATTAAGAAAAACATTTTTCTAATAGCGGTCGCCCTCCGGCAGGCAATGGCAAACCTCCGAGTGTATTTCTGCCATGAAAAAGCTCCTCATAAAAATATCTGCCGTTCGGAGTCGGCTTGAAACTGTATGTCCCTCCATTTGTGGAACAACATCAAGACGCACACCACAAATAGGAGGAGGAGCTCGGCCAAACACCCAAAAAGGGTGTACGCGCCAATTATATATATATATTAGGCCGGGTCGATTTGTGGGGAGGCAAAAAAATCATCCATTGCTCTGTGAAAATCATATTCTAGGGATCAAAATAAGAAACTTTGCCGAAGGAACCATACCTCTAAAACGAATTCTGATGTCCCCCAATTTGGGTCGAACTTTTTAGTTTCTTTTCTATAACTCACTTAAATTAATTTTTTCATTTACATATGTTTTGACTAAATAAATTTCTTAAGAGAAAAAATAGATATTATTATTATAAATAAATAATAAATATTATTATAAATAAAGAAAAAACATAGCCATTTAGCTGATTTTTTCATGTAAAGGCCAAAAATGGTGATATTTTGAAATGATTGTATGGGGAACCCCCCAGGGGAGTTCCAGGGGGTGTGCCACTGGCATGGGTGGATCGGTCGTCCAAAGTTAGTGGGGGTCGGTCATACATTTGGACTCGATTGGAGCACTCTAAATGGGTCAAAGTGGGATTTTTCAAAATTTGCCCCTACCCAAAAGTTCGACCCAAATTGGGGGACATCAGAATTCATTTTAGAGGTATGGTTCCTTCGGCAAAGTTTCTTATTTTGATCCCTAGAACACGATTTTCACAGAGCAATGAGCGATTTTTAAATCGACCCGCCCTAATATATATATATCATCTTGTATCTGATCGAAGCTTTTTTTTGCAAATTAACAATATGGCGGCCTCAGAAAATATTTTTCAAAAATAAACCGGCAATTATTTGTTTAAAAAAAATCGAAAATTTTGAAAAAAAAATCCTTTGATCACACACGAGTTTTTTATGTTTTTCAAAAGCATAATAAATTTTATTGAAATTTACCAAGCGGTTTTTCAGTTAGAGTGATCACCAGTTCAAAAAACATAGTTTTGAGAAAAACGCATTTAAAGTTTTTGTGGCTTATCCGGAGCACCCTTTGTTAATTGTTAGATAACTCGGAAAGTGTTTGTCGGATTCACTTCACACAATATTTTTAATATATTATACTTTAAGAATGCCAAAAAAAATCCAATTTTTTGAAAATTCTGACTACAGCTAACCCCTTAACTCTCTTTCGTCTCAATAGGCGTTAATTTATAATGTATTTATTTCATAACCAACGAAAACCTGTTTATACACCACGAAATATCGTATTTTGCTTATATGCGGGAATATTTTCATTTCAGTCAAATGCGTTGCCGCAACGGACAGAAAGGACCCATTGTGACAGCCGCATAAGGCTCTGATTACGCCTGAAAGCATGTTTAAAAAATTAATATATAATTGTTCACAAAACTAACAAACAATTAAACTAGACAAGTAAACTAAAATGAAAATAAATTTTACTTACTATTTTCTCTGCTGTTAGTTGTCACTTTTTGTGTTGGTTAGCAGCTAACCGGCATCTCTTCTTCGGACAAACTTTATTAGTAATGTTTTGATTAACCTGGCACTAGGAAACTAAAATCTGTATAGCTGCGAATAATTTTCTTATATTTTTGCTATCCTCTCTAACTTTGTTTTTATCTTTCTGTCATTTCTTTTCCACTACTTCGGTTAAGCTCGCATAGAATGTCCTTTTTCATTCGTCACTAAATGTCTACAGATCCTTTGACCGTCACTTCTCAATCACTTCATGAAGCACTCGGTTTAACCACTTTAATTTAAAGGAGTCGTTTGCCCTTTCTAAAAGGGTCATTAGGCTAAGATTTTTAGGTTAATTTAGATATATATGTATATACGTACACTACTGAAATAATGTTTATCAATTTTTGGAAGTCGGGATTAGTTTCTGCATCCCGACGCTTTAATATATATAATAAACAAGGTGGAGAAATTACAAAAAATGTGGCCATCCACATCAAATCGTTGAGACTCTCAGCGATTTTGAGGGTATCAACTAATTTGCTGACTAAACAGGGGATGTAATAGCGTTTTGTTTACGGCAAAGATCGGCCAATCGGTCCGGAAAATGACTGACTCGAAATGTTATTGTATTCAACTAACCTCACTTTTCACATTTCATTTGAATTTCTATCTGTCATATCCCCTATGACGTGAAAGCCAAAGTTACTTCCTTATTTTGATGCGTATGGGCAAGCCCTATAATCTATCATCCGCGTAAAATAAGTATAAATAAAAATACATTTATTTAAAATATTTTAAAAAGGCTCATTTCCATTCAAGAAGAAACTGTGCACCCACAACGAGCTACTATTTAGTTTTTAGGTAGTTAAGAGTATTGTTAAGTTCCAGAAATATTGGCCCCTATTATGAGTTGCATTCGATCTTCGATATTCGTTGGTTGTCGAAGATCGAAAATCGAATGTCAATTTGGTATTATGAGCGGTGCAACGCTGTCGAAATTTTCGTTGTATACCGAATTTAGAGTCGAATGCAATTTTGCTTTCGATTGTGTAGCGTATTGTGGGAAAACTTGCTAAAATGTAAGTTTTTTGCGATTATTTTGGTTTTATAGTAACCAAATAATAAATATATACTAATTTTGTTAATATTATGCAGGTCGAAAGTCGTGAGTACCAGACAGCAATTAGAAAGGCTACTTGCATTAATGGAAGAGAATCCACAATTCGCAAAAGGGATTTCCGCCAAAGTACAAGCAGCAAAAAAATGGGAGGAATTTACAACGGAGCTGAATTGCTTGGGACCACCAGTAAGAACGGCAGCAAAATGGATTAAGGTTAATAATGTTTTTTTTTTTGTGATGTTTATAGAAATACATTTTTATTTTCCCTTGGCAGGTATGGGCTGATTTTTTTCGAATGACGAATAATTGAATAAAAAAAATGTATAACAAAAATAAAACAGAAACTGTGGCGTACAGGTTTCTATTTAATACTTTTTAGATTTTTCTATAATATTCTAAGAATTTCGCTTCTTATGTTTTCTGCTTCTCCGTTATTTGGCTCCACTAAAATATCTTCAGCATCATCGTTGAGGGTCTCATCGAATAACTCTTCATCCGGAAGTTGAACATTATAAAACAAGCAAATGTTGTGCAAAGCTGCACACACAATAATTTGTGTTGCTTTTTTTGGAGAATAGTGAAGAGCTCTTGGCTCGGGTGCACTGCCGCAACTGGTTTTCTGTACTGGACAGTAGGTTCATACACGCCTCTTTAGATAATCTAAAGTTCTTTAAAAATCTGTAAGGAAATTTCTGTAATATTAAGTACGTCAACACATTTTGAAAATACTAAACTTACTCAGTGGAAGCCATTTCTAGGGGGTTGGATGCGCCCCTCAGCTGTTTTCTACACCTAGCTAGTTCCACTAATCTTTCATCGACCGATGAATCGTTGAACCACAACTCTGTTGTAGTCATTTTCACAAAAAATACTTTTTTTAACTTTTAAAAATGTTGTTAGCAAAGAATTTCAACACAATCGGTTTTTCTTTTATTTTGATTTGCTGTATCAGCTGAGTAAAAATTATCCATTGTAAATGCGTCGAGCGATCGAAATTCTCAATAGTCCTATTCTTCAACGAATGAGCACCATAATACCAAATGAAAATTCGTTCGATCAGCACTTTCAACTATAATCGAAGATCGAATGTTGCTTATAATAAGGGCCATTAATTGTTACTACCACACGAGAATTAATGCAAACTGTTCGTCGTTGTTTACATCTGAGGACACCTGACGACAGTTGACTTGAAGAGCTACAAAGTTTGACGTAATCCACCATTAAGACGACCTGATTTTGAAGTTTTGTTTAAATTTTATTTGCGTACAAACAGTTTTGTCTGCCTTCTCTCTCTCTCATATTCTATTTCTTCTTTACATTAACCTAACCTGCAATCATGATTAAATAATAAAAGGGTTTGCTCAGTAAGCAGCTTTCTCATTTCCTCTTGACAAATCGGCTCCCTTAGCAAGACACTGGGTTGCTAACTCTAGAAATTTTTATCAAAAGTGGAAGAAAAGTAAAATTTAAAAAAAAAAAATAGTAAAAACATTTTGCTTTCAAAAGGGTTTTTAAGCTCAAGAACTTGCTCGGTATGTCCATACCCAAAACGATATGGAAAACATCCTGACGTACTGTTTCAATCAGGATATGATAGCGCATCTTTTTGGGGTAATGGACGTGAATGAGGCCTTTCAAATATAGGTTGGGAAAGTAATTTTAAAAATACATAAGTTCCCAACAAGAGATCATTAGCAATATGTATATTAGGTTAGGTTAGCCTGGTGGGCAATAAGCCACGCATAGACCTTTTGATCTCTAGCGACTATGGAGACCGACCTCTATGAATACCTAAAGTAGACATCATGTAGGATGTCAGCGCTTTTGGCGAATCTAAGTAGGGCTGGGAGCTCCGCTTTTGAGACGTCTTCCAGACCCTCAAATAGTGGCAGTATGTAATTAATCACAGATTCCGGATGGCAGATGATTTTTATAAGGAGTTTTTTTTATGGCAGAAATACACTCGGAGGTTTGCGATTGTCCGCCAAAGAGCGACCGCTATTACAAACAACATTTCCTATCGTTTGGTGTTTCTTTGCACTTCCAAATGGTAGTCACGCGGCAAGCTATTCGACTACGGCAGCTGCCGTCGATATAATAATAATTAGTTTAAATAAGTGCAGGTAGTTTGTTAAGTATTTATGAATGTAAGAATATACTTGACTGGGTGGTCAAAACTCCAAACTTACGTGGGCAAGGCATGGTAAAGCAAAGCATCGTGAGTATGCTCAAAGTTTGTTTTTAGTCAACCAAATTCATGATGAATTCGCTTCTTCTATGAAAGAATTCAAGGTCATAATACTTAGGTAACATAATAGCGCGATACTTCGTGATCAGTTTTTAATTTAAAAATTAATTCACAAAATATAATTCTGGCATTAAGTTAAACCATTTTTTTAATATCATACTCGGCAATTTCCGTTTATACTATATATTTGTTTATAATTTTTTTTAGGAAAAAAGTTATTTAATATTTCGATTTTCTTCATCCCTTTTAAATGCGACGTTTTGTAAGGGAGTGTCAGAATTCTAATGTCATAAGTGAGCAAACCTTTAATGATCTGCAATTAAGTCACTGGGAATTTACTCTTTACTCTACTTTAATCTGAATAATCTTGTATTACATCATTCTTCGCAAAGAGTTTCTGCTCCAGGTTTACGTGTCTGGTTTGCCGTTTTAGCATTTGTTGCTTCCAAATAATCGGAGTGCTTATTTGGTTTAATATAGAAAATATTTAGTTATGCTAAAAATAAGTGAAAAGGTAATTTTCTGCACAAACATTCTACCAAACAGAACTTAATAAATGATTCATCTTGCGGATGTATAAGTTAAGGCTCTGGATGCGCCTGAAAATATGTTTAAAAAATGTTTATATAGGGTTTTTCAGTAAGAGCGCTTCAACTTTTGAACTTTTTTGAATAAAACACAAACGGTTTGACTTTTTTACCTAATTTTTTTTTTTATTATCGAGTTTGAACATACATATACATTTAAGTATGAAATTCGATTTCTTTTGCATGACCACCGCGTGCACGTTTTACGAAGTCCAATCGTTGAACCCAATTTTCGACCACTCTTTTGCATAAATCGGCCGAAATTCCAGCAATTTCGCGTTCAATATTGGCTCTGGGCACACAAATCGTCGCCGGCTTATTACTGTAGACCAATGACTTCACATAACCCCAAAACGGGACGGCTTGTTAAATGGACCGTAAAATGGCCGTAATGCTCTTAAAGTAGCAGCAACAGAACGATTATTTTCATAAAAAATTTGCACGATTTGCAATCGTTGCTCAAGTGTGTAGCGTTCCATGATGAAATGTATATTAATGAAGTTTACAAATGACAAGCGAAAAATAAAAAATATTGCGTCGTTCGCCCTCCCTATCGGAAAAAAGTTGAAGCGCACCTATTGAAAAACCCTATGTATATTTAAGTTTACAAGAAAAACAAAAAGAATATTGAAACTGACCAAGTAAACTGAAATAAAAATAAATTTGTATTTATTATTTTCTCTGTTATTATGCAGCTGCCACTTTTTGTTTTGTTTAATAGCTAAACAACATCTCGACGTCAGACAAACTTTATGATCCCGTTATGGCACTAAGAAATAAAAACTGTATAGCTGCGAATAATTTTCCTATATTGTTACTATCCTACCTAACTTTGTTTTTGTCCTTATGCCGTTCCTTTTCCACTGCTTCGGTTAAGCTGGCATAGAATGCTATTTTTCGTTCATCACTGCCTTCACAGTGATCCTTTAACCGTCACTTCTCCATCACTTTGTAAGGCATTCAGTTTAAGTATTTCAGTTTGAAAGCGTTAGTTGTACGCTTTTTAAAAGGGTCGTTAGATTTAAGCACTTTCCCTTAACATAAAAGTTATTTTTTGGAAGTCGGGAGAAGCATAGCTAAAACCTGACCTTTTAGTATATTGTTACAAAAATATGAATGCGCCTTGACACCAGGTGGTGAGTAGAGGTGGAAAACTAACTCTATCGATAGTTATATATTAATATAATAATAATATTATATCGCACCCTAAATACAAAAGGGTCACAACTCAAAATAATAAGATTTTCAGGAGAGACGAAACACGTTTTATGTAAAAATTATTGTAATATTTAAAGAAAATATTGTTCCATCATGAAAATATGCAACATTGAAGAAGGTTCTACTATATTCTTTTCAATTTTATATTATGTTTGCGAAAATAAAACAAAATTTTGATTTATGACTCTTTAACTGAAATTTTTTCGATTAACTAGTGATATTATCTTAAGTTGTGCCTTTTTAACTGATAAAATGTTTTAATTTTATAAGTTTCCTAACCTAATTGAACTCTCTTTTCACAAGAGGCACAATGCAAAATAATACACCACGAAATTTATCACTTTTTACAGTTATAGAGGCAGAACTCAAAATAAAACTCTTTATGTGTAATAAAAGTAATCAGCTGTTCTTGAGCCCATTAACGCAACTCAAAATAATTCTCTTTAGTTGATCGTGCCAAAGCAACACACTTGACATAAAAATAGACATAACTGTATTTTTCCAGTTAAAGAAGATAGTTATGGGAACGAAATATTTGCAGCAGTTAGAAATGTGTACTCTGAATTAATTTATGCATAAAACTCAGTTTTGGAAATTTTTGAGTTGTGACCCTTTTGTATTTAGGGTGCGATATATCAATATTTACTGATAGTATTCGCATCCTCCATCGACAGCTCGATACTATTCGACTAAATTTAAATCAACATATTAAGGCTTTTAATGCGTTATACTCTTTTGAGATGTACTGAACAGTATTTTTTGTAAAAAATCAACTTGTCGATTATTGTTGCCTTAAATTTGGTGTGTATATGACTGGTAATTAACAGATGAAGCTGGAACGCTAAGGCATTTCTTGGCACAAGATGGTTATGGTCCAATGCACCGTGATACTACCCACCTTTACCGGCCACTTACCTTGCGCCTTACATATTTTCGTTAAAAATAATTTTCAATTGCGTGCTGTTTTTTTTATTGCATTTGTATTGCGTTTTATTTGAACTTAATAAATCTTTGGTGAACATATAAATTAAAAAATGTACATTAAACAAAGATTAAGGCTTATGGAAATTCCCAATAAGTATACTTCAGTTGCCGTTACAAAAAATTGACAGTTAAACGAAACTAAATGGTAACTCTTCAGCTCAATACATTTGAGTGGAGTGCGAATGATTACGTATAAAATATTTAATAGCGAATAATTAAGACAAATTAAAAATACATAGATACATATATGCGTGTGTGTGTGTGTATGTAGATAAGGCAACGAATGAACGAATCATTTGCAGTTCGGGGCAAAATAAAAATTATCATTTACTTAAAACAAAAAAAAATAATTAACAACGCCACCAGCGCTTGAGGCAGCTTGATGTTGATATTTCTTTATAAAAATTGTAAATTTTATGCTATCATAATTGTATGTATGTGTGTGTGTGTGTGTGTGTGTATAAAACCAACACAATGTCATAAAAACGTACAAAGTTTGAATCGTATAAATATAATTCTTATGTAATAAAAGCTTACTTCCACTAGTTCGTACATATTTTGCTATGTATGTATGTATGTATTTGTATAAAAACGAAAAATGTCAAAAAACTGTGTGAAAGCAATAAGCTTTCAGCATTAATTGAAAATTTGTAGGTTTGCAATTGTGCGTGCACTTTCACTTTCTAGTACGAATAGTGACGTTCGTTTTCGTTTCATTTGTGGTTGTAAAATGCTTTAATTTTTATAAAATTTAAAAATAGGTGTAAATATATGCGCTCGTATAAATAGTGTAACTGTTTGTTTTTAATGCAAAATTCTAATAAATCTGTGGCACTTCTCTCATAAGAAATAACAAATCAATCTGTGTTTTTACATACAAAAGTGCAGGTATTTTCCTTTTTTTTACATTTACTTGGCGTGTTAACAAGTTTATTTTATTGTATTTCTCTTTTTTTTATTAAAAATTGGACTCTTCTTCAACTCCTATAGCTCCGCTTTTCTTCCATTTCCATTTAAAAATTACAGTTAACTATTTTCCTCGTTCCACACAAATACTGAATTTATATATTGCGATAATTTCAGATTAAGTGACTTTTTTTTTATTATTATTATTATTATTTTTATTTTTTTTTGAAACCATGAATTGACTCGTGGAGGTCGTGGTCGTCTTACTATAAATAAGTAAATATTATTTAGTTACTTTACATATAAATACATATGCACGCCTGCACATACATATTTTCGTTTACGGCAAAATGAATATCAATTCAGTTGTGTGACACTGAGTTCGCAATGAAGTGCCTGATTTGGCGTGAAATTAAGCTAATTAAAACAATAACTTAAACGTATGACATATATATGTATATGTGTATGTATACCTCATACACAGTACTGCACATGCATGCGTGCACTTAAGTTAGGAAGACAAATAGTTATTCTTAAATAAATAATTAGTTGCAACCGTTGTATGTGTGTGTGTGTGTGCGTAAGCGAGTATACTTCATTAAAAGTTACAGTTCGCACAATTCAGCTGACTTCTTACACCGAATACACGTCTAACAACAAATACATCAATAGAAATTTATCCTTACACTAAACGCCTTAACACCTAATATCAACTATTGCATTAAACTACATACATAAATATTGCTGCTAACATCGTTACATGCTTTCGTTTCGTTAAAAAAAGACACTAAGAAAAACAAAAAAAAAATGCACATGGCCAAGGCTTGCCAATACTGGTACACCTTTTACTTTTTGTGCTCCTTATTTTTATTATTAGTTTTTTTTTGTTTTTTGAACATCATTTCAGGCAGCTAAAAAGTGTTGCTCCTTTAAATTTTTCTTGATTGTTGTTTTTTTGTTTGTTTGTTTGCTAATTATATTTTTTGGCACTTGTTTGTTAGTATTGCTGTGGTTACACACCAATTCCTTCAGTTCTGCGGTTCTGACGTTGATTTTTGTGCACTGTACATTTGCGCTCTTCATCCAATTAACACCATTTACTTAGCTTAATGACCACACAATCACACATCCACTCCGCACACTTCAATATCAATTTTCAATATGGCTTCACTTTCACAGCGTTAATTACTTCTTTTCTACTCTTTCTTCATACTTCTCTGCTCAACTGTTTTCGCTTACTTCCCTCCGTTTATGGAATGTGTTTGCTATTGCGTGAGGGTTTGGGTGGCGGCGTGGGTGGTCGTTTTTCGGTTAACATGAAATTTCTGGCCTCAACATATTCGTACGAGTTATTTGTAATACTGGTGTGTTGTATGGTAGTTGTTGTTGTTGTAGTAACTGTGCTGGGACTAACTGGAGTGAAAGCGAAATTATTTGGATTCCAGTCAATGTTGTACGTGAAACTGCTAAAATCGGTTGAGTCTCGTGTTTTGGCTGGTAGTGGTGGTGGTATAAGATCCTCCTCGGAGGTGGAATCTGTTGTATCTGAAAATTTAAAAATTTTATGTATTTATTATTACTTTAAGGGGTAGTCAGAATTTGCAAAAAGTTGGTTTTTTTGTTTGCAAATACCGACAAATACTTTTCGCGTTATTCAACAATTAGCAAAGGGCGTTCGGGCAAAAACAAACAAAAACTTTAAATGCGTTTTTCTCATAACTATGTTTTTTGAACTGGTGATCACTGTAACTTAAAAACCGCTACATATGTAGATTTCAATAAAATCTATACTGCTTTTGAAAAACATAAAAAAACTCGTGCCTGATCGAAGAATTTTTTTCAAAAATTTAGATTTTGTTTGTAGGTTTTTTTCTCGAAAATCGGAAAAATATATAGGTACATACATTGTTAATTTTGAAAAAAAGGCTAATAAAACTAATTTCTTTTGTCCGATTGATTTTAGATGAATCTCCAAGGACTTGTGATGATCACCGCAAGGGACTTCTGGAGGAACGGGCTCCACACAAACAGCGACTGAAAATCATCATTTTTCGGGCCTCTGATTACCCCTAACCTCTTAATATAACTATGTGCTAAAATAATTCTGTTAATAAAAAATACTCTTATGCGTATTTTCGGCACTTCCCGCTAGCGGGAGAAAAATACCCATCTATTGAGTAGATAGAAGGGTTAAATTGTTCTACAAAAATGATACCCGTTGTTTTATCCATAGAACTCCTGAACACATTATACATCTAAAATGCAAGGATCGCATAGTTTCCCATACCTGTTTACTATAAGAATGTGCAAAAAGGTGAAAACTTGAATCCCTCCTTAAATAAAATTTGACCGGTACATATATTTTTTGCTCTCTTTTCACATAATTAGTTGCCCGAAAGGAAGAAGGGCTTTGTGTTAGATGACGACCAACAGTGGCTAATTACGTGTGTATTAACCGCTTCAAGCCACTGATGAATTTCACCAGGTGTGTGATGGGATACGGTGCACTAGACAGGGCCAGTGATGCCGGCAGCACTTGGGGCAAAGACAGGGAAATGTTGCTGTTGACTTTCAAGGCAATAGGCCGACCGGTTCTAAACTATGCTGCACCTGTCTGGTGGCCTGGAACCAGTGATTCGCAGTGGACGAAGCTTCAGACCTGCCAAAACACTGTCATAAGGACCGCGACAAGATGGTTCATGATGTCCCCGATACAACACCTACACGACGAGGCCCATATGCTGCCTGTGAAGGAGCATAACAAACTGCTAAGCAAGCAGTTTCTGCTAGGTGTCTACCGTAGGCCTCACCCATGCAGACATTTGCTTGAGCCTGAGCCACCTTCCAGGCATGTCAGGAGGCACTTCCTCAATTACGCGGACGAGATCCAAGACAAAACAGACAGACAGCTATTGGATCGGACAGTGTACAGACATTCATCGGGAGACCATTACTACCTTCCTAAACTCCCGACCCCCGAATGCCGTTATCGGAGTCCAATCACCACCTATCGCAGACGAAGAGCCCCAACTTGCCCGAGAGTCCCACCCGCGAAACCTTGGCACAATTACGTTCTGGATACTGTAGCAGGTTAAACTCCTACCTATCCAGAATCGACCCCGACATACTAAACATATGTCCAGCATGTGAAGGCACCCCGCACGACACTAACCACCTTTTCACATGCCTCATCAAACCCACTCATCTAACATCCCTCTCCCTCTGGACCCAACCTGTCGAAACAACTAGCTAGACGAGCTTGAGCTACACGAAAACGACCGGTGATTACACTTCACTGACAGGGCAAAGTTACTGCCCCAACAACCATGTGTGTGAACCGGAATATTCGCAGCAGCTTGTAGCAAAAAAGTGGCAGCCCAGAGAGCAGGGCAGCTGAGAAGGTTCTTAGGTAAGGACATTTACTAAATTCGAGAGCTGCGACTTAGCCTTAAAAGATCTCATTAGCCAGAACTATTTCGCGACTTTGCACGTTTGCGCACTAGCCAGGCTAAGTTGACGGGAGGCTCATCTTTCCAGGAGTAGGCCACAGGTTCTCAAGGGAACCCCAATCCACTGGCTTTGCGATGAAACGGCCCCCGTCCGGGTCCCCTGCCTAGCCAGCTCATCAGCCCAATTTCCTTCTATGCCGCTGTGACTGCGGGAACCAAAATGAGTCTACTATCGAAGTATTCGGATGCAATCGAGAGAGAAGTCAGGCCCTTTCCCGACTTATTTCGAATGCACACAAAACTAGGCTATGGGCCTAATTGCCGCTTGGATGTCGGAGTCCTTTGCAGTAATTACAGAAGTAAGCAACCTATGCATTGCTTCTCTAATTGCGGCTACCTCCGCTTGGAAAACACCACAGTGGTTAGGAAACTTAAATTTGAACTTGATGGGGAGCTCCTCGCAGAAAACTCCCCCACCAACTCTTCCGTCTAATTTCGAGCCATCCGTAAACATATTTGCCATGCCATAAAAAATTATTACATACTGTCAAAAAAATATCGGGAATTGTTCATTTAAAAAGCGCGCGTTACACACATGTTAAATTTTTTTTTGCTGGAATGTTGGTACAACTGTCCTCTTTAGTGTCGCAGAGTTTGAGCGTGATCTGTCATATAGCTGGTTTTTGGCATTTATTATATCAGTCAATCGCAGGTGAGCCCTGCTATTTTCACTATGGATGAAAATATCGATCAAAGATTTTGTCTTAAATTTTGTGTGTTTGAACGGGATTTCGTGTTCCGAATCGTTGAAAATGTTTGCGGAAAGCCTATGGCGGGTCTACGAGTGGTATAAGGCTTTGCCAGAGGGCCGAGAAGTCGACAAAGTCAAGGAAATGGTGCTGGAAAACCATCATTTAAGTTTGAGGGAGATAGCTCGCGACCCTAGCGTATCTCACAAATCAATTTCCAACATTTTACACCATCAATTGGGTATGAGACGAGCGGCTGCTCGACTCGCTCCAAGAGAGTTGAATTTCTTTCCAAAAATTCATCGGAAAAAGGTGGCTGAAGACATGCTTGAGCAAGTGAATTCGGATCCAATGTTTATCCAGCGCATCGTAACAGGTGATGAGACGTTGGTATATGAGTTTCACATGCAAACCAGTCAATAGGTGGCTGAATGGCGCTATCCACATGAGCCGAAAACCAAAAAACCACGTCAAAGTCGGCCAAAAGTGGAAGTGACGCTACTAGGTTTCTTTGCTTATCATGGTGTTGTGCACTCGGAACTCATTCCAAATGGTTCTACGGTAAATAAAGAATATTAATTGGAAGTTATGCTGCATTTGAGAGAGACTATGGGTAGGCAGCGGCCCAATTTGTGGAAAGAAGACTCATGGATCTCGCACCATGATAACGCACCGTCTCACAAGGCTCATATTGTGAACACTTTTTTGACCAAAAATGTGACACATATCATAAAACAACCACCGTATTCACCGGATTTAGCCCCCTGTGACTCTTTTCTTTTGCCAAAACTTGAACTGCCACTCGGCAGACGCCGCTTTGAGTCGATAGAGGCCATTAAGAAGAATTCGCTGAAGGAGCTGAAGAAGATCTCTTCCAACAACTTATGTTTTGTTGACTGGACTAATCGTTGGCATATCTGTATTGCTACGAATGGAGCCTATTTTGAAGGCAACAAAATAAATGTTCATGATTAAACAATTATTTTGCGTTTTATTGAACAATTCCCTGTACTTTTGTGACATAATGTATATTTAATATTTAACAGTAGCGCTCAAAGAGTGAAAATATTAAAGAAAACCTAAGGAAATAAAGCGCAAAAATCTCTTACACTCTGATTTTTTTATTAAATGCTATTTTTTATCTGTGATATGAATTTATACAATAATAAATCATTTTTAAACCTTCAAACCCCCAAATTTTAAGCCCAAAATTCAATTGATTTTATTTTATTCCATTTGAAATTTGTATAAATGTTATTTTTCTTCAGAACACATCCCCCACTTTGCTTTCATACCATCATTCTAAAATTGATACTCACCAACAGAGTTCCGATTGCTGCTATCCGCACCTGATAATGAATGCGCGTCAGTACCGGAGAATCCTTTCATCCCGGTAGTGGGTGTGGCAATGCTGGCAGGGCGTGACAAGCGACGTTCCTTTTCCTTCTCAGAGCGCAAAGGACGCTTTGTGGTTAACTTGAAACATAAAAAAGTAAGTAAATAAGAAGTTAGAGATATGAAATCGCAATGAAAATATAATATTTTTGATACATCTTGTTCGGGACCTTATCGATAACGGGAGCTAACAATAATCAGCCTAAGCTAATGCTATTCAGAAGTAGCCTGAAAATATGAAGTGTTTGCTGAAGGTGGTGGAATAAGTTGTCCCTGTTTATCAAACCGGGAAAGTCAAAATGGAGATACAATTTTCCTTGAATATGATTAGTCCCACAGCTTTAAATATCAAATAAGTAATTATGCGGCAATACTTTGAGGTTATATTCTCAAATATCGAAAAACCACGAATATGTTTACTTACTGACAGTTAAAAAAAAATTACGATTGTAGTGGTATCGATATATCAGCTAACTCAAGCGAGAGAAGCTTCAAAATTAATTTAGATCTAAATTGCAGTGACCAGAAGATAATCAATGTCAAGAATGTCCAAACGGACATGCAAAGTGTTCAGCATTCAACAAAACTTGCTACATTCATTAAGAGAAACATACGAGTATCGATTGAAAAATATGTGCAAAGTCACAGAGATGGCACTACTACTACTGGCGCATATCGAGGGTTATGTTTAGTTAGTTGCATTTCTTGAAAGAACACACGCCAAGTTTCAGCCTAATCGGTATATTTCTTTGTGTTTAGCATTTGTTTGAATCAAAGAAGTCGAGTAATTTTTTTGTTTCATCACAACAACGCAGAGCAGCTCAGGCCTGAGCATTTGTGGTCGAAAGATTAATGGAAATAGGGTTCTAACTCGTTTCACATCCCCACTATTCTCTAAGTTTGGCCATCTCGGATCCCTCAGACTACTATTTGTTTCACAATTCGAAGAAATGGCTGGCGAGAAACAGATTTTATTCAAGCGAGGCGGTGATTGCAGAAACGAATGGCTACTTTTCAGACTCGGACAAATCCTATTAGAAAGTGGGTAAAGATCACCAAATTAAAACAGCGTTGGATGAAGTGAGTAAGCCTAAAAAGAGACTATGTCGAGAAATAAGCAAAAGTTGTACCACAAACAATTAAGTAGTTTTTATTTTTTTACTTTCACGGACTTTTCAAACGACCTTCGTAATTACTTAAAGTTAGTATACTAGAAATTATAGCAAATTTACATAGTGAAACGATTTTTCGATCTGCGCTACTTAGTAGATCGTTATTCGGCTCTCAGCGAGTTTGGCAGAATCAGCCGATGGTGAAATGAGATTAATGACAAATCGTTGCTATCTGAACAACGACTGATTGCCCGAGGGTGTGAATGCATGTGAAATAATCGTACAAAATTCAGCTGCCGTATCTCCACAGTGACGTGGCAGCCAAAGTTCCCCTCACGCTTTTCTTTTTCACCATAGCTAAATAGCAAACCTTGTACATTCCCATGGCAGCCGGTTCTACGTTACCGGAATGACTCGGGTTTTTATTCCCGACCAAGGGCTGCCGCCCCAGTACACTAGCCCTGTCTAGTGCACCGTATTTTACCCTAATTCTTTCGTCACAGGAGCAACTCATCGCAGCCAGTTTGCTCCAAATACTTCTCTTCCGGGCTGGCGTCGAACCCAACCCCGGACCTGAAGTATTTTACTGCTGCATTTGCCACAAACGGCTCCACCCGAACTCCACCTCGGTTAGGTGTAACCAGTGCAACGGGTGGTGCCATCTTAAGACCTGTTCTGGCCTTAAGACTCACAGGGAGTGGTCCACAAGGTATGTGGCCACGTGTTGCTCCCGCCCTCAGGCGGTCACCGCCTCTACGGCGACACTGCCCTCAGTGCCGGCACACCACACTGCAGCCACTAACAACACCTCTACGGCCAGGAGCCCCCAAGAGCAACACGACTCCCTTTCTAACCCACAACCCTCCTGCTCCTACCCCAGTGCGGGGACAAACCAGCAGCTCTTGGTCCCCCGCACAGTCTGCTCCGTGTGCCAGACCGTAGTACCTCGGAACCTGACAACTGTCCAATGCAGTTCTTGCAGTGGCTGGTGTCACTTTCGGAGGTGCTCCGGCCTGCACACCACCCGTGAGTGGACACGCGACTACGTTGCCCCCTGCTGCAGAGCTCTGCACCCGCAACCGCCCCCCGTGGCGCGGCCACCCGACAACATCAGGCCACTCCCCATTTTGCGGAACGCACAGCAGGACCAACGCAGACAACATCACGCATCCCTCACCCCCCGAATTACGACGACCCTCCCGCGAAGCTTCAAGCTTTTGCAACTGAACTGCAACGGACTAACGAGTAAGATTGACGAAATAGTCGACTTCATGAATCGGTACGGAATTAAGATAGCTGCGGTCCAAGAGACAAAACTGCACGCTAGCTCCCCCCTGATTACCAGGGACGGATATAACGTGCACCGAAAGGACCGCGAGCGAGACAACGGTGGTGGCCTAGCGTTCATAGTACACCATTCAGTGCAGTATCGTCTTATCGATGAAGGCATCGACCGCAGGGACAGCACCTTAGAACGTCAAGGTATAGCTGTCCGGTCAGGCGATGCCGAGCTCGAAATTTATAATATTTATATACCCCCTGTCACCTGCTGCCCGGCAGGATATCTCCCCGATATTGGTGCGCTCATCAGGGGAGAAAACCGATTGGTAGTAGGTGACTTTAACGCGCATCACGATCTTTGGCATTCAAGCCTGCCAAATGATCGTAGGGGACAGCTATTGGCAGAGCAGATAGACGACTCGACGTTCAGCACTGTAAACGACGACGCCCCCACTAGGGTAGTGGGCAATTGTAGCAGCTCGCCTGACATAACAATTGCTAGCGCTGGTCTGATAAATAGCATAACCTGGCGACCTATGCTATCGCTTGCATCAGACCACTTGCCCATTATCATCTCGATCGAGAGACCCGCCGATTTTGTTTCCGCGGATCACCGGTCATATATCAACTTTAACAAAGCTGATTGGACCAGATTCGCGGAATTTACTGAGAACATCTTCGCAGCCCTACCCACTCCCACCGATGTGCGCGCAGGCGAACGCGCATTCCGCGAGGCGATTACAGCCGCCGCGGCTCGCTTCATACCTGCTGGACGGATCCGGGAATTACGTCCCAATTTCCCAGCCGAAGCAGCCGTTATGGCAAACGAGCGTGACCGTCTACGCCAGGCCGATCCCGGGGATCCTCGTATAAAGGATCTCAATTTGGAGATCCGGCAACTGGTCACCCAACATAAGCGGACCAAATGGGTAGAGCATCTGAAGTCCTGTAACTTCACCTCTGGTGTGAGCAAGCTCTGGTCCACCGTAAGGTCCCTGTCGAACCCGACGAAGCACAACGACAAGGTGGACATCACCTTCAACGGTCGTACTTCGTCGGACCCGAAGAGATGCGCGAGCTACTTTAGCCGGCAATTTATATTGCATCCTCCGGTCGACAGATCCAAGCGTTGTGCCACCAGACGGCTGCACAAACTGCCCTACAACAGTGCACCGCTTACTTTCACCAGGAACGAGGTTCAGGGGGCCATCAAACATATGAAACCATCAAAAGCCATTGGCCCCGACGGACTAAACATGCTGATGCTGAAAAAGCTGGGTCCATTGGGAGTAGAATATCTCACAAAGGTCTTCAACCTGTCTATGGCCACTCTCATCATTCCTGATAAGTGGAAATTAGGGAGAGTGGTCCCACTGCTGAAGCCTGGGAAACCCGCCAACCAAGGGGAGTCTTATCGTCCGATAACTCTCCTTTCCCCAGTAGTGAAGACACTTGAGGCCCTTCTACTCCCACTCCTCACTCAACACCTGACTCCAGCCCCACACCAGCATGGTTTCCGTAGAGTGCACAGTACCACCACGGCACTCACCGTCATAAACACCCAGGTAAACCGCGGCCTTAACCAAAACCGCCCCTGCGAGAGGACTGTCCTAGTAGCGTTGGACTTACAAAAGGCTTTCGACACAGTCAGCCACGCCACGCTACTAGATGACATTTTACAGTCGACACTCCCGCCAGGGCTGAAGAGGTGGACCGCGAACTACCTGAGTGGTCGTCACTCGTCGGTAGTATTTCGAGACCAAACCTCTAAACAAAGAAAAATAAAGCAAGGAGTACCGCAGGGTGGTGTCCTTTCACCCTTGCTTTTTAATTTCTATATTTCGAAACTCCCCCAGCCACCAGAGGGAGTCTCACTGGTCTCTTATGCCGACGACTGCACGATAATGGCGTCGGGCAATGACATTGATGGCCTATGCTCGAAAGTAAACGACTACCTCGCCAGCCTTTCTCGCTTCTTCACTGCGAGAAACTTAAAACTTTCTCCCACGAAATCCACGGCGACCTTATTTACCACCTGGACAAAGGAGGTCAAGCTGCCACTTCAGGTTCACGTCGATGATACCCCAATTCCGACGATAAACAATCCCAGAATTTTGGGAGTCACCTTTGACAGCTTGCTCTCCTTCTCGGCGCACACAACCGCTATTGCAACGAGAGTACAGAATCGCAACAAGGTCCTCAAGTCGCTTGCCGGCAGCACTTGGGGCAAAGACAAAGAAATGTTGCTGTCGACTTTCAAAGCAATAGGCCGACCGGTTCTGAACTATGCCGCGCCTGTCTGGTCGCCTGGAACCAGTGATACGCAGTGGACGAAGCTTCAGACCTGCCAGAATACTGCCATCAGGACCGCGACAGGATGTCTTCTGATGTCCCCTATTCACCACCTACACGACGAGGCACATATGCTCCCGGTTAAGGAGCATAACAAAATGCTCGGCAAGCAGTTTCTGCTTGGGTGTCACCGTAGGCCTCACCCATGCAGACACCTGCTCGAGCCTGAGCCACCTCCCAGGCACATCAGGAGACATTTCCTCAATTACGTGGACGAGATCCAGGACAAAACGGACAGACCTCTCCAGGATCTGACAGTATACAGACAGGCTATTAACGACATTCATCGGGAGACACTTACCACCTTCCTAAGCTCCCGACCCCCGAATGCCGTTATCGGAGTCCAACCACCACCTATCGAGTCCCGCGTAATCTTGGCACAACTACGTTCTGGATATTGTAGCAGGTTAAACTCCTACCTATCCAGAATCGACCCCGACATACTAAACATATGTCCTGCATGTGAAGGTACCCCGCACGACACTAACCACCTCTTCACATGCCCCATCAAACCCACTCATCTAACACCTCTCTCCCTCTGGACCCAACCCGTCGAAACTGCCAGTTTCCTGGGCCTACCGTTAGATGAGCTAGACGAAGACGACCGGTAATTTACACTACACTGACAGGGCGAAGATACTGCTACAACAACAACAACAACAGCAAACCTTGTATTCTAGTGAAAGGAGTTTGGCGACCACCTTAGCCGAATGGGTTGGTGCGCGACTACCAGGCGGGAGTGGGTAAGTTCGAATGTCCGTACATGAACATCAAATAATAGAAAATGTTGTTTTCTAATAGCGGTCGCACCTCGGCAGGCAATGGCAAACCTCCGAGTGTATTTCTGCCATGAAAAAGCTCCTCATAAAACGCTTTTCCCAATCGGAGTCGGTTTAAAACTGTAGGTCCCTCCATTTGTGGAACAGCATCAAGACGCAAACCACAAATAGGAGGAGGAGCTGGGCCAACCACCTAACAGAAGTGTACGCGCCAATTATTTATCTATTTCTGTTTGGCTTAAAAATATTCCATATAAAACGATTACAATATTATTCGATTTTCAACGTTGCGATTGTTCGATAACTTACCTCTTGTGTCAACACTTTCGGATCCGGTGTCTTAGCTGTTAAGGAAGAATTGGAGGCGCTGGTTATTGATGTGATTGACTCCCGTTCAGGCGTTGCCGTTATTGTGGTTAGCGGTGGTGTGTACCACTGGCTATTGGCAACCGGTAGACTTAGCGTTTCACGATCCAACTAAGATACGAAAAATAAAATGAAAATTAAATAAAAACGAGCTTCAAGCAATATAAACCACCAAGCGAGGCAACAAAGTTCACAAACCTTTTTCATTGAGCGCCGTTTTGAGGGCGTTTTCTCTTTAGACTTGCTTTTTGTGCTGGGCGAATGGCCGAGGTTAGGTCTGTTGATGTTGTTGTGGTTGTTGTTGTCGAGGTACGAAATAGAAATAGAAACGAAAAGCGAACATTGCAAAAATAAGCGAAAACAAATAGAATAACGAAAATAAAAAAAAGATGCTTAAAGTGCAAACTAAATTGGAATAAAACCAAATCAACAACAGAAGAGAGTAACGAACGCACAAATTTAAAATGGAAACGGTTAAAATTTGGTATGCAAATTAAAATATACAAATTAGCTTAATTCAATCAGATTTTCAAACTAAAATCAAAATGCAGAGCATGAGAAATAATTGGGAAGGGAAATTTAATTGATTAGTAAACAGTTCATTCTTGAGAGAAAATTTGTAGTTATATTTTGTAATAAAATGTGTTGCGTGCTTGGTTGGATTAAATGTGCTGTGTGTTATTCAACGTTTTACTATTTTTTTGTCAGTTATTACAAGTCAATTATTTTCATTTCAATGTTACCTTGGATTGAAATTGAAACTTGCGAATGTTGATTTTATCGAACTGGTTTGTGGACGTGTCGAGGAAGTAGACTTCGACAGGCCGCTACTGCGTTTGGGAATATAACAAATACAGCGTGAATGCATGAATGGCAATGAACGGCTAAAGCAACTGCGTATACTTACTCTGAAGAGCCCATGCTCGTTTCCGATAAGCGATTATTGCCCTCGAACATGCCAGGCATGAATGAACCATTACGACGCATAATCACCGATTCGCGATCCAGCTTCAAGTCACAGGTCTGCAAGGAAAAGTTTGTTGAGTCATTTAGTACACACACACATACATAAGTAAATATTCAATTCGTGCGCTGCTCGCATTCTCACTTACCTTCTTTCCATATTTGCATTCCACATTCGCCTGCATATCGGCGAAGCATTGCTCCATCCGTTCGTGGAAGAGTTTCAAGCTCTCAGGCGCCTTGTGCTTGTGCAGTGTGATAGCTACAGCGAAGTGAGTGAAAAATTAAATTTGAAAACTTCTGTTTTGGAACTCAGAAAATATACCTATTTCGAGCAGTGGTATCTGCGAAGCGATTAGATCTTTTAATTCTTCCACTAGATGCTTCTCCTCCGGGTGCTCTTCGAAATAGTCGGATGTCAAGAAGGCATCTTCATATTTGTTGAAACCGCCCATCACTGCTGGATCGACAATGCCATTGATTTTCATGCTCAACGGATTTATGGCCAAGGTTTCATCATTTCTGTGCTCAATAATCAGGTCGCGTATATCCTTATTGGTTTTCTTCATAGTTTCAATAGCCAAAGCAATTGGTGATATCTAATGGTTTAAAGTAGAAATAAAGAGGTTAGTGGTTTGCACTAAGTGCAGTTGGTATCAAAAGATGGTGGAATGTCATTCATGTATTTGCGGAATGCTGCTAAAGTGAAAGTTCTTGGCCAGATATAATCGGATTATTCTAAGATTGAAGGTGACTTTGCTAATCTGTTTCTCGTGGCTTCAGCCAATTCACTTAGGCGTATAGTTGTATACTTTTAGACGTTACATTTAGAAGGCCAGTTTTTCAGGCACAGACTATAAATTCACTATAGTCAAACTTGCAAAGAAAATCGGGGCATTGAGAAATCTATATAGTGGCCGCCGTAGTCGAATGAGTTGGTTCGTGACTACCACTCGGAAGTACACAGGTTTAAATCTTCACGCATGCAACAGCAAATTATAGGAACCGTTTTTTTCTAATAGCGGTCGCCCGTTTCTGCCATGCAAAAGGTCCTCATAAAAAACCTACTGCCGTTTGGAGTCGGCTCAAAACTGTAGGTTACTCCATTTGTGAAAAAAACATCAAGGTTAGGTTAGGTTGAGGTGGAAGTCGGTCCGTATGACCAACTCACTTAGACCTCACAGGTCCGTTGTGATACCTATGTGCGACACGGGAACCTTTTTTATTTACTTTCGTGAAACCATTTTGAGGCTTTTATGAAGCGCAGAAGTGGTCTAATCCCCGCGCCAGATAGTTCTGTAAGAGAATTGAAAAAGTGTTTACCTAGACAACCTGCTCTGATTTTAGCTAAGGCTGGACAATTGCAAAGGAAGTGCTCTACTGTTTCTTCCTCCTCCTCATCTCTGCAGCTTCTACAATATTCATGGGAGAATACTCCTAGTCTCAAGGAATGCCTTCCAAATAGCCAGTGGCCGGTGACAAAGCCACGACCTTCTAGATATCTTGTCTTGAGAGGCTAAGCAATTACTTTTCTTTTCTTGTTTATTTGCGGCCATAGTAGCCTGGCCGAGAATATATTTATAGTCGTTTTTGTTACGGCATGCAAATTTAGGTATGTAGCCACTTCTTTTATAGCTAGAACCTCTGCCTGATAGACCCTGCAGTAGACTGGTAGTCGAACGGATAGTTCCACTCCCTTCTTGACGGTATACTTGTCTTGAAGAGCTTGTCGAAGGTAAGTCTAGGAGTAGAATAGTCTATTTCTTGTTTGTGACTGTTCAGAGTGTGCAAAATACAGGCGTGGCCAAACAGCCGTTCATTCCATAGCGCCATACTTTTGAGTCTAAGCGCCGAGACGGCGGCCACGTTTTTCCCTACGAGATTTAGTGCAGGCAAATTGATTAGCACTTCTAGCGCTTTGTTTGGGGTAATCCTTAAAGCACCAGAGGTGCATAAAAGAGCTGTTCTTTGGACCTTACTCATGATTTTAGCGTAACTCGCCTTTAGAGTAGATGGCCACCATACAAGTATTCCATATATTAAGACTGGTGTACCTCCCGAAGTATATAGCCAAAGAGTAACGCGAGGTGTTAACCCCCATGTAATACCGACCACTCTTTTGCAAGTTTATAATGCAATGTTGCCCTTTTTTACTCTTCCCTCAATATTAGGTTTCCATGTGAGTTTCCTATCTAATATGAGTCCTAAGTACTTGACATTCTCTCTTAAAGGAATCTCCACACCCTTGAAGACCAGCGGGGAGATTATAGGAAGCCTATGTTTCCTTGTGAAGAGAATTATTTCAGTTTTTGCGGAATTTATAGCGAGTTCCCTACTCTCAGTCCAGCTCCTAAGCGTGGCCATGTTAGAGCGCAGAATGTCCATGAGGGTGTTAGGATATCTGCCTTTAACAGCAATTGCTAGGTCATCTGCGTATGCAGTGACGTGGCAACCTCCTCTCTCCAGGGTCAGCAATAGCGAGTTTACCGCCAAAATCCAGAGGATACATCAAGAGATACACTACAAATAGGAGTAGGAGGTCGGCGTAAGAGTCAGTTACTTACATATGTATATAAATATTTTCAGCAAAGAGTGAATTACAACTACAAAACCAACACCCCTAAACTTGTTTGAGAAAAGCTGCTGACAGCTATTCACCAGATATGAAAGATCCTAACGTACTCAAACCCCCTTCAACCGAAGCATTTGCATTCGCACTTTCTCAGAATCTGGTGCACTTACTTTGAATTTCTTTGTGTCCGCAACAGGGAACCAACGCAGTATACCCGGAAGTGGAAAACTGGTCGTCATCACCGTTCTTTCGAGCCAGAGACTGCGCACATCGTCCGCTCCACAGCCATTGCTCTCGCGATAAGGTCGTGAAAATTGAAACTTCTGCACATTATTCGATGTAAAGTAGTTGACGATTTTGCTCGACACCATTTTTCCCTCGAATTTGATGAAATTCTCATTCATTATGGGTTCGACTTTATTCACTTGTATAAATTGACCATCCGCCTGTGTGATATCCTCGCCGGGTGCCTCCAGCGTCTGCATGAGTTCAGCCTGTGGATGTTGCACCAAAATACGCGAACAAAAATCACTCAAACGTTCATACTCCTCACCACGGAATATGAATGCTTTATTCTGTAGGAAACGCGGAAAGCCCAAACCATAGAAGCAGACACGGAAATACTCCGACGTATGCCGCAACTCGTTCAGTATTTTCTCAAAGAACTGAGCCATCTTTGCCAGCAATTTTGCCAATTTCAAATAATCGTAGATCTCATTCTCATATTCCTGTGCCAACACTTTGCACATATCGATGGCACACTCGAACATGTGCCCCCTGTCGAAGTAGTCGATGATCTCGTAGTAGAGCGCCTCTTTGAGTTCGCGATGCGTGCGACACGCCATATGACGATGCGAACGCAAAAGTGGCGACAATTCTGTGTCGTTCCACTGCAACAGCTCGGTGTGCAATTTCAGTGTGAATGCTGCCTCAGTGTAGTTATTGAATTCCATATGCAGGTCGCACAGCTTGTAGACGTAGCGTATGTACATCTCCTTGCGATTGACCTGCGAGTAGAATTGCAGTAGTGAGAAAGTGCAAGCCATGCGATTCTCCTTGCTCTCATCCTGTATGATGCAGCGATACTCGAGCAAGCGTTCCATTAGCTTGGTCACCATGTTCACGAATTTGGTGCCCTCTATATTGAGTATATTGTGTGCCTGGCACTTTTCCATCATTATGCTCTGGAAGAGGTCCTTGTAGTCGGCGTCGCCTTTGCCTGGGAATCAAATAAGTGATAAATTAGAAATATATGCAAAACTCGCCTGCTATGAATAGCTTTGCACTTACCTGCGCCAATCAGTATATCCAACTTTTCGATCATTTCCGTTTCGAATTCGTTGAAGTTCGCCTTGTAATGCGAATTGTTGCGTTTCGTATCGCCATAGCTGTTGGGGAGCATTTTCGAGCTGTAGTACTCGCACTGCATCATATCGAAGAAGATTGGAATGGTTGCTTTGCGCAACTCCACCTCAGGTATCATACTCATCTCGAGTATCGGCTCAACCAGTTGTGGCACGAATTTCGGTTTGTGTTCACCCAACTGGAACCACATCTTGCGTATCTCCTGCGCCGTGTCCTTGCGTATGTCACGATAACGGGCGAATATGATTTGTCGTTTGTTGTCATTGAAGTCGTTCAACTGTAGCGGCGATTGTATGAGGAATGCAATGGAGCATTGGAAGAAATTCGACCACACTTGCTTTTCGAAGGGATCGAAAAAGTGATCGATGATGACAACGGAAATATGCTGCAATGAGCGCAATATCACCATATTCTGGTGCATTATCATGTCCATCCAATCACGTGAGAATACCGGCTTCTGATGCGGTGAGACGAGCTCCTCGAACACTAGCAATATTTCAATTATGAAATCTTGCAACTCAAAACGATTGTTCAGATGCCTCACAAAGATCTCATAGTGTGCGCCATCCATGCGCTGCAGTATGCCCAACATGATGGCCACCAGATTGCCCACTAGTTGGTTTTCGCGATCAAGTGCGTGAGAGGTCTTGATGATGGTGCGTAGAAGGATGAGCATTACATCGCGCACGTCATTGTGGGTCTTGCCGATGTCTTTGCGAAACAACAGACGTAGAATGTTGTTCATAATGATGATGCACTCATTGACCTGTTGTGAAATAGAAAAGTGGATGGAGCAAGATTAGTGTGGTGCAAACAATAATTAATGTAAAGAAATTTTGTTCACCGGATAGCATCGCAAATGAAGCTTAATGGCGATCTATAGTAATAAACTATGACCCGATTATTTTATTTGTTGCCTGAAGTTCCCTCTTCTTGGCTAAAAGTTATTTATCACAAAATAGTGCGAAATTCCCCAAAAGGTGTTTAGACATATTTTTATTTTTTATGTTTATTTTTGGTGTTAGTTAGCCAAAACGCCCCAAAAATACTTTTCCTGAAGATATTTGTTGCCGTTTTGATTTCTACTTTATAAAATTTGAGAGAGGCTAAAAATCTCCAGAATTTTGACCCGCACACAAAAAATCCACAGATTGAAAATATCCTCAAACTCAAAATACTCAAATTTAAATCCCCAATGTTTAGGCGTATATAAGTATGTAAAAAAGTAATAGGTGTCTTCACACTAAGATCGGTACTTGGTAGCTAGGTGTTCGGTAATTTTTCCCCGTACATTTTGTTTGTGTAAAATTACTTTATTTTCAGTTTGCCGAACTATCTTGGTGGCAAGCTTCGTAATTTTTTTGGTAGTTGGTAAACTGCAATAAACGTAAAATGAACCATTTACCTATATTACGGCTTTGTTATAACTTAATTGTTATTAAAATAAAATTTAAATACAAATACTTTCAGGTCAAACATATTTTTTTTACTTATAAAGGGTGTTTTTTTTAGAGGTTAGGTTTTCAAGTTGGCACTACTTTTTTCGTAGATGGTCTTTTTGACAGCTGTCACTTGATTTATGCTCAGTTTGGTTTGCCATTTCATAATGAATAGACTTACACCTGAACAACGTTTGCAAATCGTGCAAATTTATTACGAAAATAATGGTTCGGTTCGCGCGACGCATCGAAGAAAATTTTGTTCAGCGATGAAGCTCACTTTTGGTTGAATGGGTATGTCAATAAGCAAAATTGTCGCATTTGGAGTGAACATAATCCACAAGCCACTGCTGAAACGCCGTTAAATCCTCAAAAAGTCACTGTTTGGTGTGCTCTATGGGCAGAGGGAATCATTGGTCCATATTTCTTTAAAAATGAAGCCGGCCATAATGTTACAGTCAATGGAGAGCGCTATAGAGCCATGATTAATGACTTTTTCGTGCCTGAATTGGACGATGTTGATGTGGACCACCTTTGGTTCCAACAAGACGGCGCTACATGCCATACAGCCAACGCAACAATCGATATATTGAAGGAAACTTTTGGTGAGCGCATTATCTCGCGCCGTGGACCTGTGGCGTGGCCTACAAGATCGTGCGATATAACACCGCTGGACTATTTCTTGTGGGGCTATGTGAAGTCGCTTGCCTACGCAGATAAGCCCGAGACGATTGACGTCTTGGAAGGGAATATTCGGCGCGTTATTGCTGGCATACTACCCCAATTGCTGCAAAAAGTGGTCGAAAATTGGGCCTCTCGGCTGGAATTTATTCGAGCCAGCCGCGGCGGCCACTTGCCCGAAATCATTTTTAAAACATAATGGCAAACCCTTATCTTTATAATAAAGCTAAATTCTTGGCCATAACATTAAATTATATACATTTTATTTCATCTTGAAAACCTAACCTCAAAAAAAACATCCTTTACAACTTCCAAGGAGAGAATTTTAGAAAATTATACTTTTTTTTTGTTTTTTTGGCAGAACTCATCCATTATATCCAGTGTTTTTTTAGCTGCATGAGACTTATTGCTATCGAGAACTATGGTTTTGCAAGTCTTCATGACGTTTAACGCCAGAACAACGCCTCCTCTTTCCAAATAGGCAGGATTGGATCGAGGGGAAAATCCGCATCGAAGCTTACACCTCTGTCTTCACTGACGGTTCCAAGATGGAATCGGTAGTTGGAGCAGGGGATTTTCTCTAAATCAGCCAATTTATCTAACTCCTTTAAACTGCCGAACACTGCTAGTGTTTTTCAAGCAGTAGTCTTCGCGATCCTGCAGGCATGCAAAATGCTTAGGGAACGCGAGAGCGATGGAAATTTTAACGCTTTTTCCCGATAGTCAAGGCGCAATCAAGGCTCTGAGTACGCCATGGTGCAAATCCAAACTAGTCAATTCCTGTAAGGAGGAGATCAAATCTCTTGGGTGTGCAGGTAACATTTCTCTGATTTGGGTTCCAGGACATAGGAACGTAAAGATAAATGAAATTGCTGATGATCTTGTCAGAAAGGTGACTGAATTGGTCTCAGAGACCTCCTACCCGGCCATCAGCATCCCCCTGACTGTTGTTAAAGGAGAGTTGCACAACTTATTTCTAAGGAAAGCGCAGAAAAGATGGAGCTCCATTTCTTCATGTGCTATTTAAAAAACCCTTTGGCCTTAGTAAAATATACGGAGGACTCCAAAAGTCCTTTGGACTCCTCGCCATTCAATTTCCAAACTCGTAGCTGTGTTTACCGGTCACTGGATGATCGGCACACTCGCGGAAATGCTAGGGTTACCATTAAAGCCCCATTGCAAAAGCTGTGGGAAGCTTTCAGAGAAGAAAACTGTTGAGCACTTTCTCTGTAAATGTCCAGGTTTGGAAGCTAGACTATTAAGGTCACTGGGTGTTCCTTTCTTCGACAGGCTGAGGGCAGTGCACCAACCTAAATCCTAGCAATCTTCTCCATTATATCAAAAGTTCTGGCAGGCTGTAGATATCTGCCTGTTGGAGGTATCAAAACGGCGCTTTAGTGCTACTTGGGGAGTGCCAGGCTGGCATTTCAACCATTTCATCTACCTACAACGCCTCAAAATTGTGCAAATTTACTTTAAAAAAATAAATATGTTCGCAAAGTTCATAGAGAATTTCGTCCATTTTACGTGCGGTTTAAACTCTGGCGGCATCATCGGTTCTTATTTCTTTCGAAATGAGGAACGAGCTGGCGTTACGCTGAAGCGATCAAGTGCTATCGAGCCATTTTAACTGGTTTTTGTTTCCAAAAATTAATCAGCTAAATATCGACGACCTTTGGTTCCAACAAGGCGGCGCAACTTGCCATACAGCGAGCTTAACACTCGATTTATTGGACTGATCGAATGGACCATGTAGCTCGTAGCCGCAGCGAACATAGGCAGGATATTCGAAAAATAAATACCATTAAATATTTTACAAGAAAATACGGCTCGCAACACCGGCGACGGATACCTTCGGCTAGCCTATGCAACTTAAGCGAAAAAATTTATGAAATGCTTTAAGCAAATGGGGGAAATTTTATGTAAGGATCTTATCTTACGTGCTTCTAAAATATAGCTGGTGCAAGAATCGTTTGCGTCGCATTTTTGCTGATTGGACTCCTTCAGATTTATTGGAAAATTTAATCAAAAATTGGACTGATCGAATGGACCATCGAACTTGTAGCCGCTGGGGACACATGCCGGATATTATATTCAAAAAACAAATGCCATGAAATTATCTGCCAGATAATAATCAAGTAAAATTCATCGATCCCATATTCGCAAAATATGTATACCTATATCAGGTCAGTCCATAAGTTCGTGCGTTTTTCAAATGTGGATTTAAAATTAATAAAAAAGATGTTTAAAGTATTTATTAATCAATAGTATATTTTCCTTCATTATTTACAATGTCTTTCCAACGTTTAGGCAAATTTTTAATTCCCTACTCAAAAAAATTGTTTGTTCTTTCAGCCAAAATACGCTTCGATATCCCTTTTTATAGCTTCTTTTGAGGAGTAGTTTTTGTTACTCATATGGGATTGAAGTACACGGAAAAGGTGATAATCACAAGGCGCAATATCCGAAGAGTATTATGGATGCGGCATTAGCTCCCATCCGAGCTCGTTCAGCTTGCCTAATGTTTGCCTTGCGGTATGAGGTCTTGCGTTGTCGTGGTGAAACAAAACTTTGCGTCTATTCACTAAAGACGGTCGATTTTTTTAAGTGCCTCATTCAGGTTTGATAGCTGATGGGAATAATAATCAGCAGTTATTGTCTGGTTTGGTTCCAGAAGTTCATAATAAACAATACCGACCATATCCCACCAAATAGACAGGAGAATCTTCTTGGGCTGAGGGCGGAACCCATTTTCCCAGCTTTGAAACCTTTTCCAAAAGAACCGGGTGCCTGTGAACTGTTCCATACGATAAATTTAACCTCTGAGTTATCATACCGACTGTCAAATTTGGCTCAGCTTCCACGAGTTCCAGCAAGGCGTCGGAGTTAAAGACTTCAGGACGACCAGCGCGCGGGGCATCCCCCACGTCGCAGTTACCACTTCGGAATTTTGAAAACCACTTTTGCGCAGTCCTTACACTCACGGTATCCTCTCCGTGAACAGTGTTTATTTCTGCAGCAGCAGTTGTTGCATTTTTACCACTTTTATAAAAACGTTGAAAGATTCCATTTTTTTTTTTAAATACACATCCGTGATTAGAATCACTTGTTGAATGCACAATATAACAAAGAAAATATAAATAGTTCCGTTATATTCCGTGAATAATTTTTTGTATGCAAAAATCGTACCAAAGTGAAATTATGGGTAAAATACGCACGATCTTATGGGCTAACCTGATACAATGGATTAACTTTAGCAATACTTAAATTTCAAAATATTTCTACTTATAGCCATTGAAAGAGAAGTAAAAATTAAATTACCCCACCGGTCCTCGAAAATTGCTGTAAAATCGATTGATTTGTGAAAGTTAAAAGAAGACTGCTTAGAATCAGATTATTTTTCTATGCAATCTTAAACATTTACTGTTTCATGTGGTTTCTACACGCCAGTTATAAGTAGGATATTCAAAATATTTCTAAACTAAAGCTCTCGAAAATACCTTCTGTTCCCATATTGCGATATTTTATTTGCTTTTAAAGTATGTAATTTAAAAAAGGTGGCAACCATATATTTAGTAATTAAAACATCATCCAAATACCAAATATTCAAATCGTGAGAACCATTGTCAGGAAACCAATTAAAGTGCAAACTAACAAAGTAATGAGACTAAAACGAATACTTTGCATAGAAATACAATAATTTAATTTCGACGATGAACGACAGGGCCGAGTTGGCTAGGGTTTCATTTGGTTAGAGTTCTCGGCATATGAAAAACTTGCTTGCAAATATCAATATTACTAATATAAATTTAAAAAAATTTAATATGTATTTCAGGACATCTGAAAATTACTTTTTGATAACGGAAATGGAAGCCCGTGATCTCCAAGACATTTGGTCCCAACAAGACGACGCTATTTGCTATATAGCCCGTGAAACAATGGATTTACTACGTCGTCGGTTCGGTGAGCAATTTATCTTTCGTCTCGGATCAGTGGATTGGACACCAAGATCGTGTTATATAAGACCTTTGCAATTTTATTTGTGGAGCTATGTAAAATCTAAATACTTTGTGGATAAACCAGCTTCGATTGGGGCATTGGAAGCCAACATTAGTTATTCATGAGTTATTCACGAGATACCAACTGAAGTTCTCCAGCGAGTCATTCAATATTGGTGTTTACGGATGGCTGAATTACGGCGCAGTTGCGTCCAACATTTGAAAGGGATTCTCTTCAAAAAATTTCATAAATGCTTCTACACAAAAATAATAAAGATTGCCCACCAATCAATTTGAATTTTCGTTGTTTTATTTTAATTTCAAATCGGATACCTCTAAATTGATGACTCTTTATTACACTCTTTATTATTAGTGTTGGTTTTTTTGTTTGTAAATTTTATTTTTAATTTTTTTAATTTTCTTTGTTTTATTTTTTCCTTTATTTTTATTTTTTAGTTTTTGTCTTTGTCTTTTTTTATTTTAACTTTTATTTTCATTTTTTTGTCTTTTTTCTTTTTTTATTATTATTTATTTAGTTATTATTTTTAAATTTTTTAAAATTTAAATTTATTTTAAAGGGCTTTTTTTAGAATTTCGATTATGATGAGACCACAGTAGTAAAATGAGACCACAGTAGCCTAATCACCCTTTATTACATAGTGTTTGTTTTTGTTTTAATTCTTATTTTTTTTAAATTTTTTTCATCTTTTTTATTTTTACTTTTTTTTATTTTTTTATTTATTTATTTTTTATTTTTTTATTTATTTTTTTAATCTATTTTTTTTAATTTTTTTTTTCTTTATTTTTTTGTTTATTTATTTGGTTGGTTGGTTAGTTTAAGGGTTACCTCGCATCGGAGTGCCACATAGACCGCAAGTTGGATCCGTTGTGTTGCCCTAGAGCTAATTATCTTGTATGATTTCCCCACCTAACCGAGATTTTTATTATAGATTTTGGTCAAAGATATTAATTTGTTTCGAGAATTTGATGAGGATTCGATTTTCAGGTCCGAGAGTACTGAAATATTGTCAATTGTTGGAGAGCCTAGAAGAGCGAGTCGACTTCTGGCTACACCGGGACAACTGCACAGCAAATGCCTGCTCGATACTTCTTCATCTTCGTCCTCGCAGTATCTGCACAGGTCGTTTTGAGGAGCCCCGAGCCGACGTGCGTGAGTGCCCAAAAGGCAGTGGCCGGTGATAAGAGATATTATATGCCTTAGTTCGAGTTTCGAAAGACTTATAAGGGTTTTTGTCTGTTTCAGATTGTAAGATGGCCAGATTTGTCTGGTCGTAACGCAAGTAGTTTCCACTCGCCACCTCCGATCAGCAATGCTCTGAAATTCTCGATCAAGGATCATTTTACATGTTGAGAGCGGAATGTGGATTGTGGGTAAGTTACTAACATTTGATTGTGCAGTTCCAGCTCTTGCGAGCTCATCAGCTTTGCAGTTACCTTCGAATCCACTGTGACCCGGTATCCAGATAACTTGGACAGAATTCTGAGCATTTATTTTTTTTTTATTTATTTACTTTTGTTTTTATTTATTTATTTTTTTTTTTTTGTTCTTGGTTTTTTTTCTAATTTTTTTGCTTATTTTGTTTTTTTATTTTTTTTTATTTGTTTTTTATAATTTTTTTTATGTTAACGTACTTTTTTTAGAATTTCAATTTATTTTGTTACCTCGCTCAAAAAAATGATACCACAGTAGCATGATCATTATTACAAAGTGTATTTTGTTTTTGATTAAATTTTAATTTTTTTAATTTTTCCCCCCTATTTTTTTATTTTAATTCTACACTTTTTTATTTTATTATTATTATTTTTTTTTAATTTTTATATATTTTTTTTAAGTTTTATATATATTTTCTTTTATTTTTATATATATATTTTTTTTAATTTTTATATATTTTTTTTTAATTTTTAATTTTTTTTTTAGTCTTTTTATCTTTTTTTTCTTTATTTCTATTTGTTTTTTATATATTTTTTTATTGTAAAGAACTTTTTTTTTAATTTTAATTTATTTTATTACCTCTCCGGAGAAAAAATGAACCACTACAGTGACTCAAGCCCCCATAATAAAAGCTTCTGTACTTGTGATGGCTTCGGTACAACATACAAATTTATAAAGTGGTTTTTCTCCAAAGCAAGATACTCAACTTAGGCGTTTTTTGCTCGTAGCCACACAATTATGCTTACAGCTAACTAAATTTAATGAAAGACAAGCCGAGCGCTAATGAAAAGCAAAGCTGACAAAACAAATGTGAGGAAATATCGCACGAGTCTTATAAATATGTATAGTACACCATATAGGTAAGTATGTATGTATCTGTAGCTAATTGCACAAATAACGCATTACAAAATTAAATACTAAGAATGCGCTAAATATTGAAAAAGTGTTGGTATTGATTACTTTTTATTTACCCAAAAAGCAAACAGTTAATAAAAGTGTAATTTAAAACAGAAAAAAAAGCTTAAGTATTCTGCCCACGTCCCACATTTTACAAATACAAAATACTGTAGTTTTTCCTGTATGTGTGTTTGTGGTTGTGTTGTGGAGAGAAATGGAAGAACGCACTTACACATGTACATATAAATTTAAAGGAAACTGATGAGAAGTACTTACTGGAGTGCTATTTTATGTATTACAAAACCAAAAAAAACCATAATGAACAAAGCCAAGGAGTCCACAGCGCACGTCGCCAAAACAAAATAAGTGAATCCACCCACCCGTTGCGCCTGTCGTGTGGTGCTGTGTGGCTGGCTTAAACTCCTATTGTGCGTAGGTATATAAAATTGTTTTTGTTTGGCTCTTAAGCGTATTTATGTGTTGGAATTATTATAGTTGTTTTTTTTTTTTTTTTTTTTGTTTTTCTTTTAATTTATTGTTTTTACCTTTTGTTTGGCAGTTGTTTCACGTGTGTGCAGATGTGATTTTAACTGTCCGAGGACTTTTGCTGCCTTCGAGAGATTCTTTTCTTGTTGCCATATATCAGATTTCGAGTCACCCTAGACAATTTGATACACAAAACAGTTTGCAGAAAGCGAATACACAAAAGTGTTTCAAATAGATTAACGAACGAGCACGTAAAGGTAAAACAAATACATATTTATGTGAAAAAAGGAGGAGAAATAGTAAGATGTGGTTGTGTGCATGTATGTATGTATGTATGTAAGTCAGTAGTTGGTAGAAGTGCACAATGTGCTGGTGTACAGGTGTGGCCATTAGTTACACACACCAATGCAGTTCTATTCGCTTGCAAAAGAAAATTATTCAAATTAAAGACAAAAATTGTGAAACCAAAACACAAAAAAAAAATAAAAATAAGTAAGTATGCACCCAAAATTAAAATTATTTATGTATAGGTATGCGGTGAATCTTGTGAGCATTCAAATGAAAAGGTGAAAAAACCGTTATATGTATTTTATTGCCGCTACAAATGTATTTAGTTACATTATTGTGTAAAAATAAAACTAAAATTGTGTCTAGTCGCTAGTAAATCAACAAAAAAATAAAAAAAAATCACATAAAATGTAGAATAAGGCAACTACACCCAAGTGGAATGAATTAATTTGATGTGTAATTGAGGATGCATATGAAAAGTGGTGAATTCGTTGATGATTTGGTGATTATGGGTGGTGACAAAAGTGCAAATTTAGTTCACAGCATACACATATATGCACGTGTATGTATGTATGTATGGATATAATTGTATATTACTGTAGAGTACACTGTACTGCGTGCACAAAGCTACACCAAACCACTCAGTTAACAATGAGAGACACACAAACAAAAAAACATAAATATAGTACTTATACACCCCACAGACGTATGAGTTTAACACAAAATGAAAATTTTCAATTACACTGTGCAACCAAAAATTGTTATATATCTGGCATGAAAACTATCTAAAGCTGCGATTAGTGGTGCCGTATTGTGGTCATGGCCATGTCAATCAGCTGTTCTGATCAAACATATGGGCATCCCTCTTTTTCAATTTCAAACGTTTTTTAACAAAAAATGGTTACAAATTTAATCTTCAAAATAATAGCCATCGCTAGTGACACATTTTTCCCATCTCTCAGGCAATTTGTGGATGCCGCGCTAAAAAAATTGGCCGTCTTTGGCCGCAAACCAATCATCGAGCCATTTTTTGGCTTCTTCGTGAGAATTGAAGCGCTGCTCGGAAAGTGCGTGGCCCATCGATGCAAACAAAAGATAATCGGAAGGCACCAAGTCTGGTGAGTCAGCCGCATACACCAGCGGTTCCCAATCGTACGTCTCCACCATGTATTGTCACATTGTCAGTTCATGCGGCATCCATCTTCCGACTTTTAAAAGTATGCCCACGTCCTTCAAACGTTTGGTATCGGTTTTTTGGGTCACTCCCAACTGCTCTGCCATCATTTATTGCGTTTGGCCATCATCTTCATCCAATAACGCTTGCAATTCGGAGCCCTCAAACTTTTTCGGTGGCCGGCCACGGTTCTCTACGCTAAAATCACCACTTCGGAATTTTTCAAACCACCTGAAGCACTGTGCTCTACTTAGAGCATGTCCACCATACGCTTCTATAAGCATTCGATGAGCTTGAAAAGCGTTTTTCTTCAATTGATAACAGAAAATCAACGATGTCCGCAAATCGTAGTTTGAAGGCACGAAATTCGACATTTTTAAGAGCGACAAACTGAACTGAATATTGTTGACAGATGGCAGACGAAAAAACAAGACATTTAGAAGGTTTAAAAGTACTCCTAGCGACATCTATGAACTAATAGCTGATAGTCTCATTTCATAGGTATATACCTGGTATTATAGGTGCCGCATGTATCTATTGAATTTTGGTTTTTCCCCTAACAGTAAGCAGCTGACATTTGTTTTGATATTTGCGAAAAAAAATTTAATTTTAGAAATGAACGACCAAAAGTGAATTGACTTAGTGGAAAATTATCCGTGTTTTTATGACAAACTGCAAATGTTCTCATTAATTCTACTTCAGTATCAGCTGTTTATGGTTACGGCATGACGAATCGACAAATGCTGTAATATAGCGGCTACGGTTATGATTACGGCTAAGACGTTATGGCTACGGCACCACTAATTTCAGCTTAAAATCTAATTCATACGAGTCCCAGAAAAGTTTCCCAAAGGATTTTGCAAGTATAGCTCGAATAACGGAGATATGAATTCGTGGGCAAACGATTTGCACAGTACTTATACTCGTACAAGTACAAGGTGGCGCAAAATGAATCATCCTGTCGAAAAATGCATAACTGCAATATACAAACAGACAAACAATGCAGCGCGTAAAGGCCAGAATAAAGATTTCAATTACTTAAATATTTTTTTTTTTTTTTTTTTATTTAGTAAAAATAACTTCTTTTTTCAAAAACAAAATTGATGATAAGTTTTGCGCCACCTTGTATATGCGAGCATGCACGAGCAGGTGATGTGTCATTGTAATGTCATTTTAACAAAGAGTCTTTTAAAAGTGACGCCTGGATGTTCGTAGTGAATAATTCCTAAACGGTACTTTTTTTATGTCATCTTTGACGTTCGTCAAGTAGAGATTTAGACATTTAGTAGACAATTTTACACGATGAAAAAACGTGTTAAGTTAGGTTAGGTTAGCCAGGTTGCTTGTCTAAGACAAAACATTCGGTGGCCCATTGTGATACCTGCATTTGATTTCCATTCTCTAACTAAATTGATTAAGTCACTTAAGACCTTTTTAGTCCCTCCAGTGAGACATTGAGCAAATTTTCCAGGCCTTCAAAGAAAGAACCGCCAAGATATTTGGCACGGCTTCTTTGAAGCGCAAGACATTCACAGAGGAGGTGTTGTACAGACTCAATTTCTTCTTCATCTTCGCATTCATTATACTGGCTAAAATGCCAATAGTGTAGTTTATTATAACATCTATAAGAACATTTTGTCCTTTTAAGATTCAGTATTGGTTTCCGCGATTACGCTCAAGTAATTAAAGTGTACAAGTAGAGAGACTAGTCGCAGACAGACGGGTACCCGTCACATCGTATTGGGTGCCCGGACATAAGGGCATTGCAGGAAACGAAATTGTAGATGAGATTGCCAAAAGCGCTGTTTACATACAATTCGAACAAGAAAACGACATACTGAAACCTTTAAATACGATATACCAAGACATCGCTGCGGACATGAAAACACGGATAGACAGGAGGTGGAATAATCTAGCCACTTATAAAACCGCGAAAATCATGTAATGCTGACAAATGCGCCAGATCGTACTAGCCCTGTCTAGAAAGGAAAGCAGAATTATCAGCCACAATTTGTTAGCGGCACACGCACACAAGATGGGAATTGCAATAAATGATATACAATATGAGAGGATAGAATGTCTCTCGGGGTTAGAGCTTCAGAGCTTACTTAGATTCGCAAAAACAACACAGGCTTATCACAAGAAGCCTACTACAAGGAAACGTACGGGTCAAGCTCCATGTGATGGCTTTCAGCCAGCCAGGTCAACCTGACCTAACCTAACTTATGATATTATGAAAATGATCGATCTTTAAGAATAACATGCCACAAATTCGTGAATTTTTTTTTTCAACTGCTTCGCATTTCAAATGAAAATAATTTTGTTATAAAATAACCACCGTGAATCTCATAAAGGTGGCAGCAGTTGAAACAGAGATGAGTTTTTTTTTCGCCGTGTACATTTGGATGTCAACAAGAAATTAAATTACGGAAGGTATTATTTACATTCAAATTTATAATTTCAAAATTAAAATTTTGTAATGAATTTAAATTTAAAAGACTTTCTTAAATAAATGAAATAATAAGAAAGTGCACCATTTGTTTTAAATAAATAAATCACCTCTTTGTTTTCGACTTTAATGTGAAATTCTAATATACAAAATGCCAAGGCGAATCTATTAAAGGTGATATCGGTGAATCAGCTGATTTCCATTTTCTTTCGCCGTGTCCATGTGGCTGTCACCACAGAATGAAACAAGGCGAATTTATTCTTTGTTTTCTACTTTGCCAATCTAAGCTTTGACATTCAAATATACAAAACAATGTTGTTGGTATAGTGTCACCACCTTTAATGAAGGCGCCTTGACAAAATGTTGTTGTTGTATTAGTGGCATGACCTTGCATGAATTTGCCTTGAATATATACAGATAATTTTTAAACACAAAAATAAAAAAAATAAAAAACTATTACAAAAAACTAAAAAAAACATTAACCCTTTGGGGACAAAACCGCTCGACAGGCGAGCGTCGCTGAGGACGAGAGTTATTGGAGTGCGCCATAAAGAAAATAAATACGTTGAACATTAAAAAAACTAAGGCTTTATTCAACACAAGAAAAATTTTTCATAAAATCAAAAACGGATTTCATTTCTACTTGACGAAGTAATGCCGTCATCTTCCGTCTTATCAGATTCAAAGTAATATTCGTCAGACGTACGCGATCTTGAGGCTTAGCCAATGTGCGCAGGATAAAGTATAAAATATATAAAAAGCCGACTGCTTCCTCTGGCAGTGAAATTCGTTCTGACTCTACCGTCGTCTCACATCATAAGGAAGATAAGACTTCATCGCTAATGGCCTCTAATGTGTTTGAATGAAAACGTGACTCTTTTACTATACCTAAGCGTATCTTATCGTTCAGAATGACAGACGTCACGAACCATGCAGCTACGAACTAATTTGGACGGCTATATGCCGACACGCGTCCGGAACGGTAAAACGGTTTGGGCTGCTATATGCCGACACTCGTCCCCAAAGGGTTTAACCAAAAGAGGTTTAAAAACCTCATAGCTCTCTCCAAGGATAAACTGAGATTGCTCACGGGCATTCTCACTGGCCATTGCGTAGTTATCTGCACATGATCGGGATATGGCCCACTGCTCCTGTCATTTCTGCGACCAACCGCCGGAGACTCCAATACACCTTCTCCTTGAATGTAGCGCTATAGCGTGGCCAACTGCAGCCAGAAGAAAGACACATACGCTCAGGCCAACCCAGCTCTATCTTAAGTTTAATAAGGGAACTGGGTCTGAATGCGCTACTGTGATGAGTAGAGAGCACCAAAGACCATTAGGTCGAAGTGCAAACCTCCAATAAATCTAGGTGTCTATCTATGACTGAGAGGTTGGGTTAGGTTAGCCTGGTTTGCAATAAGCCACGCATAGACCTTTTGGTCCCTAGCGATACCAGATGGAGACCGACCTCTACGAATACCGAAAGTAGACATCATGTAGGACGTCAGCGCTTTTGGCGAATCTAAGCAGAGCTGAGAGATCCGCTTTTGAGACGTCCTCCAGACCCTCAAACAGTGGCGCTCCCAGGCATTTTAAACGCGTTTTTAATAATGCCGGACAAACGCACAGAAGGTGTTCTAAAGTTTCCTCAACATCCTCTCTGCATTTCCGTGTTAGCAATCCCTATCTTGTATGCATGTGCAGCCCATAGATTATGACCTGTTAGCATACTATACCTAAGACAGTTCTGCAGTCTTTTCGCGAGAGCGTAAGTTCGAATTGAGTCAGTTTTTTGTCGTTAGTTCTACACATAACTTTTGCTGTTTTGCGTGTGGTCAGATTAGTCCACCTAGCTTCCACTCGCCTTTTCATGTGGTCGTCTATTTCGTTTTATATTGTGTTTAGCGGTATTGGTATGTCGTTCTCTTGCTCCAAAGGTAGTCTAACAGCACTTTTTGCTATCTCATCTACTATTTCGTTCCCCATAATGCCTTTGTGACCAGGTACCCAGTAGATATGCAGCCTACTGTTTGCGGCTAGCCTTTCCATGGCCTACCAGCTCCGTCGAACATTTTTGGACTTAATACAATATGAGCTTATTACTTTTATTGCTGCTTGACTGTCCACGTATATATTAATTGTTGAGTTCTTTCTTGTTCTAGTTTAGGCTAGTTCCGCGGCTTTCCCCACAGCAAAACCTTTCGCTTGGAAAATACTGCTGTGGTGTGGCAGCTTGATAGGCAGCCTTATCCCTAGTTTTGAGCAGTAAATACCCGCCCAATCCGTCTAAAGTTTTAGAGCCGTCTGTATAGATGTGAACAGTTCTGTGGCCAGGCTTCTATGACTGAGAAGTGGTAGACAACTTTTCCGACGTAGTCATATGCATGACACTCTTTATAAACACAAAGTGCTATAGAATTTGTAAGTAAACAAAGCCAAATCCTTGGCAATTTCAATTGCATGAAAGAAACAAAAAAAAAACCCAATTTTATAAAACCCTGGCCTTTGGTGCATCAACTTAAATAAACATTTCAGTGAAGTGTAGTTACAATATATAAAACATGTATGGATATAGCACAGCTGTGAAACAACCACTAAACATTTATACGTTTCAAAAACTCTATATATTTATATGTATTAAACAAATTATTTATAAAAACCCAAAAAATCGAAAATATAAGAAAACAAGATTTAAAAAATTAGTGCACTCTAAAATCATGCCAATCAAAAATGCATAAACTTGATATCGCAAAAACTGTTGCACAAAACAGGCACAGACACGGGCATAACACAAACAAAAAACATGCTAAACTTAATATACATACATTTCAATATACAAATTTCGACCACTATAGACTAAGAGCTATAAATACGAGTTTAAAATATACAAATGCTTTGCTGGGCCTTGTATAAAATGGCTGACATTTTTAAATAATTCAAAGTTTTTTTACACTTGCAAATCTACAACATTGCAGCGTCAAGTAAAAGTTGAACAAAAATACATTGAAGTGTATGTGGAACTGTTATTATTATGTAATTATGTATTTATGTAGTTTGTCGCTTCTTTGTAATGGATTTTAACAGAAATGCTTGAAAAGGTTTAGTCACAAATTAGGAGTTGTCGAAAATTAACTTGCAGAATTAATTTGGTAATTTCAAATATGAATTTTAATAATTATGAAAATTAATAATTCAGCAGTAAAGTTCAAAATGCTGTAAATTGTTGGCTTAGATGAAACACACACACATGTACGCAAAGGTTAAAGTTGACGAGCAAAATGAAATGTGTCAAAAAGAACACTTGAGCGTGTCAATGTTATAATTTGCGTATGCGACTAGTAAATAATATTAATAAATTATTATAAAATATATTAAACACAAATGCAAAGGAAGTAACGTAACGCAAGTGATAATGAGGGAGCAAAAACGAATTATGTATGCATGTAAATACCTCTTCTTTGCTCTCAAGCCGATCCTTAATGTGATTGCAGAAGACAGGCAGCAGCACGGCACGGCAATCGGGCGATAGGAACAATTTGGAGTCCACAAAGTCCTTTATGCAACCCATTTTCGATTGTGTTAGGCGGCGTGGTGGAAATTGACGCAAGATATTCACAATCACATTGCTAAATGGAAATGAGGCGCATAAGACAGTAAAGGATATTAAAAAAAAAACACATTTCGGCTCATCAAACTGCACACTAACCTCAGGCGCACTTCGTCGAAAACCGTCATTAAATCCGTGGCAATGATGTGCAAATTTTTTAGCAGCGCGCCCTCGGACTTCAACAAATCGGTAGGGCAGGCAATCATTTTTATGAACATCTCCAGCAACTCTGTTAATTTAAGAAGATAAAAAGTTTGGTTACTTGTTTGCTACATGAAATGAAATGAAAAAATAGCACTCACCCTGCAATTTATTAGCAAAATCATCGTAATCCGAGTTACCGTTGATTGCCGAGAAAAGCATGCGTGAGCGTATGACGAATTTCATTACGTAATGTAGATATCTGGTGGTCTTGTAAAGGCGCTTCACCTCCACGCGCTCCTCAATCTCAATGCCATCGGCGGACTTTTCTATCGGCTCGACGGCTTCTCTGATATTCCGTTGCAGTACATCAATTAATTTGCTGCAAGAGGTAAATAAATGACAAAAAAATGTGATTGCCCAAAATTTAAGATATTAAAAACAATACTATGGTGCAGTAAAAGCGTTTCAAAGGGTGTTTTTAAAGAGCTTCAGAACTTTAAATGATAATACTTAAGAGAAAAATTATTCGACTGCATTTTTTTTTTATTATAGTCTGGTTTTTGTTGTTGTTGTTGTTGTTGTTGTAGCAGCATAAACATTCCTCGTGCATATACGAGGAATGCTGCTGAAGTGACGGTCCTTAGCCGGATATAAATTCGGGTCGTTCCGGTTACGTAGAACCGACTGTCGTGGAATTGGTTAGGTTATGGTGGTAGTCGGTACGACCAACTCACTGAGACCTAGCAGGTCCATTGTGATACCGCTGCGCGACACGCGAACCTCATTTATTTTTCTTTGTGGAACCATTTTGTGACTCTTATGAAGCCACGCCACACAGTTCCGTAAGAAAACTAAAAAAATATTTACCGATATTTTAGCTAACGCTGGACAATTGCAAAGGAAGTGCTCAACTGTTTCTTCCTCTTCCTCATCTCTTCCACTTCTACAATATTCATGGGAGAAAACTCGTAGTCTCAAGGAATGTCTGCCAAATAGTCCGTGAAAGCCACGACCTTCGAGATATTTTCTCTTAAAGACTAAGTAGTTCCTTTGTCTTTTTGTTATTCATTTGCGCCCACAGTAGCCTAGCTCTTACGCATGTATCTTCATCTCTCCATGACCTATTGGCCTCTAAGAAAAAGTTATTTTTATTTATTGATTTGCCACTGTCCATAGCTATCTCAATGGTACTTCTATCACTGAGCAGTTGCTTTCCTGGCTAGCTCATCGGCTTTACAATTCCCTGAATGTGTCTGTGCCCCGAAACCCAAATAAGTCTGACCTTGAATGCGTCACTAATATCATTTAGAGCTGCCCGGCATTCCTCTGTAACCTTTGATCTTAGTATAGCCGCATTCATTGACTTAATGGCCGCCTGGCTATCCAAGAATATATTATATTTATATTAGTTTTTGTTACGGCACTTATTTTATAGTTACAACTTTTGCCTGATAAACACTGCAGTAGACTTGTAGTGGAACGGATACTTCAATTCCTAATTCCTTCCAAAATACTCCATAGCCATATGACCCTTCTCCGTGGCCTTGGTGTTTGCCACTCTCTTTTTGACGTATGTTCGCCTTGAAGAGTCTGTCAAAGGTGAGTCTAGGAATATAGTAGCCCATTTCTTGTTTGTGACTATTCAGTGTTCAATATAGAGGCATGGCCAAACCACCGGTATGTCCATAGCGCCATACTTATGTTATAAGTCTAAGTGCCGAGGCGGCGGTAGATAATTTCATGCCATTTATGGTTTGAACATGAATCCGGCGTATGTCTGTCGTGGCTTCGAGCTACATGGTCCATTCAATCAGTCCAATTAGTCAATAAATCTAAATGAGCCCAATCAGCAAAAATGCGACACAACCGATGGTTATTTGACTTCAATTTTTGCACAAACTGTATTTTATATGCACGTATACCAAGAGCCTTTTGTAAAATTTTCTACGTAGCCGAAGGCCAAAGGCCAACAAAAGGAAAACGACGACGAATCGACATTTCGGCATCTTCTTCAATACTTCACTCTATGAAGTTCGCGAACAAATTTAATTATTTATTTTTTGCAAAGTAAATTTACACAATTCGGAAACGTTCTGACGTTAAACGATTCTGATGGCTTGTCAAATCTTATGGCATAGACAGACGGTGGCGTTAATCGGGATTAACGACTTACTTCGGAATTATCTCAGGAATTAAATGCAACTAATTGATTGATTAAGCAGATTAGGGGAATTTTCGATGGAAAAATTACGGGAAAATGGCAGTTAATAAATATTTATTGTAAATGAAAAATAATGAAACTTTTAAAGAGAAGAACAATACACTTCTGGAATAATATGATGAGCACAACAGGAGGAAGTATTTTATATCATTTCCGTTTTAATTTTAAGTTAAAGAATGCGTTTTTCCAATTCTAGATGGCAAGCAGAAAGAAACATTCAGCCTGCACTGAGAGGGACGAGTAGGTGCTCTATAACCAAATTTCATTAATTATTTTGATATTTCGGAGCAGTTTGAGAAAAAGTAATCTATGATTTTTATAATAAATACATTTTTTTAGTATTAGGGCAGCTAATATCCGTATTTGTCACCGGCGATCCATCTTTTACTAACAAAACTATTCAATAAACAAATCAGCTGTTCACTAATCCGCGTAACAGCCGTGTCACACTACAATTTTAATCAGAATTAACAGCACCGGTAATCCCGATTAACGCCACCGTTTGCCTAGGCTATTTGTGAACAAAAATGTCAACACAGTTTGACTTTCTCATCTGTCAAACCACAGTTCTCGATATCGATAGTTCTCATGCAGCTAAAACACACCCTTTAGAAAGAAAAAAAAAATACTAACTCATAGGCCAACGTCGCTGAGAAGCTCTCATTTATGTACACATCCAAAACGGTGAGAAAATGTTGATATTTCAGATCGGACACTGTCTCAATTAGGTGTATGATACTCATGAAAACCAGCTGATCGTAACGTGCAGGATCGTCATTTTCAACCTATGGGAATAAGCGGAGATTAAATCTAGCATACACACAAATATTGAAATAAAGCACGAGAGGGCAATTTAAATAAATATTACCAAAATGTTGAATAAGGCATCAAGTATGTCCTGCAAGAATTTTACCACCTCCTCGCCAGGCACGTTTGACAACGCGTTCAAGGACTCCTCCAGTGTTTCCTTGTGAGCAGACCAATTGAGCAAACCAAGTAGGCTCACTGAAATTGAGATTTTACGTATTACATATTATATATATTAATTGAACCAAACGAAATTTAGATGCAAGGCACCCATTTACTCACCACTTTGCGTCAATTTCGTGCTGCATAAGTTCACGCAAATAGTCACCTGATCCTTGGGCAACAGCGACAAACCGCCCAACGAAGGTTTGGTGCCTTGTAATTCACCATTCGTTGCTGGTAAGCCCATATAAATATTTGCATTGCTCTTGTCATACTTTTTGTGGTCGATCTTGTATACAGCCAGGTTGTGCTGTCCTTGCTAAAAACACGAAAAACAAAAACAAAAGCAAAACATGAATTAGTACATCCACGGAAATGCTTAGCGCAATGCGTTATGACTTGCCAGTATCGTTGTGCCGTTATCCTGCATTAATTTTACATAGGACAACCCAAAGGGTTTCTCGGATTTGTCCTTTTGCTCGTTGGAGCTTCGATGTTTGAAAAGGAATTTCAAATGACACTGCTTGAATTCGTCAATCGGCACATGTATCTGTGTGAATCAGAAGTGGAGAATTTGCATTAAAAAAAAACAAAAAAAACTCTATGGCGATCCGCAGTGTACCTTAAATGTCTCCAGCCACTTGGGCTTGTCATCATGATAGTACACCACCGACTTGTATTCGTCAATGGGTGGATGTCCTGCTCCGATACTCATCACGCCGGGCACCACCTGTCCCTGATCATTGCACACATACACCGTCACCTCGACATTCTTCTCCGAGGTCTTGGCAATGCGCGCAAACTCACCACCACACACCGTCAGATACAGATCGTTGCGCACATCACCCGGCAATATAACCTCGGGAAAACCCATTTTGCGCGCCAGCGGCACATTTGTGTGCAGTAGTCGTGGAAAATCTTCTTTGATTTGTTTGATGTCGCCTTGTAACACTTCAATGGTAACCGCCATTTTTGAATCGATCTTACCAATATCTTTATTGGCGATCAGCTTGCGCAGCGTGCCATCCAGCGTATCCTTCTCGCACAGCATAAATGGTAGATCCAAATTTCCGCGAAAATCCTCTGGTTTATGCAAAATCGGTGTGAGATCTTTGCATGCGACACCAAATGGACGCCGCATTATATATTCGGCGCTGTTGAACGAACCACTCGAGCTGATCGAGAGTTGTGAGTGTTTCTTGCTTGAGGGTGTCAACATGGCGGTTGTTATACTGGCGCGTTTCGAATCATTCTCCTTCATTTCCATGGCACCTATACGTATCGCATAGCAGACAAGATACATTTTCGATATGCTCAGATCATTTTTGCTGAGATCAGTGAAGAGCACACGATTATTGTCAAATTGATCGATATCGCGTGCGATGCCAGTGCGCGACCATTTCACCACGTAATTCTCGCTTATCGGCTTATGTGATTCGCCATCGAATAGTGTGAAAAGCAGGTCCGAGTCTTCTTGGAACTTGCAGACGAATGCGTTCACATGCAGCAGGATATTGTGCGAATACTTGTTGAGGGGGCGTGGGGAACGTTGGATAGTTTGTGGGCGCTGTAGAAGAAAGAAAAGCAAACAAATGTATGTTAGAAAAAAAAAGGTATTATTTTTTGGAGAGAAGCTTTCAAGGCGCATTCATTAAAGGTGGGGGCACTACACCAACAACAATGTTTTGTACGTTTGATTGTCAAAGCAAAGTATTGGGAAACTAGAAAACAAATAACGAATTCGTCTTGTTTCATTCTGAGCTGACAGCCACATAGACACAGCGAACAAAAAAAAAAAACAAATCAGCCGATTTACCAAAACCACCTTTAATAGATCGCCTCAGAGGCTTTTAAGTGCCAAGTTTTTTAGAAATACAACGAACGAAATAAATAAAAATATTCAGAATAAAATTTCACATTTAAATCACACCAAGAATTAATTTCATTTTCTAAAAAACATATTTTTACATGTTGGAAGTCTGATGATGGAAGGTCTCAGCTGCTTGACTTACAGTGAGTGGTAGAGGACATAAGCATTCCTCTAAACGAACTGTACGCTGCGATTAACTTGAGCGTAATCGTGGAAACCAATGGAAGGTGGTCTCTGACTAATAACTGCAGGGTCTCCAAAACGCTCTAGCCAGAACTGAAGCTTAAAAGGACAAAATGTCTGCTTGTATTCAACACATCAACTATTAGCGTATTATAACGCGTCACTGTTCTATTGGCACCCTAACCAGTAGAATGGGTGTACATCACAATAGCTTCTGCAGGAGTTGTGTAGATGAAGAAGAAATTGAGTCGGTACAACACCTCCTCTGTAAATGTCCTGGCCTTCAAAGAAGCCGCGCCAAAGATCTTAGCGATTACTCCTTTGAAGATCTGGGCAATTTGTGAAATGTTTCATTGGAGGGAGTAGTTACCCTCTTAAAAAGATCCGAATCTTTTAAGCAACATGGTTAGGGGATGGAAATCAAATGCAGGTATCACAATGGGCCTTAAGGGCACCGAGTATCTTGTCTTAGACAAGCAACCTGGCCAATTTATAACCATAACCCTATTTATTTAACCTTAGTTGAATGAAAGTCGAAAAAACAAACAACAAATGATTCATCTTAATTGATTTCAAAGCATGCCTGCCTATTGAACTTCAGACCACTTGATCTTGTGGCACACAAAATCAATTGACTTTAAAACTAGCAAACAAGGATTGATGATCACCGGCATTTGAGTGGCGAAAGCTTTTTTAGCAATAACAAGGGAATGCGTTAATGGAAAATTTGAGATGTTATCTAATGAGAAATTCTGCTAGTGTGCCCATAGAATGTTACAATAACGAATTTAAAAACTATTTCTAAATTAACTATACAAAAGGCGGCTTCTCTGTTTACTGTTTGGACTCTGCTTGCTTGACAAAAAATTTCCATGTGAATGCAACAACAAAGTTATCAAGCAAGATTCGCTGCTAATAACTGGTATAACTCACTATTTTCAATGCCGCAAAATCACTCTTTTGATATTCGACAAGTTTCATTAGACCGCGTTCATAAAGAGCAAATTTCGATGCTTCCGCTTTGCGAATTTTCTTTTGGTGTTGCCCGTCGTGTTCACACACAGCAGCTCCGTTGTTTGCAATTGCTTAGTCTTTACTCTACAGTCAACCACAACATTGAGAAGAATGCGAACACGAAGGGTATTGACAGGGCGCGAGCATCACAAGTAACGAGTTGGAGCAACAGATGTTTCTCTGTAAGAACGCGGCTTTACTAATACTCATTGAGTGCTTCCGAACAAATGTAATTTTTGGCAGCTCTTCAGCAGCCCCAGTTGCTTCATCTATTCACCACTCGCTAACACATATCAAATCTAAGGCGCTTAGAAAAAAATACAGAAGTTTGAAACGTATTTCAGCCCGAGCTAAGAAATACGAAAAGGAACGGGGAATCGTACTCCGATTCCTTTGATTTATCGGAAACCAGCATTTTTATATGCCCCAAATATATATAGGATGCTTTCCATTTCAATTCAACCGGGCTACTCGGGTCATGTTCTTCGATTTCGATGTAACTTAAATATGTTGCTCTCTGGTCAAAATAATGAGACACGTATTTTTTTGTTCGCCCGAAAAAAATTTTTTTCAAGAGTTATCGGCAATTTTGTTTTTTGCCTCAAACTCGATTTTTTTTAATTATATAAGAAAAAAATTTTTTGAAATGCCCATAACTTAGTCAAAAATGAACCGATTTTAATAATTCTGGGTTCAAAATGATCGTAATTACTTACACAAGCGACTTCATGTAGAAACAATTGCAAAAAAGTAGTTGAAAATTTTTTATTTAGTAAAAAAGAAAAAAAAATTAAATTTTTTCAAAATTCAATATTTCAAAAACAGCATTTTTTTTTTTTTATAACTTTTTCCAAATCAAAAAAACATCTCAAACTTTAATTGAGCTGCATGCCTAGTAGCTAAAATGCGTTGTTTTTGAGTAATGAATTTTTAAGTAAACACCCTGTTTCGCACTTTTTGTTTTTTGCAAAATAAAAAATTTTCAACTACTTTTTTGCAACTATTTCTACATGAAGTCGCTTGTGTAAGTAATAACGATCATTTTGAACCCAAAATTATTAAAATCGGTTCATTTTTGACTAAGTTATGAGTATTTCAAAAAATTTTTTTCTTATATAATTAAAAAAAATCGATTTTGAGCCGAAAAACAAAATTGCCGATAACTCTTGAAAAAAAATTTTTTTCGGGCGAACAAAAAAGTACGTGTCTCATTATTTTGACCAGAGAGCAACATATTTGAGTTACATCGAAATCGAAGAACATGTCCCGAATAGCCCTTTTGAATTGAAATGGAAATAATCTATATAAGAAAATTTTTTTTAATTGCTCATAACTTAGTCAAAAATGAACCGATTTTAATAGTTTTGGGTTCAAAATGATCGTAATTACTTACACAAGCGACTTCATGTAGAAATAGTTGCAAAAAAGTAGTTGAAAATTTTTTATTTTGCAAAAAAACAAAAAGTGCGAAACAGGGTGTTTACTTAAAAATTCATTACTCAAAAACAACGCATTTTAGCTACTAGGCATGCAGCTCAATTAAAGTTTGAGATGTTTTTTTGATTTGGAAAAAGTTATAAAAAAAAAAAATGCTGTTTTTGAAATATTGAATTTTGAAAAAATTTAAATTTTTTTTCTTTTTTACTAAATAAAAAATTTTCAACTACTTTTTTGCAATTGTTTCTACATGAAGTCGCTTGTGTAAGTAATTACGATCATTTTGAACCCAGAATTATTAAAATCGGTTCATTTTTGACTAAGTTATGGGCATTTCAAAAAATTTTTTTCTTATATAATTAAAAAAAATCGAGTTTGAGGCAAAAAACAAAATTGCCGATAACTCTTGAAAAAAATTTTTTTCGGGCGAACAAAAAAATACGTGTCTCATTATTTTGACCAGAGAGCAACATATTTAAGTTACATCGAAATCGAAGAACATGACCCGAGTAGCCCGGTTGAATTGAAATGGAAAGCATCATAGGAATTTTATATAAGAATCAAAAAGGGTTAATGGTCCATGGGGAACTGTGCTCTTTCCTCTACTATTTAATTCATATGTCTCGAAGCTAGCCGCCAGAGTGTTTTTTGATCGTATACGCTGCTGCTTGTTCGATATTAGCGACCGGAAATGAGATGGTTTTATAGTTTTTTGGGCTATAGTTTTATAGTTTTTCTAATGAATTTGGACACTTCCTTAGGCTTTTCGTTCATGTTACCAATGGATTAGAGTCATACTTCCTCTAGCAAAGGCTGCACATTTGCAGACCATTTGCTCTGACGGTTCAACCCCAACCTTTCTAAAACGGCAGTGGTTTGATTTTACTAGACCTAGCTTCCTGATATGATAACGAAAACTTCAATATTCAGTATAGTATCCAGTGAGAGTTCGTAAGTCAATCAAGGTTTAGGAGCCTACTTGCAGAAGCTTGCAAAGAAGGAAGGATGAATTGTCTACCATGGATTTTCCATCCAGTGGTGTAACAATTTCGTGTTTCTTCAGTCATTAATAACTTCCTATATGGGGACTTTGGTAAGCCGTCAAAAGGATTCTGGCCCATGGAAATTTGACGCAGCACCTAATTCCGCTAGGCAGACAGTCTGTTCGTGGCCGTCGTAACTTTCACGTGTTATTACTCAGTACAGAAAGCCGGTTTTTTTTGGCCACGGGATATTGATAAAAGAGAAGCATTCCTCAAAGAGTTTAGATGTTATTGTATTATGTCACCCTGCAGTGCCCTAAGGCTGTCTGGCTATCTCACAAAATACAGATATGCTTTGAAGTTGTAGAGCTTCAAAGGCAGTCTATGCCATGGATCTCCGCTTGAAAGACGACTACAGTGAGATTACTGTGCTTGTATTCAAATTAAGTGATTACTTCTCTAATCTTTCTCGCAATTACACTGCAAGGAAACTCACGCTCTCCCCCACTAAATCCTATTCAGTATTTAAAGAAAAGAGTTCTAGTGGTGAACGAGGGCAAAACGAGGTACCTCCTGTCATCAAACAAACAGTCGGCGCATTCACGTATCGGCACCCACGTCACTGTTGACAGTTATTCGAGGTGGTAAGAGACTTCGTTTATTTAGGAACTGAGGCAACGGAATACACCTCTCTCGACGAACAAAACTAACACTCTATAGGCTCTCATCATGCCCTTTCTAACGTAAGGCGCAGAAACGATGGATGATGACAATATCAGGCGTCCCTTGAGTGTTTGAGAGAAAGATACTGCGGAAGATTTTTTGATCTTTGCACGTGCGTGACGGTGAGTATCGTAGGCGATGGAAGAATGAGCTGTATGATCCATACGACATCATACACACGGCGCAGCGAATAAAGATCCAGCGGCTACGTTGGCTGGGTCATGTCGTCTGAATGGAAACAAATGTTCCGGCTCTGAAAGTATTCGATGCGGTACCAGCTGGTGGTAGCAGAGTAAAAGGAAGGTCTCCTCTGCGTTGGAAAGATCAGACGGAGAAGGACTTGACGAGAAAGAAAGGACTTGCGCGCCTTGTTAAACTCTGCTAAAATCGCCTAAGCGACTATCGCCCCAATCAAGAAGAAAAAGAAGACTACAACTGTGCAGTGGAAAATTTGCATAACTCATAAATAGCGGATATCGTAGCACAAGTTCGGGTTTCCGGGTCTTCATCAGATAGAAAAAAGTTGTTTCTAAGAGCGGTCGCACCTCGTCGGATAAGTACAAACCTCCGCATGTATTTCTGCCATAAAAAAGCTCCTCACCAAAACTATCTGCCGTTCGGAGGTGGCTTTAAACTGTAGGTCCCTCCATTTGTGGAACAACATCAAGACGCACACCACAAATAGGAGGAGGAACTCGGCCGAAAACCCAATAAAGGGGGCGGGGTGCATGTTTTGCCCTGCTTTTGTAAAAGCTAAAAGACTAAGTTGGGCACTCAATACACAGGATGTTAAACCCCTGGGTACAGAACTTGAAAATATGAAAATTTAGAACAAAAAATCACCTTAAATAATAAATTGCATAAAAATTGTATGCAAATACTTAATTGAGCTTACGTACGAATGTATGTAAGTGATGTGAATATGTAAATGGAGGTGAGGTATGCAGTAAATTTTTTATATTTAACTGCAGTTTATTAGCTAAACAAATATGTTAATGCAAAACCTACATTCGCTTTAATAATGCGGTTCACCGCATTCATATGATGCTCGTACAATTCCGTGGTGCATATCGTATTTGTATCCAGTATGTCGCCGTTCTCGTCACGCACCACCATATCCAAGCCCAGCAGACTGTTTCCTGTGTCGATTTGCGATGTGGCCATCAGCTTCACTTTTCGCATCTCGTCAACGGGCAAATTTCCCGATATGAGCATCGCGCGATTATTATTTAACTCGATCATTTTTGCGCGTATAGAACTGAAGTCGCGATGAGTGACCTGCAAAAAAACGAAGAAAAAACAGCAAAAAAAAGTATTAAAACAAACATAAAATCAAAAGATTACTACAATCATAATGCGATGGGTTAGTACACATAGAATAGCAGCGAGGGGCTGCTACTTAAATTGTCACAATTCATTGCAATGCATGAATAAATGAACGGGTCGAGCGAGTGCTGGATAAAGTTTTTGCGAATACAAAATTCGATCAGCGCGCAGCTGAATGTTCATCGATGATGACGTTATTGCTAGCGACATTCTTCAAGCTGGGGTCAATTCAATTTATATTTTCGCTCTCGATAAAATTGTTGCACTCACCAAAAAATACTGCTTCAATATGGAACCCCATTCCAATAAAACTTTGGTAATTTCCTCAACGATCTCAGTACGTCTGATGCAGTATTCGCCATTGATGATTGTGTAATCGCACAGATGTATGTAGGATTTCGGAAATATGCCGCGTTGATCTTTATGTCTGCAATAAGCGTAAAAGTAATTAAAACAAAACAAAAAATTATAAGAAAAAGTAAAACAAAAAATATATAAAAATATATGGGAAAATTAAAAACTATTTGCCTTCATAAAAATGGAGGGAATTAATAAAGCGCGCAGCCAACATGTGGAAGCAAGATTTGCCCAAAGTAAGTAGACATGCACGCATACATACATACATATGTATGTACATGCAAACACACATACACACATATGTGTGTGACATAGTTGTGGCGCAATTGTTGATGGATTGCTGAGCAAAAAAGAGCAAAGCACTAAAAACAAAACAAGAATCAACTATAAATTATTAACCACAACAACAAATACGCTACGTTAACCCGACAAATATGGGCATACATTCTATTTCCTATTGAGTGACATCTTCCAGTCGATGAGGAACGTTGCTAACCAAAGTGGAGAGCAAGAAATGTTGTAGGAAATTATTGTCTGCGGGGAAGGATGAGTGTGGCAACAGATAACAAATTCTATATCGTTAAAATAAATATATGTATGTACATATGTATGCATTTGTTAGCTTGTTGAACCCGCTAAGGAGAGATCCGCAAGTAACCAGTTCAACGCATGCGCAGCACAACGAAATCGCACAAACACACACACACACGGTCTTTTTTCTAATGAATGCCTGGCCTTTATGAAAAAAGTAACATTTTTTTTAACTAATATTTATGTACATACATACATACGTGTGCATATTTCGATATTTTTGTGTTTATGCAAACAAACCTCCGCATCGAGCACTCCGAAATTTCTCACATTTTGCCACAATTCGGCAACCTCGCTTTAAATCCATAGCTATTGCGAAATTTGACAGTAAATAGTACTTTCTCAAAATAGAATAGTAAAAGCCAATGAAAAACAAACACACATAAATAAATAAAAAATAAAAAAACGGCTCATTATTTCTAAGCGTTAAGCGCTAAGGTTACGGTCATTAACCGCAAAATTGTTTTGGGCTTTGAAGCGAAGCTGACCAAAACAAAGTTGTTAGCAATTCGTTTAAAAAAATATTTGGTGTTAGGTGGCGTTTGTATTTTATATGTAGATGGAGAAAAAAGTTTAACCTTGCCCAGTCGCGTGGCTTAAATATGTTAATTATGTTTATAAGCCAATTATTAGGTCATGCAAAGGTCCTGAGTATTTCAAAAATCAAATTAACACAGAATTACCCGATTTAGATAAAAAATGCGATACATGGTGAACAGATTTCATAGGTGAGCTCTTTAACAGACAGAATTCGATAGAATCAGCTGATGGCCTGAGGTGTTCGCTCAAAAAAACTGAGACTGTGTTGATGCTATACGAAATACATCAACCAATGGCACTTCGATGCCGTCGGAACAACGACTGATTGGACGATTGTGTGAATATGTGTGAAAAGATCGTGCAGAGTTCGGCTGCCGAATCCCTAAGTGATGTGACAGCCAAAGTTCCCCTCACTCTTTCCGTTTTCACCATAGCTAAATAGCAAAGCTGGTAATCCTTTCTCCTTGTATTTTGCCATTTTCTTCGATGATGTTTGTCTATTTTGAAAGCAGATTAATAATTTCGCGACGCCAGAAGTCCTGGTTCTTATTGACCAAGAAGTCCTGGTTCTTATTTTCACAAAACTCGATGGCATGTTCCCCCGCGGAAGGCCTTTTAAATTCGATGAAGAAGGTCTGAAATCACTTTTGAAGGAGACCGGTCGCCAAACCAGTCATGAATTGGCGGAAAAAATGAACTGCTATCATAAAACGTTTCTCACTCACCTTCATTGGCTCTAGAAGATACGACAAAGCCTAGGGTCAAGCCGGATCTCCATCCAAAGAAGATCATGATATCTGTTTGGTGGAACTGGGAGGGCATAGTGCACTGGGAAATACTCAAAGATAATGTCACGGTCTACAAGAAGCTCTACCTTGCCCAACTACACCGCGTTAATGAGGCTATTCGACTGAAAAGAGCTGATCGACATGGTCAAACCATACTCCTTCATGACAACGCCACGCGCCATGTTGCACAAGTCGTCAAAGCAGCACTCCAAGAGCTCGAATGGGAGGTCCTACAGCATCCACCGTATTCTCTATAACTTGCACTGACCGATTAGCATATTTTCCCCCGCCTGTCAAACCATATGAAAGGAGTTACCTTCGACAACAAAGAGGTCCTTAAAAACTGGTTCAACAACGTCTTTGACATCAAAACAGGCGATTTTTGGCGGAACGGCATCAAGAGATTGATCGAGAGGTGGGAAATGGTAGTAAACAGCAACGGGGAATATATTATTGATTGGGTAGGTAGGTAGGTTGGGTGGTTGTCGTAACGACACACTTAGACCTTTCGTAGGTCCATTGCGATACCACTGGAGCTTATCCCTACCCTACCTGTTCCTTTTCAAAGCATCCGGTAGCTTTAATAAACGAGCAGAGCTTCGTTAGTTTTAGATGCGCTATGTCCGCTACATCAGCTAAAAATGGCGTATCAAGAGTGCGGAGCCTCTTTATAGCTTAGCTTTCACACTCACATAAAAGGTGACTAACAGTTTCCTCTTCTTCTGTATTAAGACAGCTTCTACAAAAATCGAAGTACGGGAGTCCTAATCTTCTAGCGTGGCTGACTATCAGACAATGACCAGTTAATACCCCTATCATTTTTCTTATAGCTTCTCTTTTAAATCTTAACAAGACCGATTTTCCATTTCGGCCATATCTGTCTGCATAGTTCGCATGTTGTGAGGTTTTGCCAGATTGTATTTACCTTTTTGATGGTTTCCCTGTCTATAAGTAATTTACAAGTGGCTATAGGTATGGGTATCAGCGTCTTATCCGGTTGGAGATCGAGCGTTGTACTGGCTCGAGCAAGTTCATCTGCCTTGCAGTTCCCTGCTATATTCCTGTGGCTTGTCACCCAAATAAGTTGCACTTTGCAGCACTTAGATACGTCATTTAGAAGTTTAAAACATTCTAAGATTTATTGAATAGCTTATTGATATAATTATTGTTTTTTATTTAAATAAAAACGAACTTATTCCCCAACCTTTCAGAAGTAATACTTGAATGAAACCAAATCAGTTCACGTGGATTTCACTAACAAGAAAGTTTTATATAAACCTTTATAAATATACATAAGTATATTCTGTCAGCGATAGCAACAAGTATCTAGGCATGACTTTGGATGCAAAGAAAGAGCACATCCAAATCAAAGCTGTGGACCTCAATTTGAAAATGCTAAAGCGTCAATGGTTAATTGGCAGAAATTCTAAGCGTGAACTTTAAAATTTGTGACCGATACTTTACGAGCTATCGACCGCTACAGCCATATACCTATAAAATAAAGAATTTTTTTCCCCCAAACTAATATCAGGTCAGTCCATAAGTTCGTGCGTTTTTTAAAGGTGGCTTTCAAGTTAATAAAAAAAAATGTTTAAAGTATTTATTAATCAATAATATAGTTTCCTTCATTATTTACAATGTCTTCCTAACGTTTAGGCAAATTTTTAATTCCCTGCTCAAAAAATTGTTTGTCCTTGGAGCCAAAATACGCTCCGATATCCCTTTTTATAGCTTCTTTTGAGGAGTAGTTCTTGTTGCTCATATGGGATTGAAGTCCACGGAAAAGGTGATAATCACAAGGTGCAATATCCGGAGAGTATGGTGGATGCGGCATTAGCTCCCATCCGAGCTCGTTTCGCTTGCCTAATGTTTGCCTTGCGGTAAGAGGTCTTGCGTTGTCGTGGTGAAACAAAACTTTGCGTCTATTCACTAAAGACGGTCAATTTTTGTTAAGTGCCTCATTCAGGTTTGATAGCTGATGGGAATAATAATCAGCAGTTATCGTCTGGTTTAGTTCCAGAAGTTCATAATAAACAATACCGGCCATATCCCACCAAATAGACAGGAGAATCTTCTTGGGCTGAAGGCGGAACCCATTTTACCAGCTTTGAAACCTTTTCCAACTGAACCTGGAGCCTGTGAACTGTTCCATACGATAAATTTAACCTCTGAGTTATCATATCGACTGTCAAATTTCCACGAGTTCGAGCAAGGCGTCGGAGCTAAAGACTTCAGGATGACCAGTGCGCGGGGCATCCTCCACGTCGCAGTTACCACTTCGGAATTTTGAAAACCACTTTTTCGCAGTCCTTACACTCACGGTATCCTCTCCGTGAACAGTGTTTATTTCTGCAGCAGCAGTTGTTGCATTTTTACCACTTTTATAAAAAAAATACAAAATATGCCTATTATACGGGTTCGAAGATTCCATTTTATTTTTTAACTACACGTGCTTCTATCCGCGATTAAAATCACTTGTTGAATGCATAATATATCAAAGAAAATATAAATAGTTCCGTTATATTCCGCGAATAATTTTTTGTATGCAAAAATCGTACAAAAATAAAATTATGGGTAAAATACGAACGAACTTATGGACTGACCTGATATAAAAGTCAAGCCTCGTGAGATGCACTTGATACAATTGCCCTTTAGGAAGCTCAGAGGTTCTACACTCTAAAGACTAAAGGCTCTACACGAGAAATAGCAAAGAATTTGGAATCAAAATTGCATACATTTTATTTAACGCATTTCATTAAAAAATTTTCATTTTACACAAAATTGTTACTGAACTTTTAGGACTACCCAATATTCTATTTCACGAAAAAGAAGTTCGTAACACCAGCTCCAAGCACAACGAATATGAACTTTTACTAAATAATCGTATATACGAGTATAGTACTTAAATTTTTTTATAAAGATGTCCAATCAATTTCTATAATTTACCAATTCATTCCATTTATTTGTCTGACCCATTCGACACGATGCATGATTTTGTGTTTTATTTATGAGCATTCTTTACTGCCATTTATTTTTCACTTTTATTGAATCATATTGTTGCCGTTTCCGACCCCAGATAGTACTTACATCCATATACAAAGACTTGCCGTGAAGGAAAGCGTTTGCGTGTGTGCGCGCATAGGTCTTTCAAGTGACGCTGCGGTGCTTAAGCGACGCTACATAGGCTAGCATGGGTCAGCTAAAGTATGAAAGAGGTCAGTGATATGCGTTCATGTGGAAGCGGAGAATGTTTGAAGATTGTAATGGAAATAAAAATATAAAAAAATGGAAGAAGAAGACACACTATAAGCAGTGAATGTAAGTAAACAATAGGAAGCGAAAGATTGAAATGTGGTGAAGAGCAAACGCTGACGGATGAGTCGGAAAGCGTAGTGACGCTGTAGACAAGATGGAGTGTGCAAGTATGTGCGTGATAAGAAGACGCACCACACAAACGCATGCAGTTTCAAGTTTAGTAACGGTTTTCAACGCTTGCGTTTACTGAATGGCAGGCACAGTAGAATTTATCAAGTCTTGAGTTGCTGGCGGCAAGCGGTGGGGAAACGGCAGTTATATTTAGCCACTGGTTTTGCATAGATAAAATATGGAGAAATGATAAACCCAGCAAAGAAGGAAATCGTCCGATCCGTCTTGTCTGAAAATTTTGAATGCATTTTTCTCAAAACTACATTTTTCAAAACGTTTGACATGATATCTCAAGCTCTACTGAACCGATTCACTTGAAATTTGGTGTGAGTCTTCGTAATACATATCTCTATCATACAAACTATTATTTTAACAAAATACAAATTTTTTACTATTCTACTACTTGTACTGCTAAATTCAGAAATGTCCAAAATAGTAGGAAAAAAATGTACTATTTTTCGGACAACCGTAATTTAGCAAACAAAAATTTTTCCCCCACTTTTTCTTAGTTGGTACGATGTGGCATTCATCTAAATTAATAATCTTTTTCATTGTTTTGTTCAGATCATTAGAAAGCTTGTAATCACGACACCTCCACTTCAACAGCTTATCATATTTTCAGTTTTTAATTATTTGAATTTTTTTTTTATGCATTGTTAAAAGATTAATAAATGTCTGGTAAAAAAGAGGTAGTAAAAATATTTTTCATTTTATAGCACCTTAAATAGCACCCATAATTTTTTTGTTTATTTTTTGTTGCATATTTTTTTTACTGAAAAACTTTTTTTAAATTTTTTTTTTATATTTTTTAATTTTTTCATTATTTTTATAATTTTTATTTTTTTATATTTTGTTATTTTTTATATTTTTTTATATTTTGTTATTTTTTATATTTTTTTACTTTTTTTATTATTTAAAAATTTAAATTTTTTAATTTTTTTATATTTTTTATTTTTTCATATTTTTAAATTTTTAATTTTTTTTATATTTTTTATTTTTATATTTTTTATTTTTTTAGATTTTTTTATATTTTTTAATTTTTTTATTTTTTTTATTTTTTTATATTTTTATTTTTTTACATTTTTATTTTTTTATTTTTTTTATATTTTTATTTTTTTATATTTTTATTTTTTTATATTTTTATATTTTTATTTTTTTATATTTTTATTTTTTTATATTTTTTATTTTTTTATAATATATTTTTTATTTTTTTATATTATATTTTTTATTTTTTTATATTATATTTTTTATTTTTTTATATTTTTTTTTTTATTTTTTATATTTTTTATTTTTTTATTTTTTTATATTTTTTATTTTTTTATATTTTTTATTTTTTCATATTTTTATATATACATATATATTTTTTATTTATTATTTTTGTATATGTTTTATTAGTTTTTTTATATTTTGCTATTTTTTATGTTTTTAAATTTTTTGATTAGTTTTTAATTATTTTATATTTTTTATTTTTTTATATATTTTTTTTAATATTTTTATATTTTTTTTTTTATATATTTTTTTATATATTTTATTTCCTTATATTTTTTATTTTTTTATATTTTTTTTTGTTTTTTAATTTAAAAATACTTTTTATTTAAAAAGAAAAATGTGAACAATCTGCGTATACACGTTTCAACTCATGGCACAACCACTAATTTTTGTATTTTGTTTTAACTTTTTAATTTTTAGTTTGCTTTTAATTTGATATATTGATATAGTAAATATTACAATCATGCTATTGGCAACTACCTAATATATGTACAGAAGGTTATGAAAGTGAAGTAAAAAGCATCCCACGCTTTTAACTCTAATTTGAATTATTCTATTTGTATCTTAATTTTTGTTATAATTCTGTTCTGAGGTAGTTGACTATGGCTGATCGTTCGATTTGCTATTACTTCATTATAGGTCTCTTTGTCATTAAAATTTATTTTCTACTTTTTAGTTCGATTGGCAATAAAAGTGTGTTTTTTTAGTTTTTTTAAACTATTTTTTATTTTTTATTTATATTTAAAATTTTTTTTATATCTTACATTTTTTTAAATTTATTTAAATAAATTTTTTTTAATAAAAAATTTTTTAATTAAAATTTTTATTTTAAATTAATTTTAATCGGTTGCACAACCATAAATGGCGCAACAGCACAATGTAAAGATACAACATGTCCATGTTGATACAACGGTTGGAGCGTGTATACTCTGCATAAGAATTCGAAATACTGTGTCGAATGTGCAACTGGTGCAAGGAGTTATTCAAGGAATTTTTTTCGCTCTCCCAACATTTGTAAGCAACTGCGGACAGGGGTTTGGCAAATGTTTCGGCATGTTTTGTTTTTTTATTTCTTGGCACAATCGACGATAAGAGTGGCAAGGAGTATTCACTCAATATGGGAACAGCCACTGCAAATATAAGATTGGAAACATGTGCTAGGCATGCCCGAGCATTGGAGTAGTGCAACTTGGGAACTGATATACACACACACACACATACATACATCATGCATTTGAAGTATTTGTGTTGATTTACGACCCCATTGAAGGCACAAATAACTCTGTGAGAACGGAAACGATTATTTGGCAATTTGTAATAAAAATTATTTAGAACAAAACATTTCAATGTGCAATACAAATGTACAGATAAGCGTGAAGAAACCTAAATTTCAGCAATGCAAAGAAAATTTACAATTTGTTGATTTGTAAATATAAAATTTAAATGAATGGCTTGAATGTGGAGCAAATTGATGTAGAAACTGGTATGTTTTGAGTTCATTGACTTCAATGAGTATTAAAAAAACATTGATGGCATAATTTTATATTTTTTGTAATAATTTTTTTTTTGTGTTTTTTTAGCTTTGAATTAAGAAGTAAGACGTTTTTTTCAGAGTTAAACTGGCCAAAAAATTCAACGCTGGCCCAGCGCAGGCTGCCTTTGCTTGGCTTTGAAAACTTGCATGGCCAAATGGGTGCTTTGAACGCTGTCACACCAATCAGCTGATTCGTAAAAGGAAAAGGGAAACAGAGATCTTAGCCACATTCAATAATAAAGGATGATCAGATTGGAGGTACTTTTTTCAATAGGGTTTTTTTTGCCAGACCACGCGTGACTACTGTCAAACTAAATACACAATTTTTTCAGTATTCATTGACATTTCATCATACATCAGGCCAACTTATGGCGATCAGCGATGAGGCCCATTTTTGGGTTAATGGCTACGTCAATAAGCAAAATTTCCGTATTTGAGCAACCCGAAGCCATTCAAGAATAGCCATTACATCTATTGAAAACAATCGTTTGGTGCGGCCTATGGGCTAGAGAAATCATCGGCCCATATTTCTTCAAAAACGAGGCTGGCGCCAATGTAACAATGAATGACGAACGCTATCGTGCCATGATAAACAACTTTTTGATACCGTAAATTGAAGTACGTGATCTCCAAAACATTTAGTTTCAACAAGGCGACGCTATTTGCTATACGTCTCGGATCAGTAGATTGGACACCAAAATAGTGTAATATCACACCTTTGGACTTTTATTTGTGGGGGTATTGAAAGTCTCAATGTTTTGTGGATAAACCAATTTCGGTTGAGGCATTGGAAGCCAACATTACTAAAGTCAGTCACGAAGACCTCCAGCGAGTCATTTCAAATTGGTGTTTATGGGAGGCCGAATTACGGCGCAGTTGCGGCCAACGTTTGAAAGGGATTATCTTTAACAAATAAATGTCATGAATGGTTTTACACAAACATTTTCGTTGTTTTATTTCACTTGAAATTCCTCTATACCTCTAAATTGATCACCCTTTAATTTCATCTTTTGCATCTCTTCATATCTCAATGCACCCAATTGAGGGTTTAGGTATGCTGATAATGCTGATATGCTATTGGCAGCTAGGCCAACCTAATGAAATGCGATTCTTATATAATTTGAGTGAACCTGAGACCTGTAGCGCGTTCTTATCTTCCCTCTGTGTTCTAGGCAATATATAATATTACATAACACTGGGGCCTTAAAGTTAATTTGTCTAAGCCAAAATGTATGGTGTTTAGGGAGTGCCATGTCCGAAATTCCTGCTTCATAAAGTTGAAAGTTTGGCGATGAAATATACTGGCCGACAGAAGTCTACATACACCCCTCCATTTCGTTGTTTACAAAGTACAAACACTTTGCTTAAAAATGTGTTTATGCAATTTTATTTGAAATCTTTTTTTAATCGACTTAACTAAAACAAATCCATTCCTGAACATAAAACAACACAGTTATGCTAAAAAAACGCAAAAACAGCGTTGACAAAAGTGTACACAAAGAACCGGTTTCCTAGCTTATACTCTGATATTCTATGTGGTAACGGTAAAATAGCGTTTGTCTAGTTCTTTCCTTTTCTTATGTTTATTGCTTTGCTAATATTGATTTTAGTTGCAATATGAGTACTTAGGCATCTACAATGGCTCCTCGAAAAGAAATACCAGTTGTCGTTAGAAATTTAGGCGAAATTTCAAAAATCTTAAACTTAAGTCGTGCAACAGTCCATACCACTATAAAAAACTTTAAAAATAGGCCGCGCAGTGGCCGCCCGAGCAAACTATCTCGCCGAGACGTCAGCTTGATTCTAAAAGAAGTGGACAAAAATCCAAAAGTTTCTGCTCCGAAATGTGCCGAGGATATAGCAAGCTCATTCAACAAGTGTTTTCATCCAAAGAGCTCTGAACAAAAACGGCTTTCATAGTAGAATACCACGAAAAAAGCCTCTTATTTCCGAAAAAAAAAAACCCGTGAACTTCGCCTGGAGTTCGCCAAAGCACACAGGGGAAAAGGGATGAATTTTGGCAAAAAGTTTTGTTTCCTGATGAGTCGAAGTTTAATATACATTTTCGGTAGCGATGGAAGAGCAAAAGTATGGAGGAAAAAATATACTGCACTGAGTCCGAAGAATTTGGTATCAACAGAGAAGCTGTGTTGCTGCATCTGGAGTAGGAAAATTAGTATTTATTGAAGGTAATATAAAAAAAAAAAAAAAATAATTGGCGCGTACACTTCTGTGAGGTGTTTGGCCGAGCTCCTCCTCCTATTTGTGGTGTGCGTCTTGGTGTTGTTCCACAAATGGAGGGACCTATAGTTTCAAGCCGACTCCGAACGGCAGATATTTTTATGAGCATTTTCATGGCAGAAGGTTTGCCATTGCCTGCCGAGGGGCGACCGCTATTAGAAAAATGTTTTTATTAATTTTCCTTTCACCGAGATTCGAACCAACGACCTCTCTGTGAATTCCGAATGGTAATCACGCACCAACCCATTCGGCTACGGTGGCCACCATATGTAATATGGATCATTATAAATACAATACAAATCACTATTGGAAGTCAATCTGAAATCTTCGATGGATGATTTGGAGCTTGGTCCAGGTTGGGTTTTTCAACAGGATAACTATCCCACATTGTGAAGGATTGGCTGCTTTACCATGCTCCAGGGCAATTAAATACACCACGCAAAGCCCAGATTTGAATATTATTGAACATGTCTGGGAAATTTTAGATCGAAAAATTAGAAAAAATCCGATTTCAAGCGCTTCAGTACTCAAAGAACGACTAATAGAAGCTTGGAACAATATAACTTCTGCAGAGTTAACAAATTTAGTCATCTCGATGGCACGACGGCTTCAAGCTGTAATTGATGCTAATGGAGGACCAACTAAATACTAAGAAACAATATTACTTTGATTTAAGTAAAGTTTTTCACACTGGAGTAAGATATTTGTGTACTGTATGTAGACTTTTGTCAACGTTGGTTTAGGAAAAAGCTTTAAAATAAAAAGTGAAGTTTTTGAAATTTCAATCCAGTGGAAATGTGGGGTACAGGTAGACTTTTGTCGGTCGCTGTAAATATCTTGGCACATTGATTAACTACAACCTGCCTTACACCAAGCATTTGGATTTAAAGCTTGCCGGCTCTATAAATGCCTCATTGCTAAAACATATAAATAACCCTCAGATTTCCATTTATAAGAAACTAAAAATCGTTGATGCGTGCTCAAGATCGATTATATTTATGAACCCATAGATAGACTTTTTCGTTTCTTTATTAAAAACTGATATTTTTGCCTGCATACACGCAAAATTACATCATCCATATTGAAACCAATTTGCATCCGCAATATTTGTAAACTCTTAGAGCTCAAATATGTTATGTTTTGCATTGACAGACTTCCGCATATCCTTACTAAAGAGACTGTGCCTCTAAATATCTACTTCTCCTTCCTTGAAGGTTCCGCAGTTTATAAAAGAACCAAATGCCAAAGAATTCTCGGTATTTTTAAACTCAGCGAAAAAATCTATATCTGACGATTTGTATCCTGGTCTATCACTTACGAAGAACAATTATTTCACTGACTTCTTGTCTGCATATGCCATAAGTTAGATCTTTCGTGCAAGGGCAGGGCATCTTAATCTAAATGTGAGCCCATTGGAGAAAAGACATTGGGTCGCTAAATTAAAAGGTTTTCCACGATAGATAACATCGTTATCGAGATATGATTAACGATTTTTTATGGCCGGAATTGGATGGTATTGATCTGGACAAGGTTTATTTTCAACAAGACGGCGCTACGCGTCACAAGAGCAACGAAACCATTGATCTTTTACGGGAAAAGTTTCCGAGCCGTGTTATCTCTCGAAGAGGTGATCACAATTGGCCACCAACATCTTGTGATTTAATACCTTGTGACTTTTTTCTTTGGGGCCACGTGAAAGAGAAGGTCTTCGCCAACAGCCCAGGGTCGATTCAAGACCTCAAAGATGGAATTCGCGAGGCTATCGAGGACATAGGGCAGCCACTTTACAATTCGGTTATAGAAAATTTCATGAGAAGGATATTGTCCTGTAAGCGTGGTCGTGGTGGTCATTTGTCTGATGTTATTTTCCACTATTAACGGCATACCTTCCTATTTGGAATGAAATAAACATCCCATCATTTATGTATATTAAAAAATAGCATTTTTCTTTGAATATCAAAATAACACCTCTCATTGGAAAACCCTTTATAAAGATGATTTTGAACGGTAGTGATTATAAAGCTATGTACAAATTCTTATCTAGCTGCCTCAAATATAGGGAGCTTATTCTTTATGAATTTTCGTAATCTGATTGTTAGTTGTTAAGTACGGATTGATTAATTTATATTTTCAGTTTTGGATTTGTTTTGAATAAGTAATGTTGAGACACAAAAAAGAAAGAAAAAAATGCCTATGTGCTAAAATTATCTTTTTACTTATTATACCCCCGACTGACAACATATGTTATAGTCGTGCGTTCTGTTATTTATTATTAAGCCATTGTAATTATTTGAATTTAATATGAAATAAAGAGCATTTCCTTACTACTACACAAAGCACATTTCGTATCACATTTCGTATTCCATTTAACACCAACTTACCTCTGCTTATAGCCATAATACCAATGTGTTGTCTCCTTAAGTATTACAACTAAATCGCCTACATCCAGACTCAAACGATGCGGCTTATCTTCCTGATCGAAATTGCACTTCGCTGAAAATAAACGAAAAAAAAAACACAATGAAAGTACGGAAATTAGTTTGATTACATCACAATCAAAATTTTTACACAAATGTGTTAATTTTAACTGATTTGCAAGCGATTGTGAAAATTCGTACACCACAAATACAGCCTCTCGTTAGAACTTGCGGGGTAATTGCAAGTGGAAATACTCAACTCACTTCATTGAATTTGCGCTTTAATAACTACTTTCAACAAAAAGAAGTCGATTTAAGAAATTAGCCTTGTCAACCGAGCGTAAAATAATCAACCACTACCGAGCGAAAAAAGAAAATACAAAAACAAAGCAGCAACCTGAGCGTTTTGCTGACACGTCGCTACTAAATAATTGCGAAGAAATGTTTCAGCTGCGAAACAGATTTCATATTTGCACATACTCTAGGTGTGTATGTATGTATGTATGCATATGTATGTGTATGTTTGTCGATTAAAAAAACTATCAGCTAAGTACATAGTTAGGTATATACAGGCACATATGCATATACTGCACTGATCTACTGCAGAGATACTACGCGCAATGGCAGCTTAGGTGTAGAAAAAAGCTCAACGCACTCATACGGCGAGGGCTTGAGCATCAAACCAAAATGTATTGAGAGCCATGTGGGCGATTTCGGTTTGAAACGCCAGCGAACATGCGAATCAGTGGGAAATTCAAGCATTTACCTTCGCTTACCTAACCTGCGGCGGGTACGCTTTGTATTGTAATTTTCAAAATTTGTTATGCGCGATTGCTGTACCTACCACGTAATGGGGTGAAACTAATAGATTTACTGATAAAAACTATATTTTGCAAAAAACACTAAAAAAAACGAAATAAGCGAAATAAATTTTGACACATGTCATGTAAAGTGTGTGTGTTTGCTAATTTTGAAATTGGAATATATGAATTGCACGTACGAATATTTGCTCAAAGTTTGCCATTTCCTGTGTCCACACGGCGTGGGGTGTTGCGCTACGTATCAATGAACTTGCAAGGTGATGGGTGAATGAGTGCTAAATATGAACAACAGTAAAATACTGTAACTGGGACGATAACCACATGAATGAATTAAAAAAAATTCAATTAAGGCTATCATACTGGTGTAATCATGTTTGTATGTACTTTCATACCCAATTAATGGGTTATTTATGAATATGAATGGGCGCTTCGAAATTGGGTGATGCATAAAGAAGGCCGGATATTCAGATATGTATTTTTTTTAATGTTTATTGCATGCATATTTATTGTAGTAAATTATATTTATCACTTTTTTCTCCTCCAGCTTGAATACGAGGAGTGAAAAGCTTTCGCCCTGATTTTATTTCCAATATTACACTCAACGGCAAAAGAAAGCGTACACCAATAATGACAAGGTGTGTCTACTTATTTATTTACTTTTTAATTTCAAATATTTTTGACGTGATAACGTCTTATAATTCGATGTAACCGGCTGTACGCACCAAAAAATGCGTTGTTATCTTGCCCATGCGTCGTTATCTTGCTCTTGCGTCGTTATCTTGCTCATGCGTCGTTACCTTGCTTGAACTGCAAGCAAGCGAGAGCTCGGAACGAACGACAAAGAGGCACAATCGGCCCCCGCGTTCGGCAACATTCGAAATCTGGCTCTCTCCTACTTGAGTAAGCATATATATGTATGTATGTATATGCGCATATGTATATAAATTCACATATTTGTATGTATTTGCATATGCCTTCTTCCTGTGTGCATGAAATGAACCATTTCTCTGTTGAGAATAGGACGATGATAGGAAAAGTAGGGAATGAAAAAAGGTGTTTCGAGTGTAAAGTGACTTGAAAAAGTTAAATCGATGATGGTGCCTCTTAGTGTTGTTGACTTATTAAGGTCAGATGCACAATCGAAATTGAACATATCTTTCATGAATTTGATAAATGTTCTATATCCATACAAAATATCTATCAAACAAATAAAATTAAAATTTTCTTTTGAAAAATGCAACCATTCCATCAGTATTTTCAGTATGACGATGTCACGTTAAACTATCGTCAGTAAACCGACTTTACAGACAATCTCTTTTTTTATAAAAAGACAGCTCATACTATAACACAAACCATATAAAGGAAAATTTTCGGACTTTGCATAAAATTTGTAAAAATTCGGCAAAATTTCATCGAAATTTCCACCTTTTTACTTAGAATTTTTAGAAAAATTTCTGATGTGCAGTTTTGTAGACCATTGAATTTTGGCATAATAGTAAAGCACATGTTTCAAGTTTCACATTAATTTTTGATAATTTTTTTTATCACAGTCTTGTGCATTTTCTCCATTTAACGCCTACTCCATATTTTTTATAGGGAAGAAAACAGCCAACACCGCCAGCAAAAAAAATTGCAAAAAATCAACGTGATCTTTGTGTCACTTGAAATTTGCACTTCATTAAACCGAATTTCAATGAGCTATAAAACTGTATACCCCAAAGATTTTTTAATGAGAATTCGCCGGATTTTGATAAATTTTCAACAAAGTTTGTGTTATATGGTTTTTGTTGTATTATGAATTATATTTTTATAAAAAACGAATTGAAATTAAAAAATAAATAATTAGTCAAAACTAACGTCAAACTTTTGTCGCTGACTGTAGGTATTTAAACCTAAACTTTCACCACTTCTTGGTGATACTAATTTAGATGCGGCCAATTCTGGCCAAATTCCAATGACACCAGGAAACTTTCATTAAATGGAGACTGTACTTACGAAATTGTGTATATACAGGGTGCATACGGCAGTTGAAGACATGCCTATAATATGTGGCTGTAATTTCCCGAAACTATTCTTGGTCTTGTTGCTCTTTTTCAAATAAGATGGAGGATTACAGCTTAACTCAAGAAATGAAGGCAAATGCAGTGATCTTGGTATATGCATATCACACCGATTATACCGTTATGGTCAAATCTTTAGTTTTCTTAAGTGTGCCCGTTCATTCGTTCTTAGGGTTCGTCATGGAAGTATCTGCTGACGGTATAAGATGTTTTTCCATACAAGAAAATTGTGTCGAATAGAGAAAATGCGCAAAATGCACTTCCTAAAAAAATTGTCAAAAATCAGTGGAATTTTGAATGTACTTAAAACTTGCACTTTATTATACTAAAATTCAATAATCTATAAATCTGCGTACTGAAATTTTTCTATGTGAACTTTGCTGAACATTTGCAGATTTTTTACAAATTTTGTGTTAAGTTTGAAACCTTAGTTTATATGAATTTTATTTTAGTACGAACCATATTTTTATAAACAAATAATTGAAATTATAAAATAAGTACACAAATAGTCAAAACTTAACAATATCTGGTGTACACTTTATTTTTACGCTGACGGTATATCGAGCTTTTCACTAAGAGCACTGGAACGCCTGAAATTGAATAAAACAAACTGATATACCCTATGATCAGAAAGCACCGGCAAAGAAAATTTATTTTATCTCCTTCAAAATATGACCCGTCTGAAGCAACACATGTGCTAACGTTTAACGAAGGGATGGCGTTCAGCTCCTGCGTCGCATTTGATCTCCTGCGTCGCAGAAATCTCCTTTCGCGAAGGTAGCTTCAACTTGGGAAACAAAAGAAAGTCGCTCGGGGCCATATCAGGTGAATTCGGTGCTTATTTCTTCAGTTCGCACTCTACGTAAGCGTGTTGGTGGTTTGATGTCCAATAATGTAAATTTGGTTCTAAATTTAGTCACAATAGTTCTAATAGCCGCTTCAGTGGGTCGATTAAACTGACCATAAAATGGAAGAAGCGCGCGATAAACTTTCTTAAGAGAACACGCATTTTTATAATAAAATTCAATGATTTGCAAGCGTTGTTCGTTTGTAGGACGATTCATGGTTAAATTATAGACCAAACTGAAGATGTGTGATAGTGAAACAAAACACGAAACGTGCGTCAGCTGTTTAAACCCACTGTTTAAAAAGATAATAGCTAAAAAATCACCCTTTATATCTTTCAGGAAGACTCTACTCCTACTGCCGATACAAGATTGATAGAATTATGACCGCCTAACTCCTCAGACCTTAATCTCCAGGATAAGTACATATGGGACGTAGTTGAACGTAAAGCCAATAAGCATCCTCATGACACAATTTCTTATGTGAAGGGTGCAATTAGTAACGTTATGGTCAACATGAATAAGGAGCATTTGATTCGGGCATGTGATCTTTCTGGAACCGAATCGAAGAGGTCATTAAAGGCAATGGGCATTTTAGTGAATGATTTTATAGATATAAGTTTCATTAAATTTTGTTCAAAATAAATGCTTATTAGCATGGTGAAAAGATTTTTAGATATGTGCTCTTTAGCAGACCGTTATTCGGCTCTGAGCGAATTAGACAGAATCAGCTAACGGGCTGACGTCACTTAGGATGGATTGACAAAAAATTAAGATTATGTTGGTAATATACGAAAAAATCAAAAAATGTTGGCGTCTGAATAACGACTGATTAGACGAGTGTGTGAATACAGTGAAATGATCGTGAATAATCTCCCTTGAGAAGTGGCAACCAAAGTTCATTTTGTTCACCATTGTTAAAGAACAAACCTTGTAAATCTATTATCCTTTGCTCATTAGTTTTACTCTCAAGTTGCCCTCAAATAACGTACTATGCATACATATGTACTCGCGCATTTTTGGACTGAAATGGAATTCAGTATATAAGCGAAACTGAAATAATGCAAACATGCGCGATTTCAGTGGAAAACCAAAATTATATCTGCATGCACAGTTTCCATATAAACAGTTTCGGTGAAACTTAAGTTCAATAGAATGCCTTTATTTATTAATGTTTTTGTTTTTCTTTTACTAATTTCTTAGTTGCATCAATTTACTAATAAATGGCTGAGCTATTGAAGCTTTAAAAATAGCATCAAAAATCACTTTTTAAACATTTTTATGGACTGGAGTGCTTTCCTATATATGTACAAAAATGAGAGTAAATAACACAATGTATTATGTTGTCGGAATTCATATTACATCTTACATTCTTACGATTTTTCGTTTCGATAAACGTGGGCATAGCATAGATGATTTTAGTATTTATGAAAATGCACGTAGTGGAAATATTTTTACGTTAAGATAAATAAATATGAAAAATTTTAAAATTGGCAATTGCAAAATGATTGTTTTGCTTGTAAATTGATCTTTTAATATTTTTTTTATAAATGTTTTTTGTTATAAATTTATAGAACAAAACATGTACATATTTAGATTAGGATCCTTCGAAAAAATCGGTTTCCATCGAAGTTATTAAATGTTTCACCTTAATCTTAAAGTAATCTATCATCTGAGGTGATATTTTGGGAAAAATATTTGTAAAAACTAATTTTTTTAAAAAAAAATTCGACTTTTTAAGGTATTTTCAAGTTGGTCCAGCTCAAGTTAATCTGAGTATTTTTCCCATATATTTGAGTGGAAGTGTAAAAAAAAATTCAATGAACTATTTGATTTCACTCGCTACTTTCAGTTATTGTTTACTAAAACAAGTGATCTGAAGATGTTTTCTTATTACAGAGTCAGACACTCGAAAGGCCATAAATTCAGTTTTGAAAATTACTTTTAATCAATTTACTTTTGCTCGATATGACCACCAATCTGGCCCACTTACGGACAATGGCTTTTTTCAGCGACTCGAGACTGGTGAATCTTTTAGTCCAGACCTTGCTCTCCAAAATAGTCCAAAGAGAATAATCCATTGGATTCGCGTCTGGTGAATTTGAGAGCCATTGTGTGGACGTTATGAAGTTCGGAACGTTGTTTTTTAGCCATTCTTGGTTCACTTGAACTTTGTAAAACGGCGCCGAGTCTTGTTGAAACTTCCATGGTCTGCCACTGAAATGTTTGTCTGTCCACGGCTTCAAAGCAGTCTCCAGAATACTTTCCCGATAATATTTCGCACTTACCTTGACGCCAGGTTCGATAAAAACGATTGGGGAGCACCCATCTGCGATTACAGCGGCCCAACCATTACCTGTGGAGGGTGCTGCCTCCTGGTAGCTAATCGATTACTCAAATTTTCGTATGAACGGTCGATCAAATAAACCCTATCGTTTCGGGAGTTTACGAATTGCTCAATTTGAGAAATGGTCTCGTCAGAAAACTCAATGTTCGCCTTCGCTCTCTCAAGTCTGACTTATTGCTGTTTTGGTTTGAAATAATGCGCGTTTTGGATCTTTTAAAGCTTGACTTTGAGATCATTTTTCAGTATGCGGCGGATGCTACGATCAGACATTTTTAGTTCTTTCGCCATTTGATAGGCACTTCGTCGGGGATTTCTCTCAAGTCGCTTCTTCACTTTTTGAACCATTTCGCGTCACGTTGCAGTTGTTTGATGACCACCTCCATGACGTTTCGAGATGCTACTAATATCATTGCAACAAGTAATGGTGCGATAAATAAAAACTTTATTCACTTTAAAGTGCTCGAGCTCACGAACAATCGCTGGTCGTGATTTTTTAGCCAAATATAATATAATGCAATCATACTGATACGTTTGAAATCCATTACTGATTTTCTTTTTTCGCGTTTACTCCCGGCAAAATGCTTCCGCGCGTTTGTAAACAATACTCTGGACTGTCATTTAGCCAACTTACGCGCCAGTAGTGCCATTCCTCTGACTTTGCGCGGACTTTTCAAACGACACTCGTATTATGCAACAACCAGCAATTGCGTTTGCAATACAAAGCACTAGAAAATATGGACCACTTGCATTAGTGGCGCAGCAAAGCGACCAGGGGTTTGGCTAGTGGTATCTTATAGTCTAATTAACATTTACTGCGATGTTTCCGCAGCTTTAGAACTTGTTTTCAATAAATTGTTAATTTCTTCCCCATAAAATGGAGTGTAACAAATTTTGGTCAATTTCATTTTAGATTTTATGACTTTTTAATATTTACTGAGAATAGAGTCTAGTGTATATTAGGTAGCAAACCTCATTCTTGTCTATGTGTACGTGCATATGTATATATGAGCGCCGGTGTGCTATTGTCTTGTCAGTGCACATTTGACATGCTTCACTGCCGATCGCAATTGCTCTGCCGGCGACGTCGCTACTAGCACGACTGGCACTTACCGCTCGCTGTTCCTGCCACTGTGGCAATTACCACACCCCACGAGTGTGTGAGTGAGTGAGTGAGTGTCCATTGCCACGAGTGTGTCATTTAGTGTTGATTGGCAATTTAATGCCGGTATTTTTACTTGGTTTTGCACTCCGCCAAACTCCCTAGCACTGAGTGGAAAATAGTGCATTGTTCGCTGCACTTGTTGCATTTGTGTGCATAGTTGTTTTGTTGTTGTCAATGTTGCAGTGGAGGTCGCTTCAGAGTTGTACGATATTTTATGAATGCCACATACAGCCATATACACACACAATCATATATTTACATATTCAAATAAACTTGACGTCAACTGTTGCTTTTGTAGATTTTCGGTCATTGGACGCTGGAGTATTCTATTAGTTAGTGGAAGCTCGTACTCAGCTCAGCGTGTGGTTGCAGGTTCGCTTTGGTCCATAATTGAATACAAAGTTACATACGTACATACTAGGGATGGCAAGTTTCTCAAAACCCGAAAATCCCTAAATTTGCTTATATTAAACGATAATTGAAAGAAGTAACTAAGTTTGTCAGTAATTAAATGCAAAGGTATATGCGTACATACTAGGGATGACAATCCCGCCATCCCGGTATCTTTAAAAACTGGGAAAACGTGAAATTAGCTGGTATTAATAGCGGGATCCCGACAAATTTTAAATTTCAAATTAAAAAATAACAACTTTGGTTCGTAATTGAATGCAAAGGCATATACGCACATACTAGAGATAACAATTCTGGGATCCCGATATTTTTAAAAACCCGGAAATCTCGAAATTAATATAGCTTGTATTAATTGCGGGATCCCGAAAAAATTTTAATTTCGAATTAAAAAAAGTAACAAATTTGTTCCATAAGAGATGACAATCCCGAGATCCCGGTATTTTTAAAAGTCAGAAATCCCAAAATCATTTTTTATTAATTGTGAATGCCGAAAAATTTTAAATTTCGAATTGAAAGAAGTAACAGCTTTGCGCACATACTAGGAATGGCGATCCCGGGATCCAGGTATTTTCAACAACCCGCAAATCCCGGAATTAGCTTGCATTGATTACGGAAAAATTCTAAACTCTGAATTGAAAGAATCAACAAATTTAGTCCATAATTGAATGCAAAGACATATACGCACATACTACGGATGACAGTCCCGGGATCCTGGTGTTTTTTGAAAATCTCAGAAAATTTTCCGAAACTTGTTAAACATTTAATTGAAAGAAGTAATAACTTTTGTATACAAAAATTTCTTTTGTAATAAAAGTTTTTCAATTTTCAAGAAATTTTCATTTCCTTAAAGTGTTTGGTGCAAATTGATTGGAATTGAAAAGTGTATCTTTGATATTTACAGATAAATCAACTTATTCGGTCGCACTGAGTAAGGTTTTGTGGTTTTTGTATAAATCAAGCTAATCCTCTTGAAATACTTTGCGTACAATAGATTTGAAGTCGCTGAAAAATCACCTTGATTTTTGTAAATTTTTTCCCCCATACATTTTTGCAAATTTTCTTCCATATAAAGCAAATAGTCTTTTATATGGAAGAAAATTCTACTTTAAATTCTACTAAAATTGATTGGGCTATAAAAGTGTATACCCAGAAAAGATACTCATTAAAATATTGAAAATTTTTGAAATTGGTTAAATTTTTATGAATTTTGTAGGTACAAAACTTAGCAGTTGGATTTATCACAAAATTTTTATGTAATATATTTCTATAAAAACGTGAAACTATATTTTTACAAAGCTATGTGTTTATAAAAAATTATCGGAAAAAATTAAACTTGAAAAACATTGCGAATATTGTAAAAAGCTGAAGTGACATGATTATATGAATGCAAGTGTTTGTGATTTTTAAAATCAGTTAATCCGACATTTTTAATAATTTTATTTATTAAATATTGAAATGCGTTTAATTACTGAATTTTTACTCACATTATAAAAAAGTTATGTTCCAAAGTGAATCCCGGTACGTATCACGGGATCCGTAAATCAAAATCCCAATCATATTGGCATCCCTAGCACAAATACGCACATACATTTCTACACAAATGCAGAGGCATACGTGTATATTCGTTAATAACTGCCGTTTGCTCCACGCAAGCGGCTGGTCGGTCACTTTACTTGTTGATTAGCGTCCGCCTGCCACCAGCCTTCGGCCACCGGCTATTGTCTACGATTTCTTGTTTTGCATGTGGATTTGAATATTTTCCCTTGGAATTCGTCTGCGAATGTGATTTGCAGAAGAAGACAGACGCATAGCGGCAAGTTAATAAATAAATGGGAAAGTAAATTTAATTTGTTAATGGAATGCCGTGAAAGAAGAAAAAAGATCCATTGAATCCACTGAAGTGGGTTAAAAACGGTTTTGGCTGGTTTTAAACGGTTCACTAACAGTCGTTTACTGGGGCGGTAGCGATGATAGCGGAATACTGTAGGGCTTCCAGCTAATAATAAAACTATAAACAATGGAAAATGCTTACTCTATTAAATGGGAAATGTAGTGGGTTGTATGTGGGTTGTTGTTGCGCACACAAATAACTGGAAAAATTTATTGTTGATACATTTTAGAATTTTTTATTGAGTACATTTTCCAGCGCCATACACAACTTTTCCTCCGCATTCTGTGTTTTTAATAGCATTCAGATTCCGTGGGGGAAAAAAAGACGTGAGAACGAAAGTACTGATTGCCTAGCCATACGTCATTGATCCGAACAGGTATAAGACGCATGGGGAAATGCTTGTAACATACGGGAAAGTGGGTTTGTATAAAATAATCTCATAGATAGAAATATATCTATATATAAAATAAATATTTAAATCCATACAAAGAACAGAATATTAATTTTTATTAGGTATTAACTGAAATACTTTACAAACTGCCTAATGACTAATTCGTGTACCAAACTTCAATGAAATATAATACATTTTTCACGATGTACAGACACTCTTAAATCGACCCCTCTTATAATTCTGAGCATTTTAGTATTATACAGTTCACTGATTAGAGGCCATAATTTGTATAAAAGAAAACGGTGATTAAAGCAGCCATATTTCATTTAGTAACACAAGGGTTTCTCATAATTCATAAAAATAAACACGCATCAAAATATTAATCCATCTAACGTATTTTGCAGCAGTAAAACTTCAGCAGTTGTAATATTACGCGTGATTTATTGACTTACTTGAATAGAGGCACCCAGTTAGCCCACATTTATTTGCAAATTAAAGCTGTGGAAAGAGATTGTTTTTTAAGCATTTATGGTGTTTGGTCGAAGACTTCTTAATTCTAAGAAAATGGGATAGCAGAAAGGATTAACAGATCGCACAGAAGGACAAGGACCCCAGAGGGGCTTTCAAATCGAAAAATTGCCCAAAAAGATTGGTTCAAGTCCGAACGTTGTGACTCTTCGCATGAAACAAGGTGCCTTCTATGGTAAGAACTACAACGGCAGAACTGTCAATGCTTTGACACCGAAGGAAACCCACAAAATCCTTAGAATTGCATCAAATTCAGCCTTTTCAACAGCAAAAATCAAAGAAATGACAAATGTTGCAACCAGCAAATTCACCGTTCGAGAAGCGCCACATCTGAAGCATAAAAAATTACAAAACAAAGCACCTTTGAATAAATTTAGCAAAGAACGCCGCTTCGATTTTGCAAGCGGCACACAACTTGGAGTTCTGTTTCAAATAACGATCGCGGTGAATGGATGAAAGTAGTATTTAGTGACGAAAGGAAGCTCAATCTGGAGGAACTGGATGGATGCCATTACTATTTCCATGACTTAAAAAAGGAGGAATGGTACGGAGGAATGGTACTTGAATCGACATCACAGCCGTAGAGGTTGTATCTTCTTTTCTTCTTATACATATATAAAAATGAATGTTTGTCTGTATGTCATTGATGAACTCAAAAACTACTGGACCGATTATTATAAAAATTGGTATATACCTTCTGCTCAAATATGAACGAGACGTTATCAATAAAACGGTCCGCGGATGACATATGGCAAAAATAAATTTTTTGTTTTTTGGTAGGACTGTTATAAGCTTACATGGCAAATTTCAGCATGATATGTCACTTAGTTTGTTTTCTGTGCTACTGTAAACAAGTGAAGCTCGAGTGTGTTCTTCGAATTTAACGATGGAAATTCAAGTTGAACAAAGAATTTGTTTGAAATTTTGTTATTCCAACAAAATTTCGGCTTCAGACGCCTTAAAAATGTTGCAGACAACCTATGGGGACTCTGCTCTATCGCGTGCACGTGTTTTCCAGTGGTACAAATCGTTCAAAGAGGGCCGTACATCGGTTGAAGACTTACCTCATGAACGTCGTCCAGCAACATCAGTAGTAAACGACGAAAACATCGGAAAAGTAAAGGAAATTGTGCTTGAAAATCGCACAAATCGCAAAATCGGTTAACGCTGAATATTATTTAGACGTTTTAAAGCGTTTGCGCGAGAATATTCGTCTTAAAAGGAAGGAATTGTGGGACAACAAGTCATGGTTCTTGCATCACGATAATGCACCAGCTCACACATCACGCCTTGTTCGCGATCATTTGAACAAAAATACTGTTAATATCGTTCCGCAAGCACCGTATTCGCCTGATATGGCTCCATGTGACTTTTTCCTGTTTCCCAAGCTCAAGTTGCCGCTCCGTGGAAAACATTTTGAGACAATTGAAGTCATAAAAGAGAATTCGAAAAACACACTCGAGCTTGATTTGTTAAGAGTAGCACAGAAAACAAAACTATGTGACTTATCACGCTGAAATTTGCCATGTAAGCTTATAACAGTCCTACCAAAAAAACAAAAAAATTATTTTTGCCATATGTCATCCGCGGACCGTTTTATTGATAACGTCTCGTTCATATTTGAGCAGAAGGTATATACATTTTTCCACGGAGAAGGTTTGTAGAATATGTTCATTGATGCCACACAAGGTGGCTCTGCAGAGTAGCAACTTCTGCCCCGTACAACCGATTGTCATAAAAATTAGTATGACCATGTATTTTTACACAGAGGAAACGAATATGACATGTTCGTCGATGTAACATAGATTTTGATTGAAGACATATGTTTGGCAATCGCTAACAAGGTACTGGTGCAACTGGGAATGCCTGCTTCAAACCGACCTGCAAACAACATTTTCGATCATGATTTGCAACGGGAAACACACTATGATTCCGACGAACTGAGGACATTCGTTAGAACAAATCTTCCGCAGTTGACTCCAGAACAACGCATTGCGTTTCACAGAACAATCATAGAACAAAGCGATGGACTGTTTTTCATAGATGCGCTCGGTGGTACAGGCAAGACTTTTCTTCTTTCACAAATTTTGGCAACCATACGGTCACAAAATAATATTGCACTGGCTATTGCATCATCTGGAATTGCGGCAACTCTTTTGGATGGTGGCCGAACAGCGCATTCAGCATTGAAACTGCCATTGAATTTGCAAAACATTAAGGCACCAACATGCAACATGAGCAAAAACTCTGGAATGGGAAAAGGAAACTCTGAAAAGGGATTCATCGGCTGGAAATTTTGCAAAACAATTATTGGATATTGGAAATGGGCGAATGGAATTGATGAATCTACAAGATGTATCATCCTGCCAGCACACTTCTGTAAGATCACAGGAAGCATCGACGAATTGGTGCAAAAAGTTTTCCCAAATATTGCACAAACCTACAAAAACCATCAGTGGCTCAGTACGCGTGCTATATTAGCAGCCAAAAACATCGATGTCAATTCCATCAACTTCACCATTCAGCATGGAATACCCAGTTAAACGACAACATATAAGTCCATCGATACTGTGGAGAATCAACTCGAGGTTGTCAACTATCCAACTGAATTCTTGAATTCGCTTGATTTGACAGGTATTTTTGAGTATTTTTCCCACAAAGATTTTTAATTAATTTTATGAAAATCATGGAGTACTCGAGCTCTACTTACGTGCGAAAGAGAGCGAGAACAAGCGCGCCAACGAACGGACACCACAGCACACACAGGAAGAACAAACACAGACCAACAAGACCTAAGAATCGGCGGTGAACTTTAATATGGAAATGAGTGGACAGCACCCATGCTAGTTGAATACCTTGAAAGGGATTCGACAAGCGGAGCTGTCTAAGAATTTTCCCACGAAGAGGTGTTCAGGAATGAGGTATTCAAAGGATGGCCTGCCTACTGTGTCTACTTTCAGGGTCACTCCTCTCTGACTGCAAGAACGAAAAGACTGCAGCATGACAAACAAGCTCGAAGGATGGAAGGCTCCGGACTGTGCACGAATAGGGAGAACCATATACGAGTACCAACCACGGGTAACGTGTTGGTACAAACCAATATTTGTAATACATATATAAATTAGAAAAACTAACATAGTCTGACGAATGACAACGCTGTCTGTATTTAACAGACGTTTTTCGTTCACTTTGCCCAAAACTAATTGCCAAAAACTCGCTGGGTCGCAGGTGTGAAGCAATTATCAAAAACACAGATTATAGCACAAAATATTCGTCAATAAGATTTTTGCGCAGACAAAACTATACACAAATGCAAGTATTACTCAGACCATATTTCCTATTATTTCCAGATGGTGGCATTTCTGTGCTCAGCTCATTTTACAGATTTCATTTTTTGAACATACAATTTGATAATTTTTGTTCTAATTTAATTGTAACTTATGTTTATGTTAGTACTAGTTTTGAAAATGTGGAATAAACATTTGGTAGAACTGAACCACTTATTGTTTGCTAATGAATTTACGATTCGGTAGCTTGAGAAAGCACAGATAATACGAGGTTTGCTCTTTATATTTTGCGTCCAATAGTGAAAACACAGTGAAATAATAATGAAAATGGCTTTCTTGTTTTTCAATGTATTCTCCTACAAATTCAGCACACTTCTGCATTCAGTTGAACAAATTTGCATAGCACTTTTGTCACTCAGAAGTGAATACTTCTAAAATGAGTTTAAAGGCTTCAGCAGCTTCTTCAAGCGTTGAAAAACATTGACCTCCCATTTTATTTTCGATGTTCGGGAACAGAATCAGAATCATATTTTATTTTAAGTATATAAATATACAGAAAATATCAGGAAAAAAGAACAGCACTAGCGCATGGCCATCAACTAGAATTAATTACAATATTTGCTAATCTTATATTTAAAATAAGGAATATATGTGTAATACAAGTATATAAAATCTGCTTCAGACTTTAATGCTCGGGAACAAAAAGAAACCATTCGGCGAAAATCACGGCTGTAAGGCTGGTTATCCATCAATTCGTTCTTTTCAGAACTCAAAAACTCTCTGGCGTGAACCGATACGTCAGAGCTCGTATTGTCTTGGAGAACGATGATTCGTATTCAGCAATTGATTTTACTTAAATCTCCGAAAACCTCTGGAAAATAAATGGTTGTGTGCCGCTCAGAATTTACTGTTTTAAGTTTCTCTAATGGCGCTATTGTGACACGAGCAGCTTTTCAGAAAAACAAAGCGACCGTTTGCTTTGAGTTGCTTCTTCCTCGAAACATTTCTATTCGATTAAGCGCGACTTGGAGCATCTAGACTGTCCATTGCTAATTTGTTTCTAGCTCATATACATAGATCCACGACTCGTCACCTGTTGCTGTGTTGTAGATGTGCTTTGAACCCACGCGGACGAATTTCTTTGGGCAATTGTTAAATTATGCCGTATCCAACGAGAACAAATCTTCTGGAAATTCTTAAAATTTGTATACAATGAATTGTTGGTTCCACTAATAACCTCACGATATGTCACAATGATCTTGTGTTATCAATTGACGCACAGTAAAAACCATTTATGGACGGCCTTCACGAAATGCAACATGCAAGGATCGGCGGCCACGTTGGAACTCGTTGTATTAGCGTTTCATAGTGTCTAAATGTGGTGCTTCAACGCCCAGAGACGAAGTAAGTTGACCAATGCATTCCTGATAGATTATCTACGTCAAAAATTGTCATAAATTATCGCACGAAAATTTTCATGAGCAATTACATCTTTTGGGCGAGATTAATTTTTCAAATCACGGAAAAAAGAATAAATAATGCAAGGATGATAGATTTACCAGGTTTGCTTTTTAACTTTGGTGAACAAGAAAATTGTGAGGGGAACTTTGGCTACCACGTCTCTTGAGGATTCGGCAGCCGAATTCTGCATGATCATTTCACATGTATTCACACACTCGTCCATTCAGTCGTTGTTCAGACGGCAACGAAATCTCATTGGATGATTTATTTCGCATATCACGAACACAGTCTCAGTGATTTTGTAAACACATTCCCAAGCGACGTCAGCCCATCAGCTGATTCTGTAAAATTCGCTCAGAGCCGAATAACGGTCTGCTAAAGAGCACAGTTTTAAAAATCTTTTCAGCATGCAAATAATGCACGTAAGTGAAAATGTTGTATGTGAGTTTATGCTAAATAGTACCAAACTTTTCGATACAAATATCGATTTCCAGCTCATCACACTTAGTGCGGCAAAGGCGCCAAATATAAAGGCAACCCTCGTACAACTGCATTTAATGGACTGCGACCACTTTAAAACAGCATGAAATACTTATTATTAAACTATTTTCTTTTTTACTTGGCGCTATATTTATAGAAAATCCAGCTACAATATTAATTTCAAATGCATAACTTGCTTGCGCTGTATACATTGGAATTTTGGTGCATGCACATGTTAACATTGTATTACAAAAACACAAAACACCAGAACAATGCTCATTGGCTAGGCGCTACTCCCAGCAGCGGGTGTGCAAACACCCTACAACAATCAAATTGCCCACAGCTGAGATAAAAACACGAAAAAAAGAAACAAACACTCAATCAATTTCTCAGAAGCGCCAACGCTGTGATATGACTCACCCACAACAGCGTGATACGGCTACGCCAAAGCCCTCGATCGAACCGGTATATTTGTACAGCTAAGTGAGTAAGCGAGCAATCAGGCGGAAAACGAAAGAGTATTTAAATTAGAATAGAAATTAGCAGCCTGTAAAATACATATTAGAGATGCCTGGCTTTCAGGTGAATGTATGCAAATTAGCGTGGTGTTTACAAAAACAAAAACAGTGCTGATAAATTACCGTGTAAATGGACGGAGTGCCGATTTCTTTCGCACATGCTTTACGAAACCAATAAAACAAAATCGAAACTAATTTAAATAAGTAATCGAAAACTAGCAAAGAAGTAAACAGATGGGAGATAGAACGTTTACGAAGGGAACTTAAACATTTCACATGCACAGGCTGCCTGTTTGACGCGACTGGCGCTCGACGCAGCACAACGGCCGGAAGTCATAAGTAATGACGTTGAAAGCATTGATCGACAACAGACAAACAGCAGCAACCACACTCATTACATGTCTGCACATACGTACATACATTTAGTACATATGTCGTAGAGGTGGTAGAGTAGGTAGGTAGGCAGGAAAGTGCGGATAGGATGGGAAATTATGTAGTTATGGTGATGGTCATGGCTCAATGGCACAACGTCATTTATGAGTTTGTAAGTATGGGGAAGCATAAAATTCAATGCCACCAAAATGATGTAGACAAAAGTGAGCAATGTCAGTGGCGTCGGAAATGCAACAGTCACAAAACGAATGGCGGAAGAAGCGAAAAATATGAAAGGTATAAAGGAAACGCGCATTGTGAGCAATTATGCAGAAATAGCAAACAAATCGTTAAACAAAAGGGACATGCCATGCACTACAAAAGTACACACATTTTATTTGTGTAACAGCAAACTCATTTACAGACTGGCTAGTTGAAATAACAATTAAGAAAACAGCAACACAATGTACAGCAAGGTGAAGTCTGCACCCACATAAAATATTGTCTGTGAGCACAAAAAGTTATTTTTTTGTAACTTTTGTAAGAAGCATACAAAATTAAAAAAAATGAAACCGAAATACAATGAGCAAGTCGCGGAAGAAATTGCAGCTTCCTGTCTTTGTGTGCGTGTGTGGTCTCCAAACAAAAACTTACAAAAACATGAGTGTATAAATAAAAAGTGACATGAATTGTATACCTCACTGATAGACTCAAGTGCTGACAAATGCAAATACAGCAGCTTATATCACCCAACACGCTGGAGTCACACACCGCTGATACAAAAACAATTAAACATGTACATATGTATGTATATGCATGTGTGTACACATGTTTGCCGAGGTGATGACGCTGCATACTTTCACAATGTCTTTTGCCTTGGACGAAGTATTTGCACTAAGCGCCTGACAGTGAATCAAATTGGCGATTCGCATAGAAAGTTAATTTAAATGAATGAGTAAAGAGACTCAATAAATGTAAATAAGATAAGATATATAAAGATATAAAAAATTAAACTTAATAAAAAGAAATGTTACTAAGCAGCATAACAAATATAACATAACACAATACAAAACATAGCATAATATAACGTAGGTAAGCATAACATAGCCCAACATAGCTAACATAATATAATAAAAATAGCATAACATAATAAAAATATCATAACATAAAACTAATGTTACAAAAAAAGTTAATAAAGAGAATCGTTACTAAACAGTATAGCAAACATAACAGAACTTAACATAACACAATTACAAAACATAGTATAGGAAAGGGTAACATAATCTCACAAAACATAACAAACATAACATAATAAAAATAAAATAACATAAGAAAAAAAAAGATTTAATAAATAAAAATGATACTAAACAGCATAACAACATAACATAACATAGCATAACACAATTCAAAACATAGCATAGTATGACATAAGAAAACATAGTATAACCTGGCATACCACTTAACATAACTCAACATAGCAAACATAATAAAGCTTAACATAATAGAAATAACATAAAAGTATTAACATAACATAACATAGATAAAATACGTACATATATTCCTAATTGCCGTAAGTGTGTCATAATCCGAAAAACCCAAATGTCGAAAAAAACGCCTTCAAAGTTTCCAAATTTGATTTTAATTAATAGCGCCATAAATTTTTCACACAGCATAATAAGCGCTGATAAGATTTACTTAAGAGATCGTAATTCGAAAAAGAGGTTTACCATAAAGAGGTAAGAGGTAAAGAGGTAAACATGTACATGGGTACATGGAGAAGTACCTATGTTTATTCATGCTGTTTAGAGATGAAAAATATATCTCTGTCATCTGCATATGGCTGGACGGGCAATAGGAAAAATCACTCCTTCCTAAAGGTAGCGTATTTTAATCCGACGCACGGCTGTTTCAAATAAGATTCCGCTACGACCAATAACTCAGTTGCGCATCCAGCCAAAGATGGCGTAAAGCTGTCAAAAGAAGAGCTTTATTTGGGAAAATTAGGATTGGTGACATGTAGATAATGAAACTGAGCTCTAACAGTATGTAAAGTTCGCCACCAGCAGTGCACTGTGCGTATGCGTGACCACTTTATGGAAAGAAAAAGCAAACACAATCCTCAAGTATCGCCTAGATACGAAAAAGCATACAAAATGCGCGTGCCAGTGGATGTATGTACGTAAGTAAATACTAAAACTTGCATATGCACACTGAGACGTACGAGTATATATGTACATACACACATAGCCATGTATGTGCACAGGTAAATGCAACTCCAGTATATGGCAGTTAGCAATGAGCGTAAAACAATGAGGAGCTAATAAAAATAAATAAACAAAAAACTACTGACACACAAAAAAACTTTTCTTACATATAAACAAAGAAATGCGCCAAAAGCGAAAAATAAAAAGAAAGCAAACAAAAAACAAAAAACAAACTAAGATAAAAATGCATACAACAAACACTTTACAAATAAGATTCATATGATTCGTCATCAGCAGTCGCGAACAGCCGCCGTTGGACTGCCAGCTAGCGGCGTTACACGAGCATGAAAGCCAATATGTTTACATCATTTGAGTGAGTGAGTTTCAAGGCATTCCAAAGTCAAGTCAGCTAGAGTTACGATGAGCGCCCGGTCGCATGAAGTAAAAAAAAACTTTGTTTAATTTTTTTATTGATGCTTTTTCTATTGGGTTGGAGCGTATTTACTATGATATTTGTTTTTTGCTGCCAGGTGTACATTTATTTATTTTTATTTACTTTGTTTCGTGTAAAAATGAAGAAAAACAAAAACAACAACTCTATGCAAATTTGTCAAACCAATTTGAATAACTTTATGCTGCGTCAATTTTAATTGTCGCTTACTGTAATTTTTTAGAGCAGTCTAGGTTTTTATGTTAATCTTTCATATTTTTATTTTTTTATTGAAGCCAGTTTGATTAGTCATCACATTCAACATTTTTATTCGAGAAAACTGTTTACGCACACTCTGCATACATAAATTATATGAGGATGACTGGCTAACGAATAAAAGTAAAATAAAGTAGAAATACAATTTAAAAAAATGTATATGAAATAAAATCATTTTTTATTAAATAAAATTAGATTGGAAAATTTTAAGAATTAAAAATATATTAAAAATATATGGAAGAAAATATATAAAAAAATACAATTAAATAAAATAAAATTGAAATAATAAAAAGGCAAGCAAATAAAAAAAAAATTTTTATGAAATATAATTAAATTATTTTGGAACATCTTAAAAATTAATAAAATATGAAAAATATTAAAAATATTAATATATAGAAGATATTAAACACAATTAAATAAACTAAAATTGAAATAATAAAAAGGAAAATAAATCTAGTGAGGAAGGCTGAATTCAATACGGGCCGAAATTTTTATACTCGCTCACATTTTAATAAAATTTAATTTGGGCTGTTTGTCCTCCAACTTGCCATCTGGTCAGCTTCTTTGCTGGAGTTTCCGCATTCATACGCTCGACGTGGCCCAACCAGCGCAAGCGCTGAATATTGTTGCGCTTAGCTATCATGATTCAATTAGTAAAGGTTTGCTCACTAGTGACATTCGATTTTTGACACTCCCTTACAAAAGGTTGTATTTAAGAAGGTGAATAAAGTGGAAAATATTAAATCCTTTTTGGTAAGAATGAAAGCAAAAAGTATTTTCTTACTTAAATGGGAAGAAACTGCGAACGGTTTAAAAAACAAATTTTAATTAATATTTCAAGGTAAAGAATGGCACAAATAACTAGAAGTTATTAGCGGAAATTGCCAAGTCTAAAATGAAAACAAGAAATTATTTCACTTAATCCAAGATTTTATTTTGCAAATTAATTTTTAAATTTAAAACCGATCGCGAAGTTTCGTCAATATGAAACTTTTTTGTTAAAAATAAATAAATAATTGGCACGTACAATTCTGTTAGGTGTTTGGCCGAGATCCTCCTCCTATTTGTAGCGCGCGTCTTGATGTTATTCCATAAATGGAAGGACCTACAGTTTTATGTGGAGCCTTTTCATGCTGGTACTGTGCTTTCCTAAGCCTCCTCTGGACATTTCATCCATCCATGGGAAGGTGGGCTCATTGGAAACAAGTTCCGTCAATCACAACTTCTTTATAATGAGGTCTGAAATGCTATCGATCGCGTCGGGACTATCGAATTATTCTCCCTGCAACACTTTGGGAAATGCTAGCTGTTTGCAAAACATGAATTCCGTCTAAATCATCACATCGTAAGAAATAAAGCTGTGCAAATTCACCACTCATCGATCTTGGATTGTCTCAATTACTCTATCATGTCCTGACTTAAGTGGTATGTATTTCATGTCGTACTACCCTAGTCCTGAACATACCGATGAAAACTCTTAAGCGAGTTGTTGCTCGTAAGCAGACCATATTGAAAATGAAATGTTTTTTCTACAAATTTTACTTTTCCTTCACTTTTAATCAAAACTTCTAGAGCTAGCAACCCAGTGTCTTGCTAAAGGAGCCGATTTGTCAAGAGAGAACGAGAAAGCTGCTTACTGAGCAAACCTTTTATCATTGAATCATGCTTAGCTACGTATGTCCACATCGTCGTAGGGCTCATACAACTCGTAGTTCATTGGACGGTAGTAGTTACCGGCAATACGAAGTGGACCGAAGATTTTCCGAAATATCTTTCTCTCGAATACTCCAAGCGCGATTGTGTCAATCTGCGGCACAACCGATGCTTCAGCGACATATAGTAGCAGGGGTAAGATGATCGTCTTATAGATTGTCAGTTTTGTCGGATGAGAGAGCTCTGCTACACATTTGCTTACTGAGACTATATAGTAAAACATATCAGCAAGCGTGATTCGTGAGTATCTCCAGGCTGGTATTGTAAGCCCCAATTATACATATCGCACCCTAAATACAAAAGGGTCACAACTCAAAATGTACCTTCTGCTCAAATATGAACGAGACGTTATCAATAAAATGGTCCGCGGATGACATATGGCAAAAATAAATTTTTGGTTTTTTGGTAGGACTGTTATAAGCTTACATGGCAAATTTCAGCGTGATATGTCACATATGTAGTTTGTTTTCTGTGCTACTGTAAACAAGTCAAGCTCGAGTGTGGAAAATTTTGAGTTGTAACCCTTTTGTATTTAGGGTGCGATATATATAGAAATTTAAAAGCTTAACCTCGTCTATCGTTAGAGGTGATTTTTTGGAAAAAATATTTTTAAAAACTAATTTTATTTATAAAAAACGAAAAATTTAACTCATTAATGACACAAATATTATATTTTGTTGCTAAAATCTTTTTAATTTTTTATGTACAATAGAAATTTAAAAACATAAGCTCGTCTATCATTAGAGGTGATTTTTTGGCAAAAAATGTTTTTAAAAACTAATTTAACTAATATTTTCAAAAACACATTTTACTTATAAAAAATTATAAAAGTAGAAACTAATTTAATTTATTATATAAAAAATTAAAAACTAATTTTATTTATAAAAAAATTATTTTTTGGAACTCCACACCTTCAAACACGGTCTGGCTCTATTCAGGCGGTAGTCTTCCAAAAAAAGTAGATTTTATAGCTCCGATGGAAAAATACCATTTTTTTTGCACGGAACGCACTTCTTTTGATGCACCGGAATATGCATACCGATTTCTCATAGGTGACAACTGGCAGTGAGTAATTAACGGCGGAGCCAACTACCGTTGTAAGGTGTTCACTTGCAGAGAGCGTACCAGTAGGGCTGAAAACTGAGAGGCCAGTAGCGTAAATGGAAATTGGTGGGCTGGCTTATCACCTCGCATATAAAATTAGTATTCAAAATGTGGAGTATGAAGCTAATGGTAAAATGTCAAACAGATATCAAATAACAGTAGCACCTTTCCAACATATAACAGTTTACTTCCTAACACATTTTGCTACAAACTTGCGCTTCAAGAATTTGTATGCGATTGCAGGAAGTTGTATGAAATATGCACGCATACATAAATTTATTTTAATCTCTAAAGGAAATTGCATTAAAAATTAATAAAAATACAAGCCTTTAGTGCAGCAAATAGCCTATGTAGTCGTATGCGAAGATATAAATTTACGCAGTCAGTGATATCAAAATTCATATTTATATATGTCGCGTACGATTATTGTTGCACATCGTATTTGATATTTTTAATTTTATTTTATTATTCATTTTGGTTTTAGCTTTTACGACACAATTCCTTAAACTGCGCTTCCTTTGTTGATAGTCGTAAAGAAAATAAAAAAGTTTATCTAAAAATATTTCGTCATGTCTCGAAGGCAATGCAAGAGCCTAATAAAACTAACACTTACACTTAAAGGCATTAAAGTGTAAAAAATGTAATTGAATATTTTTATGACGCATTTTGTGTTAAAGCTCCAGATAGAAAAAAACCCAAATCACTTGCTCTACCCCTCCTCCTCCCAATGGTCACTTTTTGTGTCACAACTCCGGCAGTCTGTTTGTGGGTCGGTCAGTTGGTCGTGCATGACGCTCGTAATTGGTTGACGCCAATCGCATTGCATTTGCTAAGCTTTAAATCTTTTACTATAAAGAAATTTCATGTTTTGATTATTTAACGATTTGCCTGCGCCGACATTGCAAAACGAAATGCAGCACTGGTAGTGATAGTGGCGGTGCGGTGGCGGAGGTGATGGTGTGTGCGTATGGCGGCGCTTTAGTGTTTGAACAAGCAAATGTGCCATTTGAAAGCGATAAAGCAGCAGGGCGGCGGCGACACGATAAGTGCGCGCTTTCCAACGCTACAGCGTTTACGAGCGTGTGGCTGGCGGACGACATCCGCGCATATTTCCACACACTCCGGAAGGAGGGTGGTAGCCGACGTAAGGCGGTGGCATGCTGCTGGCATTAATTGAGGGCAAAACAAAGCGCACAATATATTAGAATAATATTCAACTGCAAGCGCACACATACATACATATGTAAGTAGGCATTGGGATGACCCGAAAAAAGAAATAAAAAATGTGTTCCTTAATCTACTGCATCTAAAAAGATGAGCTAAAAAGTGATAAAAAAGCAATGAATTGGTTAAACAATTTTAAAAACATATAAAAACAACATTTTACAAGATCATAAAGAATTGTAAACATAACAACAACATATCGTAACATAACAAACAAAAATAATACATTTTATTTATTTTTACTAATAATAAAATAATAAAAATTGTTTAGGCCAAAAATTAAAAAAAGAAAAACGAAATACATATGTATTTTTGTTTTCCAATTTTGAACATTTTTATCAATATTGGGGGTTTTCAGGGTCGCTTCAAAAAATAGTGCTTTGTGTTTATAACTATCGCGGAAAATTGATCAAGTAGATTAAGACCTAATTTGAACATGGATCAAAACGTCAAGATTGGAAAGTTTCCAAGGGGAAATCGTGTAACGAGAAGTACCCCTGCCTCGGCCGCCTGCACATCGGATTTGGAGATGCAAAATGCATTTAATAGTAACACGAATTCACTTATAGCAGACGCCTGACACGCTCTACTCCATTGGTATTGATAAAGGAGCCGATAATGATGATGATAAAAAATTGGTTAATCTTTTTTTCATATTTTTGGACATTTATGAAGGGAACTTAAAAAGGGAGAAAATGACACCTGCCGCAGCCAAATGGGTTGGTGTGTGACTATCATACGGAGATGCACATGAAACGTCAAATAATATTGTAGAAAAAGATTTTTTTTTTAAGTAGTCACACCTAGAAAGGCAATGGCAAGCCCCCGAGTCTATTTTTGCCATGAAAAAGTTCCTCATAAAAAAGCATCTGCCGTTCGGAGTCGGCTTAAAACTGTGGGTTCCTCCTACCGAGCTCCTTGTCCAATTTGTGATGTGTGTGTTGACATTTTTCCACAAAGTGGCGCAAAAATAATGCGAATAACTTTTTTACTAAATTAAAAAAAATAAATTTTGAGTAATGGAAATCTTTATTATGACCTTTACGAGCTCTATTTTGTCTCGTTCACAACAGTCAAATATGATTGATACATCTTCCGATAGGATCACCCTGTATATGTATTTTATATCAAATTTGCGGAAAAGTGCATTTTTCCCATGGGAGTTCAATGGTCATTTTTAGCGGCGTGGGTAAATATGTACATATATAAAAAAAAAAATCTTAACTACACCACCCGAAATATTATGTAGGCACCACATATTAACAAATTTTGACTATTTACTTGCTTTTTTTTTTAATTTGAATAATTTTTTTTATAAAAGAGTTGCTGATTCTATTACAAAAACCATAATGAACCAAGTTTTAAACCTTACAAGATTTCCAAAAATTTGGCAAATTTTCATTAATATTTCAAAGTGTGTAACAAAGTCTAAGTTTTAAACAAAATTGTTCGTTGATTTTTTATAATTTTTCTCATGTTTCGTATTTTCTCCTTGCAAAAAAAAATTGCGTGCATTCTTTAAAAATTTAGGTAACAACATAAAATAACAAAAAAAATCTTTAGGCCACCCTAGTAGGGGAGGGGGCCCAGTTGTGACGCAGCTAAATATTTTTGACATGCGGTATGAAAATGACAGTTTGAGCCCTGCCAATCATGTTCGTTTGACGTTCAGCAGTTTTTGTGCAGACACCAACGTTAGTAGTCGCATTGTGTATACACGCACCAAACATCGTGTTGAAAATCGTGCGAAAAAGTTATTTTGATTTTTTTCAAAGTACCAAAATTTTGTGAAATTAACAGTGAAAAGGCGAGTGTAATGCTCAAAATATTGTATTTGCCGTATATTTTGTGATTCTATATGGATTTATGTGATTATGTGGTGTCTATAAAAAACTTGCTTGTCATACACAAAATAGCATCGTGACCCGGTTGTGACTCAGCGGGTGGCCCAGTTATGACGCACCTTTTTTTTGCACTACGATCATATAGAACTGCCGAATTCCTACATTTTTGTTGTTGTTTAAAAAAAACCAACTGCCACCTCGATCAATTGCAACGTATGCAAGCGTCCAGTTCATTTGAAGTGCGCCAACATGCAGGCAAGTTATTTCACTTGCAAACACTGCGAAAGTGACGTGGACGACGACTAGGAATATTTAGATGACGATGATGAATAAAAATCGTTGTCATTTATGGCCATTGAAGGACATTTTCTTTTGTATTTTTCATTATTTTTGCCATTGAAAGCCTTCAAAATAAATAAATCATTAAATCACAACAATTGGTGTGACATTCCTTTCATATTTTCTCATTTCCAGTAAATTTCTTGAGGTGCGTCACAACTGGGCCACTTTTTTTTTGTCCTAAAAAAAGTTATTTGTTCCAAAATTTTTTGAGTAACTCAAATAAACATACTTTCTTTGGAGAAAAGTTGCGTTTGGTTAATAGTTAAATGTTGAACTTCTTCATTTTTCAATTTGCGGAACTGAGGAAAAAATTTTAATTTTTTTCAAAACCCGCGTCACAACAGGGCCCCCTCCCCTATACATACATACATATACAAACATTGTCACGTCCAACGTTTTTTGAATTTTTTTCTGAATATGGTTCATATTCTAACAAAAACGTTGTAAATCAAAGTCCGAAACTCTTTTGTCCCTTCCCCTCCTCAGTTTGAATTTTTTTTTTAAATTGAAGTTTTAAAATTTTTTTTAAATTACGCTGGGAATATGATCTACATATGTTTTTTCGTAAGTGCATGAGCTACATTTTTATAATAAATTAACATCGCAAAAAAATAGCTGTACGATTTTCAATAACTCCCACTGTATATACAAAGGCATATATGATATACATATGTACATGTATATACACACACATATACGAATAAAAGTAAACAGTATTGCAGTTAAGTAGCAGTAAATCCTCGTACTAGTAGACGAAGCGAAATTGTCTAATTGGGTGGCACTCGTTTGTCCCCCAGCGGCGACGGCGTGTAATTAAGCTGTAAATTACTGTTATTGCTTTATATCTACACAAGTGCACAGATGTGCGAGCAGTATTTACATATACACTGTTAAGGCCACTATTGGCATTGGCAGTTGAAAATCAAGCAGAGCAACTTGCACACACAGCCGCCACGCCCATGTCTTCAATCATGATTGATCAATCTAATCTATGCTTCAGCGCGATACACGTACATACATATATTTATGTATGCACATACATTTATGTACGAGTACGTACGCAAGTGCATAGTGACATGAAAGCAATGCGTTTCAAAGTGCAGCAATCTCGTAGCATTGATGCCGATTGCTTTCGTTGACAGAATTTCAATTCGATAGCAAACAATTGCTGTGACACAGAGGGTGGATGGCATGTTGAAATTACTATTTAGCTTTTCAATAGTGGCGGAGTGAGTAAGTAATCATTGGCGGAAAGCAATCAGAAAAAAGAAAATTTATGCGAGTAGTCATAAATTTAATAAAAAATTGTAGGTATCCACATATAGAAATGTATGCATTAATGTAAGTATATGAATGTATGTATGGATGTATGTGTAATATATGTATGCATGCATGCAATCATGTTTGCTGATTTCATTAGTCTCTCTCTCTCAACTCAACTCGACTTTTTATGGAGATAAAATATAGGGTGTTACAATAAGAACGCTCTTAACTTGAAATTAAGCCTAATAAACCGGTGATATTGACAAAATAGGAGCATTTTAGTGACTCACTTTTGGATGGCATCTTTGAAGAGACAAGGGTCGATGACACCTTCAGACCAAAATCCACATCGCACAGCGACTTGAGTGAGTGACTCTCTGAGTCTAAAGGCACCTAATGAATCTCCGGTGAATTTTCGTCGCTTCAAATCCGAACAATTCATATTGTTTATGAAGCGACTTAATCAGGAATGAGTCTCATACCGGAAGATGGTGTTCTTCCCGAAGTCAGCTCAAGCAGCGCTTTGCGAACAGAGCACTGATTATGGCAATAAATTTTAACAATTTCAACGCGTGATTGAATCGTGCAGTTTTCCATGGATAAATGCAGAGATTAACCCTCCGTTGTACACCTTTTTTAAAACCTTCCAAAAACCTGGCCAACAGAGTATGGTCCTTGCAAACATTGAAAATCATATGAATAATCCAGCCGTTATTTCTCAATTTACTACTCGTTTGGCTATGGAATCATTTTTCAACAAACCAATTACTATCCCTGGGAAATTTGTAGTCAACCAACCAACCAGAGCCGATACACTCACAGCGAAGAGATATTTTCGTCTTTATCTACAAGTAGGCAAAAGGCTTCGTCGAAGAACTAGTTTCTTTTGTATTGTATGCAAGAATCCAGCATGTCAACATCACTCAAAAATCTCGTATACATGTTTTGGCTGCCCTTCACCGAATTCATAATTAAATATCATTTTATATTTTACCATAAATTTCATTGTAATCAACCTTCTTCGAAATGAGTCAAAATAAAGAACAAATCAAAAAACTTTTTTTTCACAAACCAATATATTTTCAGCGATTATTATTGCTTTTGTAGGTGGCTCAATGCATGCCAAAACCAATGAAAAAGGGAAGAAAAAAAAATAGAATTAATTGTGGCAAATTAATTATTAATTAATTCATTATGTGGCAAATGCATGTAAATATATAGGGGTCCAGGCAGACCCGAGGTGCACAACTAAGGTAACTTTTTAAATCCTTTTTTTCGCCCTGTTCAATGATTCTTTTTAAAAGGTTACACGATAAATTGATAGAAAATTCCATTTTAGAAGCTACCTTAAAACTCAAGTCGTTAGCTAAAATAGAAATAGTATGTTAAATTCACGCCCAAAGTCGAAAAAGGTCTGGCTAGGCCTGGGTGCCCAACGGAGGGTTAAAAAGTATTAGCTTAGGGTGAGAAAAAAATTATTATTAGATGGCCGCCTTACATTGTAGAATTTCGAGCACTCCTATTGAAAACCCCTTTATTACGAGACTGCAGTAAATAGTAGTAAAGTCCCAGTAATAAATTTACGGATACGTACCTACGTTATTGGCCGTAAACTAAAGCACCCCCTTACAGGATTTCTAATCAATAAAAACCACGTAAAATATTGCATATTTGTTTACTTTTTTTTCTTATTAATTCGGTATTGAGAAAACATAACCAAAATTATTCAATACTTTAAATTAAAAAACTAAAATTGAAAATATCTGAACTACTCAAAAATGAAATGGTCAAACCTAAAGCATCCGTCTCTTAATAGGAATTTAATAATTACATAAAATTAGTAAAATTTTGTATTTACGTTTATTGTTTGGTATTTTAGACTAAACCCACTATTTTTGATGACTTCAGCCCCTCTCCTCTCCGGCATAGAAGAAATTAAGTTATTAATAACGCCCGGCGATATGCTGCACCAGACTTATTTAACAAATTCAAACAGAGCTTCCTTTGCTGTATAATTTTCTTTGTTAATTTTCAAATTCATAATCTCCCATCAGTTCGCAGTCCCTTTGAGATCGGGAGATTGAGCGGGCCAATCTAAGACAGCATTTTACTGTAACCACAGTGCCTAGGTTAGGACCGTTATCCTGCTAGAATCTCCATTTTATTAACATTTCTTCCTCGGCATACGGCAACATTACATATTTATGTCGGTATATTTGTATGCCAATATGTATAGGAGAAGCTCACAAAATTACCAAGTATCTCATTTAAATGATGCTGCATTTTTAACGGTATTGCAGAATAACTACGAAAGTGGCGCAATAACCAAATACAAGCAAAAAATTTAAATCACTCACTGGCATTTAATGTCGGACCAGTAGTGTATCAAAATGTACTAGTCCCGATACAAATCGATTAACTGCAGGGTATGCAGTTATGCCTGCACATGCATTATTTGTGCATATTTGCTTTGTTGCTGCACAACGCTTATAGGGTGAAAAAATGCCAGTATGCGGCAGTTTCTTCGTTTCGTCATTTGGTCGTTCTGTCACTTCTGTCACCGAATTGTTGCTTAATTGTGTTAATGGACCGTCAATTACATATGTGATGAGAGGATGCCAGAAGTACGTCTCGGCATACGAATATATGCCCTTCCACTCGAAGCCAATGCAACAAAGATTCGAAGTACGGCCAGAAGTACCACAAGTGGTGGCATATTTCACTTCTTTTGTGCAGTTATAAGAAAAATATGTATGTGTGGAGTTTACAGTAGCCTCTTGATTGCATAAATATTCACTTAAACAAGCATTTGAAATATTCAACAATTAAAAAACTAAAATCAAACAATCGAAATTCGAATAAGGGAGCAAATGACACGCTCGCACTTAGCTTCCAAAGAATCGGAATGTCTAACTTTGCTCCAAAGAAGTGGCATTAGATATAGTTTTAAGGGGTAATAAATTGCATTAAATGCCAATGATTTTGAAAGCAGGAAAGGAACACAATTTTTAAAACAATGCCAACGTTTATTAAATATTTAAAATGAATATTTAATTTTTGGATAAGTTCACATAATCGAGGAGCGATTGTGTATAAGAAAGTTAGCGAATTGATGTAGTACTCATTTTTGCAATTTTTGTAAATGTTTACTTCAACTCAGTCATTGTCGATTCAAGCATACATATGTATGTATATATAATATTTGCACACTTCGCACACATTTTTATTTCTTTGTAGATTTACATTGAGGGTGGAGTTAGCACACAGAAAATTCGTAGCGATGAAGCGGGCAATACAAAGTGCAATGCTGATGTGAAGGCTTTGATAAAGTAAAATAAAATAAAAAATAAAAAGTTAAAAAAAATTTAAAAAACTAAAAACAAAATAAAAATATAATTAAGAATAAAATGAATAGCACTTTACACTCGTAAGAGAATGTTAGGTGAAAAATGGGGTATTCAACCAAAACTAACCAATTGGTCCTATACAGCCATTCTAAGGCCAATACTAACATATGCGGCACTAGTTTGGTGGCCTGCAACAGAAAAGAAATACAACAAAACTAAGCTAAACAAGATACAAAGAACAGCGTGTATCTTAACTACAGGAGCGCTTAGCACCAGTCCTACTGAAGCGCTCAATGTACTAACCCATCTGCTACTATTAGATTTACATATTAAAACTATCGCTACTTACAGCGCAGTGAAACTCAGAGACGTAGGAAGCTGGACAACAAGGTCGTACGGTCACTGTAAGATGCTCGTACAGGAACCCTCGCTGCTCAAAAACAGATCAGACTACACAGTCCCCGACCTTAACTTCAAGAAAGACTTTACGGTACGTTTTCCACCGAGAGGCGAATGGAGCAAAGGGAAGGTGATTGGAAGATACGATATCGGAATCTATACCGATGGTTCTAAGATGAACTGTGGTGTGGGAGCTGGCTTCCATTCGGAGCCACTCAACCTATCTCAATCAATTCGTCTTCCTTACTATGCCAGCGTGTTCCAGGCAGAACTTTTAGCGATCAGAGAAGCATGCAAATCACTAAAACTCTACAAGGAAGTTGGTGCAAGAGTAGCTATCTTCTCAGACAGTCAAGCAGCTATCAAGGTCTTAGACTCCAATTCCATTTCATCCAAACTAGTCTTACAGTGAAAGGAAAGTCTTTTCCACTACTTATGTGAATGTCTGGGGCTAGCCAGGGCACGACTCCGCTCCTTCGGTAAGCCTTTCTTAGAGCAAATTAAGGAGCTCTCAGACATCGAGACAAAGGATTTGCTGTTATACTTGGACCTCACTAAATGGATCTGACTTGGAAAAAAAAAACAGAAGACATCATCACACGAAACGGTGCTGGTCACTAATTAGGATTATTTCAGTGGAAATATTCAACCACTTCAACTACAACATGGGGCTACACTAGACGAAGTCTTCACTGTGCAGCCATCTACACTGGCTTGAAATATGGTCCACTAGTTTCTGTCGTTTCTGTGTGACCAAGCACTGGAAACTCCGACACACTTATTCTTCTTAGAACACAAAGGGCACAAAAAGCTGTGAAGTGGAAGACCTTACCTCATTTTCATTCCTTCATTCAACACTGGGTTTATTGTACTTTATCGCAACCCTGGAAGAAATGGAGGTTTCTAATGAATTTTAGCATCTGGTCAGGATTTTTTTTGTTGAACCTCCAAATGGATTTAGAATCTCACCACCAGATATGCGAGTCTTCGTCTTGCGAGAGCTGCATCTTCGCAAAGGATGTGCTTTGGTGCTTCATCACCCAACGCACAAAAATGACAGATGCTTGTTTCTACTAATCCTAGTTTCCTATAATGAAGACTATAATGACCAACTCGTATCCGGTAAGAGTTCGTAAACTTTATTTATCTAGGTTTAGAAGCCTATTTGTTGCTCTTCTGGAGGGCGTGATAAACTGTGTAGCCTGCCTTTGTCCTAGACTCACAATCCAGTGTCGTGTAAATTAACTGTGCAACCAGTCTTTGAAAAATTACTTTATGTGAGCTTTCGTGAGCCCTGCTTTTACTATTATGCAATATTCGGCCTCTTCTTTTCGCCAAGCGTTGACAAGTAGCGAATAGCTGAAGCAACTGGTATAAATAAAAATATCTTGGTAGGAGTGGAATAGAGCTGAGATAAATTTCATTTGTTTGTAAAATACTGAGCTATACCAGTTTTATGAGGTACAACCAAACTCGCTGGCGGCGAACCTTGCTTTCACATGGAAATTTTTCATCAAGTTAGCCGAGCGCTGAAGTGACGAATAGAAGAGGTTTATGACTGCCGATTGTTAGAGAAAAATTATGAAGTTTACGTTTCTGGCAAATTATGCTCCGTTTTATTTGCTAAAAAAATACTTCTGCTCCAGTCGCTGAGAAACATTTCCTTAGCTAGTAGAAACAATTAGAAAGGCAACAACAAAAAGCATACAAATTTCGCGGGGAAAATATTGCTTTTGAGAAAGAATGGATGAAGACGGCTAATAAAAATTGTATTCGGTGAAAAATTCCTATTCAATTTTTTTATATACAAGAATTGGATGTTGAATTCTTAGCAGTGTAACTAATCCAAACATTATATTTACCATTTCTGCCGTGAGCAAACAAATAAATCATTCAACTCACAAAAGTAAAAGAAAAACATAAAAAAGCATTTCTATGTAAACTCATTAAAGGTGAATTCAGGCATGTCGGCAAACTAATGTTATAGTAAATATTAACACAAAATATAAAACTGCCATGCAGGAGGTGCACCCCAGAGCACAAAGAAGGGTAAAAGCAAATAAGACAAAGCACTCAGTTGGCTGATGCACCAGGGCACGTGTTGCGCCTGCAAACATCAACAGTCAGTCAGTTGACTACCGTGGCGAGCAGCCTGCCAACCAGCCAGACAAAACTTCAGCACCACCCAGCCATCATTGCCACAAACAGCGTGTATCATTGCAGGTGAAGTGGAGCCAATGCACAAGCAAGTGGGGCTCAAGCAGCCGGCAAAGTCAACAACAAAACGAACGAAAGTAGAAAAAAAAAAGATTTTCGATTGTAGGAAGAGTTTGTCTGTGGTCCAGGCGCTGCATAGGCAGCTTATTTTTAAACACCCTTCACAGACATTCACTAACTAGGTTGCTTGCTTGGTTGATACAAAATGCAGGAAACTTTGGAGAAGAAAGAAAAATAAAGCACAAATTGAAATATTTATATAAAAGAAAAGCTGATTGCGGTGTCTTCGGTTGAGGCGCATTAGGGCGAACTAAGGACGAGGTAAGGGGAGGGGGGCTAAACGAAGTAAACACAGATATTTACTCTACATTCATACGATTTCGAGTGTTTTATTGCCGACGATTGCTGTGCGGCTTTGGTATGAGACGATGGTCGGTTGCATTTGTGGACCACATCCAGCGCGTGCGATAAATAAACAAGTCATACGTGCATACTTACATCTGTATTTGGGGTAAAGGTTATGAAAATGAAAACGGAAATAAGGATACATAAACATTTATTTGTATAACTGGAAAATTATGTGCCAAAATTGCATGGAATCTAATTAAATCAATAGAAATGAAATACCGTTTCAAATCTTCAAAGTGAAAGTACATAAATATTAGCAATGTGAATTGAAAGTGAATTAAAATATGCTTTTAAGAAACAAACGCAAAAAATATTTTTCCAATTCGCATAAAAAATATAAACAAAATGAGTTAATAATATCGGAATTTTGCGGAATATGAATAATTTAATTAATCAAAAAACAATAATAACCCTCATATGGCTAAATGAGAGAATGAAATGTTGAAGTGTGTGGAGGCGCATACATACATACATGCATACATACAAATGAACACTTCGACTTATCGCTCACACTCGTACGGTGATTTAATGCATGCACCGTTTCGCCACCCGACAAGTCCCTCGGCTAGCTGTCGCAAGGCGTAATAAAAAGTATGAATCTAATAAAAGCGAATAATTACTTGGAGAGTACTCGAATATCACGCTTAAAAAATAGTAAGCGAAAAATTGTGCGATAGCAAAAAGAAGAATTGCTAGCTGAAATGAGAATTTCTCGTAAAACAAGATGGAAAACGAAAACAAAAAAAAACCAAAAAAAGCAAAAAAAAGCAACAAAAAAAGGAAAACATAAGCAAAAAAACGACAAAAAACTTCAATAAAAGTAAAAACAAAAAGCATAATTGTAAAGACAGCCGTAAAGGCAGAGAAAAATAGTTAAAAACGGCTTGAAATAAAAGAAAACACAACAATTAAAACCTAAGTAATAAAGTGACGATAACCGAGATACCGTGTCGCTGTAGTATGAATGCTTATACATTTATGCGCGGACAGCTCAACCAAAGGTATTAGCCCCAACAGCTGCAATGCATATGTATGTGTGTATGTTGATATGCTTGTGCTTGACGCATAAGGTGAGAATCGCCCCATACCAAATCGCAAGTTTTAAGTAGCAAAACTTAGTATGTAGCTACTTTTCGGCCAAATTTCGTTTTCTTTCCTATATTTCATATATTTTCGTTACACTATAGAGAGTATTGTTGGTGACGGTGTAAGTGTAGTGAGCGCTTGATGTTTGGCGCATCGCGTGAGAGGGCGCAGTGTGCGGAATTGGGTTGTCCAATGAAAGCTACGAAGTGGAACCGACTGTTTTTTATTCGATTAATTTTAACTAGTCTTATTATTAATATTTTTTTTTAATAATAATCAATTTTCCTATACAATTCACACATATAAACATACATACATGCACACATATACATATGTTAGTAAACATGTGTGAGTAAATGTTGTTGTGTTTCATATTGGCGGTTTAATTTGTCATGCCATTGAAGATAGATGAGGAGATTATGATATTTCGAATAGCCTTCATGGAAAATCCAATGTTTCGACAGCAGAATACTATTTTCTTTGGCACTTTTTATGCTATAGGCTACGCATTCTGTTTTTGAGAAATGTAAGATTACAAATTGAAATATGCACAAAATAAGTTTTTGTAAAAGGCGAATTTTTGTATCTATGGATTGATTTATGACACCAATTTGCTATGCACAAGGGTGTGCAGGGCTATCCCAGAAGATATTTCTTTCTGCTGAAAAACGGAATCAGCCCTAAGCTTAATGGACTATCGAGTACAGCGCAGAGCCGAAGTAAATCGCTAGACGTCGATAGGCGGTGTAAATACCGACCGGCACTAAATTGTGCAACTCCAATTGGCCGCTGCGAATTAGCAGAATGCAATGAACGCAACTACAGATCTGTCAAACTACTGCAATTAGGACAACCGAAAATAAATTATCAATCTTGCATTTAAGTAGTGCTCACTAAGGGGGATTAATTACACATAAAAAGAAGAGCAAGACAGAACTATGAAAGCAGCACATATTAACAAGTGTTGACAATTTATTTATTTATTTATTTTTTCGATTTCAATTATTTTTTAAGTTAATGTTGTTATAAACTAACTAACTTTTTAATCAGAAAATTTTGGGTACGCAGTTTTATAGCCCAATCAATTTAAAGTTTGAAGCCGACGGAAATTTTCATTGGTTTTTGACCATTTTCCTCCCTAAGATTAAGTAAGATATAAAACTCTGCACATCCCAACATATAATAAAATAAAAATATAAAAATTCTGAATAAAAAATGTGAATTTTTTATAGAAATTGGATATCTGTTTAAAAGGCACAGAAAAATGTTTCCTCACACTCAAAGGCACTCTGGATCTTCATACTCAGCTGATACCGGGCAGTATTCGTAAACCTTCCCCTGCCCCCGGCGTCTTGTATGGATTAAAGGAGCTAAGGGCCCACCTTATGGAGTAAACAATTGTGTAGCCAGTCCGTCGGTCATTTGGAGGTGGCATAAAATTATGCCGTTCTCCATTATGTTGGACCACATAAAAAGCTTCTTTTATTCTGTACGTATTAAGGATGCTAGTCCCGGGATCCTAGTATTTTTCAAGTGTTGGTAATCCCGGGATTTGCGTGTATGAAGCGATTAGCGATTCCGAAAAATTTGAAATATCGAATGGAAAGAAATAAAAACTTTTTATTACAAAATTTGATTGCAATAAAAGCCTAAGAAGCTTGTTTTAATTCACTTATAAAATATGGTGTAAATTGATTTAAATGGAAAACGGCATCATTAATATTTACAAACAAATTAACTCAGTCGAACTGGCTAAGACTTGTTGTGTAAAAAAAAATAAAAAAATCCAGCTTAGCTTTATTTATTACATTTTAAAATGCTTTATTAAATCAAACTAAGGAAATTTCCCTCGATCGAAAAATTCATAATTTATCAGACGCGCTGATAAAGAAGTTCAAGTATTTTGTAATGGTGAGGATCGTGCGTCTTAAGATTACTTTTCAAAGGTTCAGCTGACAAGTGTTGAAGTCAAAATAATTTTTTTATCAGCAGAGAACAAGATTAGAACACCCTACTTTAAATGCTTTGCTATTCTTACGTACACATTTTAAATGCAATAAAACTAATATATGGAATAGAATAAATATATTTAGAGGTGTTTTTTTTTTTGTATATTTTGTTAATTTTTATTTATTATTCCTTCTTTTTATCTTAATTATTACTTTCAAAAGTGTTTTGCCTTTGCATTCTTATTTTTAATCGCATGTCTTTTTAAATGCAAATTAAAAATTCTGTTATTTTAAGATTTGTCTTTATTATCTTAAATTTAAAGCTTATTTCTATTTTGAAATGGTCTTACTTCATGGTAGATAAGTTGAAATGATTTCAGTTAGTGTATTTTTAATCATATTGAAAAAGGTTATGTCTCAAGTGCGTCTCGTGTTTACTTGAAAAAAATTCCGAAATACCGTTATTAAATTTTCCGCGAATGTGGCATTCGCATCCCTCGTATATATGTATGTATATACATACTATATATACCATATATATTTTATTTACTGATTCTCTCTATTAATTCGTGGCAAATCGCCAAATGCGCTTGACACTTCAACCCGTCAAATTTCAATCAGACAAAAAAGCTACAAAATTCTACATTCTGAATTAATTTCTCTCTATTCTATAAATTATCAGATTACAACAGGTCAGAATGAACATTTCATAGCGACAACAGTTCATTACGACACTGACGATTCATTGCAAATCGCTCCTACAACGATTCAGCCTCAGATAACTAATGATCGAATCGAGTTTCATGGTCATTGTCACCAGCCACCGCTCTCCATTTTGCGACTACTGTTCACACCACATCACATCACATGCATGTACACATTATACATACATATGTATGTATGTATGCAAGAAAGTATGTATGAAGACGCTTCTAATTCAAGTGCAGGCCGGTTTTGTGTTTCATTTGATGAGATTGCAGGCAAACATGCATATGTATAGATGTATGCATGCACGCACATACACATGCACATGTGTGTGTTATGTATGATGTTGAACGTCATCCAAATAATAAATTCACATTTACTGTCTAAAATTCCACATGTAACCCTTTGCTGCAACCGTACAATTGACCGACTATCAACGCCTTGAATTCTTCTTATCCATTTTTCAAGTACGCGAACGTTGAAACTCTAAACGTGCTCCACTTTTTCCAAGTGCAACTAGTCATATTCAGTATGGCATATTCCATACTCGAAATACGAAAACTAAATTTTAGGCGGCCTGAGCAAGACGGTCATTGAAAATGTAAAAAATTTAACACACGAATATGGAAAAGGCGCGCTATGCACCGAGTTTGTTTTGTTTGCGTGTTTCAACAAGTACGTTCATGTGGATGATACGTGTAACAAGTTGCTTAGCAGGAGGTCAATTGCCGATGCCTTCCTTTAGCCCTCTAATTGCTCTGTGCACTCAAAGTGCTGTGAAGAACTATTTGGTGTCTGGCAAAACATTGAAAATGAACTAATGACTTGAATGAGGTATCCACAAGAAACTTGAATTTGGACGGCTGGACAGTAAGAAAACAAAAGAAAGGTAGAAAAACAATAAGAAAAAGTTGAAGATAAATGCACGTGCATACATGCAAAGGTATGTGAAACTCAGAAACAGTTTAAAGACAACAACAGTTGACAAACACTCTTCAGGTACTCAAATGAAGAATAGATGTTGTGGGAATGCATGGATGTAAGAGAGCGAAAGGTGGTATACAATAAATTTATTTAGAATACATTTTTTTAATTCGTTTGAGGCATGGAAATTAAATACAAACAGCATTGATTATTGTCTAAGTGGACAGAAATGTTCTACGCATTTGAATAAAATACATATTCACAAAAAACTCGTTTTTTCAAAATTGTACAATTCTGCGTGCCACAATATTACGAGTAAATTTTTATTTTATATTTTAAATAATTCAATGACAACGGCGTAGTTTATAAGCCGCCCAGTTCATGACTATTATGAAGTCAAATCTTGGTTGTAGCTACATAAATCTTTACCCATCCGGTCCCACGTATCCGTTTGTTGTGGAAACTACGTTGTTTACTTAACCGAATTTTCAATATAAAATTTTTGCAAAATCTGCTTACCAATTCCGAAGGCATGCTTGCTATTTGCCTCCTTCCACACTGTCGTCACGGTCATCTTGTTTTGTTTTTACTTTGACTTGCCAGTTTAATAAAACACTTTGTTGTTGTGCTTCCGTTGCTGTTTTGCTATGCACTTCTCTTCTAAGATAACTCTTACTATCACTATCACTGCCAGTCGCTTTCTTCAAATTTAAGCATTCGTAATGGGAAAATGGCAAATGGCATTTGGTATTAAATTGTTATATTTGCTTGAGTTTGAAGTTGTGTCAGCAAAATTAAAGAATTATTTACTTAAACAAACCAAATGCACAATGGGCAGCTATGAACAATTCCCTGTAATTGTAGGAATATAACTATTTTTCCGCTGTTTTGGATGTTTACATCATTTTTTTTTTATTTCACTACATAAAATTATTTAAAACACATTAAACAAATTTTTGTTTGCCAATAAAACTCGATTAACAACATTGCGACATTTCAAAAATTTAATTGCAAAAAGTAATTGTGCAATTTGTTTCGGTGTCGTTCATTCGATTTCGTTTGAAATTTCATTTTTTTATTAAATTGGGAGTTGGCTACGGCTCAATGGCTTAACAACACTTCACTCTACTCCACACCACCACGCCTTATCGACATGACATCGTTCCAATAGCGAAAACGCTCACACAGCTCAGCGCAAATTCGATCTTCTTAAATTTCTTTCTTAGTTATATTCATTCGTGTTTCGCATGATTCCAACAAAACTTAATTAAACTCATATTTTCCCCTGCGCTCCGCATCTATACCCGCATTTATTGTAAGCATCTACCATTTCAACACAACGTAAATAACGAGGATTTTTAATTGTTGGATTATTTGCCGCCGTTAATCACATCACTCACTCAATTTTGTTCCACACTTGTCCAATAACATTTTCCGTCTGTTGCTTCAACTCCGCCGTTGCCTTTCTCACAGTTGCATTTGGATTGATTTCGATAAATATCTTGCCTTTTGCTTTGCTCCACAGTTTCCTTCGTTTGGTACTGGCGTGGGAGCAGGCAAGCAGGTGAGTAGGAAGTCTAGATGTGCAATGTGTGAAAGAGATCGCAATAATAAAAATTCATGAAAAATATTGCGCAATAAAATATATCAAATATGTCAACCTAAAGAAAGGTCTACAGTGAGCTAACTACTAAAAACTTGTGAGGAGAACTTTGGAAAACAATATGCATAACAAAGAGTGTAAACTGTGCTCAGTTGAAACAAACCAGAACACAAACGTGGTTGGCAAATTGTGAAAAATTGTGTGTATTAAATTAAATTCTGTAATTGAAAAAGAAATGATTCAGCATCATTCGCGAATTGCTTACAAGCAAGAGCTTAATCTGCAAGAGCTGAATGTGAGTCATTACTGGCCCTCATATTGCCGGTACGGCTGTTATGCTATCACAATTTAAAACCGCGCGAAATTAATTGGCACCTACACCCTTTTTGGGTGTTTGGCGGAGCTCCTCCACCTATTGGTGGCGTGCGTCTTGATGATGTTCCACAAATGGACCTACGATTTCAAGCCGACTCCGAATGGCATATATATTTTTTAGTATTTTTTTTATGAAAAGCTTTTCCATGACAGAAATACACTCGGAGATTTGCCATTGCCTGCCAAGGTGTGACCGCTATTCGAAAAAACTTAGTCTATCATTCTGGTGTTTCAGCGAGATTCGAACCCATGCTCACTCTGAATTCCGAATGGTAGTCGGCTACGGCGAAAATAAAAATCTTAATCATAAATTAAACAGGTAGAAGCAGTAGAGCAAATACATTAATAGCAAATCATTTTGCCAATAATTTAAGCAAAATTTAATCATATATAGGCTAAATAAATAGAATGAAATGAAAATTGCAACCCTGCTGTTGAACCTTAGTACAACCTTTTATTTGCAAATTCTGCGCGATTAATCCTTGGTTATCGATAGTTTTGCGGCACACATAGCTATGTGTGATATGTCAAATTTACAGAATTTCTGCAGGCAATTGTAGCGCCATTTTTTGCTTACAAACGGTTTTTGTGTTTTGCGATTTCATATTTGGAGTTTTTCTGTAATAAAAATTAAGATATTTGTGTAAGCGAACTAAATTGTTTTCCTATATATCCATAAAAGAAAGATTCTCCCCACTTTACAGAGCGACAAATTTTGCTTGCATTTTCACATGCATCGCGTGGACGGCATGTTGCACGCATTGTGAAATTAGCGTCTGTGACTCACAAAATTCATCTTTGTTTGATTGTAATTCAATAATTTGGTAATTGTTTAGAAGAGCGGCCCTTCAGAAAATCAATATTTTTGTAAAATTTTTTCAATGATATCAATAAAATGTATTGTAAAAGAGTGTTTAAGATCGGGGGAACTATACTTTTATGTAGGATTTACTGTTAATATGAATATCAAATCCGGCGGCCCTTCAGAAAATCAATATTTTTGTAAAATTTTTTCAATGATATCAATAAAATGTATTGTAAAAGAGTGTTTAAGGAGTTCTACGCAAAAATATTGTGGATTGCGTAGCCGGAGTTGGACTGATGAGGGTTATTTTTTTGAAGCGCGGCCGAAGGCCGCCCACGCGAAAAGGAGTTCTACGCAAAAATACTGTGGATTGCGTAGCCGGAGTTGGACTGATGAGGGTTATTTTTTGAAGCGCGGCCGAAGGCCGCCCACGCGAAAAGGAGTTCTACGCAAAAATACTGTGGATTGCGTAGCCGGAGTTGGACTGATGAGGGTTATTTTTTGAAGCGCGGCCGAAGGCCGCCCACGCGAAAAGCAGTTCTACGCAAAAATACTGTGGATTGCGTAGCCGGAGTTGGACTGATGAGGGTTATTTTTTGAAGCGCGGCCGAAGGCCGCCCACGCGAAAAGGAGTTCTACGCAAAAATACTGTGGATTGCGTAGCCGGAGTTGGACAACATTTCAAAACACTTATATAATGTTCAAGCGGTAATTCTTGTTGTGTCGCCCGCCGGATTTGATATTCATATTAACAGTAAATCCTACATAAAAGTATAGTTCCCCCGATCTTAAACACTCTTTTACAATACATTTTATTGATATCATTGAAAAAATTTTACAAAAATATTGATTTTCTGAAGGGCCGCTCTTCTAAACAATTACCAATAATTTTAGGTGTACTGCACAGTTAAATAAAATTGAAAATGTTTGGTGGAACTAAACCGACGTTCGGCACCACTACGGCGGGCACTGGTTTTGGTGGTTTCAGTAGCACAACCACCTCTTCACCTTTTGGACAATCTGCGTTTGGAAAGCCAGCCCCATCGGCCTTTGGAGCTGCTCCAACTTTTGGCACACAACAACAAACACCTTCATTATTTGGTGCAAATACAGCTCAAACACAATCTACGGGCTTATTTGGCGCAGCAAACACTACTGCTTCAGCGTTCGGTGCCACTACAACTGCACAGCCTGGATTTGGAGGTTAGATTAGTGTATAAATAATAATATTTAGTGTATTTGTTTAATGCTGTTGTTTCAGGTTTTCAGCAAACAACACAAGGGGCTTCGATGTTTGGCTCTGCTCAACCTGCAGCCAATACAAGTTCTCTCTTTGGCCAATCCGCCCCATCAGCATTTGGATCCGCTGTTAAGCCTGGCACGTTGGGTGGCTTTGGTCAGACGGCTACACAACCAACAACTTCTTTGTTCGGCCAACAAGCAGCGGCAACAAGCACACCTGGCTTTGGTACTTTTGGACAGGCGCAGCCAACTACCAGCAATGTGTTTGGTAGTGGTACTACCATGATGATGGGCGCTAATGCGGGCACGTCCATAGCAAAATATCAACCTACTATTGGCACAGATACGCTCATGAAAGGCGGTCAACCAAATACAGTGAATACCAAGCAGCATTGCATTACGGCCATGAAAGAGTACGAAGGCAAATCGTTGGAAGAGTTGCGTTTAGAAGATTATATGGCAAATCGCAAAGGTCCCCAAGCAGGCACGTCAGGTGCCAGTTCTGGCTTCTTTGGATCAACCACACAACCAACATCCACAGGCACAGGCCTCTTCGGTGCAACCGCTCAACCAACCACTGGACTTTTTGGACAAACAGCCACAACAACAACAGAAAATAAAGGTTTATTTGGCGCTAGTGCTTTCGGTCAGACTAATTCTGCATTCGGCGCAACCACGCAACAGAACAGCTTCTTGGGGAAACCATTTGGAGCACCAGCTGCCACTGGTTTTGGGGCGGCAACAACAGACTCTTCCAATTTATTTGGTGCTAAGCCAGCTTTCGGCCAAACCCAACCCAGCTTGTTTGGACAAACCTCAACTGCAACCACCGCACCAGCTTTTGGACAAACTTCTACCGGTTTCGGTGGCTTTGGTACGGCAGCACCTACTCAACAAACTTCGCTTTTCGGTGCACCAGCTGCTGATGCGAATAAACCTGCTTTTGGTCTAGGCACATCAACGGCCACCAATACTGGCTTTGGCGGTTTCGGTGCTGCAGCAACTAGCACTGCCGGTACTGGACTATTTGGTAACAAACCTGCTGCCACCGCCTTCGGTGCAGCGCCCCCCTTTGGTGCCACATCTCAAGCTAATACAGCTTTTACAAATTTTTCGCTCGGAAACCCAACCGGTGGACTATTCAATTCAACATTAAATAAACCTGCTACTTCGGGATTTGGTGCATTTGGCACACAGACATCTACAGCTCCACTGAATTTCAACTCCGGTTCTACTGCGCCTTCGCTGTTTGGCAATGCTTCGGCCAAACCCGGAGGACTCTTTGGAACTTCACTCGGCCAAGGAACTACCAACCCAACTGGCGCTCTCTTTGGCGGTGGTGGGGCCAATGCATTCGGTACTGGTACTACTCTTGGTGGTGCTTTTGGTTCGAGTACACTTGGAGGCGGCAATATGACACTTGGTGGTCTAGGTGGCGGTCAGCAGCAACAAGTAGCGCCGATTCATCAACAAATACTATCGAAAGTAACCTCACCATATGGCGATAATCCTATATTCAAAGACCTGAAGCGTAGCGACGAAACCGATGCCACACGTGCAACAAATCCCGCAGCACAAAAAGCAATACTCGAATCAACTCTCACCCAATTTAAGGTATCCACCAGATCCAGCCCGAGCGTTGTGCGTGTGAAACCAATCACAAGTGCACTAACCAAGAAATCACTTTTCGAAGGTCTTGAAGAATTCGACTCAAGTGTGGAGACCTTTAGTCTAAAGCCAAATGCGAAGCGACTGATAATCAAACCCAAGCCGGCTAATGCGGTTGTGGGCAGCAATGCAAACATCAGTCCTACTAGACAAACGGGATTGCAGGATTCCCTATCCAGCGGCGTGCAGCGCCAAGTGGGCGGTATGACACAATCTCCTGCATCATCTGCGCTACGCAATGAATCATTCTCAGGCCAGATAATGCTGGATCCACCAACATCTCAGGGGGGCAAATCTGCTGCATATCCAGCTCTTCCGACAGCAGTACAGGATGGGCGAGAGAGCGACATTGGACGTCGAGAATCCTGGCTACATCCCAATAATGTGGAGAAAATGCGTCAACAAAACTTAAATAGCAGCATCGATGGCGCCATGCCTCTTAACAGTACACTCTCCGAACTCGTACCACGCAAGCCCCTGGAGACTTATCGCTCAACAGGCACTGGTGCCACGGGCACACCAACCGGTCGTTCGCCTGCCCCCACATCGCTGGAAAATCCGTTTGACGAGCAAACAAGTCGCGACGTATCACGTCGTGAATTGCCCGAGAGCCACGAGGAAAGCTTGTTCTCCAATCGTTCATACGGTGTTGACGAGCGTTCAATAGTCGAAGAAACATCCGGAGTCCTCGAAGAGCATCCCACCGGTATAACATTAAGACGGATTGGGTAAGCTGGTGGAGCATTTCGTTAAGGAAATATTGGTATTCAACTCACAATTTTCATTTAAGGTATTACACAATTCCCTCATTGGACGATTTGAAGTCGTATCTTGCCGAGGATGGTTCGTGTGTTGTGCCCAACTTTACCGTAGGACGTGAGGGTTATGGCAATGTTTATTTCGGAAAGGAAATGGATGTAGCTGGCTTAAACTTGGATGAAATAGGTAACGCCCAAAGCGATTTTTCGTCGTTTAGAGCTAACGGTAATATTCACGCTATTGTTTTTTGTTGCAGTACACTTCCGTAATAAGGAAATTATCATCTATCCGGATGATGACAACAAACCACCCGTCGGGAGTGGTTTAAACCGCGAAGCTCAGGTAACATTGGATCAAGTTTGGCCGCATGACAAAACCAGGCATGAGCCAATTAAGGATCCGGTGCGGCTTGCCGACATGGATTGGGAAGGAAAACTGCGCCGAGTTTGCGACAAAAATGACACGCGTTTTATTGAATACCGTCCGGAGATGGGCAGTTGGGTATTCCGCGTGAAGCACTTCTCCAAATATGGACTGAATGACAGCGATGAAGAAGATGAGGCTGTACCTACTGACCCGAAAAAAGCAAAAATGGGTGGGCCGGGCGCACCAGGTGGCACCGCGGTGGCGGCTGGGCAAGGCGCAAAAGCCAAGACAACTACAACGGATAAAATAACAATGGCTTCGCTAAAGAATGCTCAGAAGGTGAGCATAGATTACAGAATAAATAAAATACAGACATTTTTAACATTTCTCTTTTCTTGATCAACTTAAAGATCTCTGAGGATGCTGCTCGTGCGCTTGACCCAAAAAGTCTCACAGCCGGTGCTACGAATTTCTATCCCATGGATGAGTCTGCGGAATTTATGTTGATCGATAAGACACGTAAGCTAGTCAGAATTTTTGGAAATCAATTTTTTTTATTAAACTATTAAACTTTTATTTTGTATTAAACTGTTGTTTTATTCAACTATTTTTTTATTAAACTTTATTTCTTATTTTTTTTTTTAATAAACATATTTTTTTAACTTTTTTAAGTTTAACATTTTTATTAAACTTTTTTTTTTATTTATCGTTTGTTGTTTTTTGTTTTACTTGTTTTACTTGTTTTATTAAATTTTTTTTATTAAACTTTTATTTTTTATTAAACTTGGTTTTTTATTAAACTTGTTTTTTTATTAAACTTTTTATTAAATTTTCTTTTTTATTACACTGTTTTTTTATTAAACTTTTTTTTTAATAAACATCTGTTTTTAAACTTTTTTTTATTTAACGTTTGTTAAACAACTTTTTTTTTGTTTCACTTGTTTTATTAAACTTTTTTTTACTTGTTTTATTAAACTTTTTATTAACATTTTTTTATTAAACTTTTATTTTTTATTAAACTTTTTTTTTAATAAACATATATTTTTTTAACTTTTTTATTAAACTTTTTTTTATTAAATTTAAAATAAAATTTTTTTATTAAACTTCTATTTTTTATTAAACTTTTATTTTTGATTATACGTTTTTATTAATTTTTTCTTTATTAAACTTTTTTTTTATTAAACTTTTACTTTTTATTTAACTTTTTTTTTATTAAACTTGTTTTAGTAAACTTTATTTCTTATAAAACATAAACATATATTTTTTTAAATTTTTGATAAAACTTTTTTTTTATTAAATTTGTTTTTTATTAAACTTTTTTTATTGAACTTTTTTTTAGTTAATGTTTATTAAAAAACTTTTTTTTATTATTTGTTTTATTAACCTTTTTCTATTAAATTTTTTTTAGTAATTTTTTTTTATTAAACTTATACTTTTTAATGTTTTTATTAAACTTTTAATTTTTATTAAACTTGGTTTTTTATTAATCTTATACTTTTTATTAAACGTTTTTTAATAAACTTATATATATTTTTTTAACTTTTTTATTAAACTAGTATATCTTTGTTTTATATTAAACTGTTTTTTATTTAACATTTGTTATTAAACTTTTTTTTTATTAAAATTTATTTATTTAAAATTTTTTTATTAACCTTTTTTATTGAACTTTTTCTAATTAAACTTTTTTTTATTAAACTTTGTTTTATTAAACGTTTATTTGTTAGTAAACCTTTTTTTTTGTTAGTAAACTTTTTTTTATTCAACTTTGTTTTATAAAACTTTTTCTTTATTAAAAATCTAATGAACCTTTGTTTCATTCCAGAATTCTTGCAAGCAAACGGCAATGATTTTTCCCTATACGAGCAACAACAAATTCCGCGCGTGACTAGTCCGACCGCTTTTTTAGCGCGTGAGGCTGGCACTGACGCTCACAAGTTGCAGTTGATGAAGGCTTCCTTCTTTGGAGATGATGATTTCGATAACAAATCAGTAGGCGCTCGGGATGAGGTGGAAAACAGCTGTGATTATAATCGCAATCAAAGTCGTCGTGCGGGTTTGTTCGGGAAAAAGATGCAAGACTTGCACGCTTCTACGCAGTCGTTGTGGAAGGAAGTTGGCCATGGTGGTGCACTTTCAGAGGCATCGAGTCAGTTGGATTTTGTAGTGCAGCCCTCACCTTTGCCGCCCTCTTCTTCCGCTTCTGTTATGAGCCTTATGCGCGAAATTGACACTGAGGTGATTAATAAATTTTTAGCTAAAAATAATATTTGAGTTCACTAACATCGCATTGAATTTGAAGGCATCAACTCCAGGACTCGGTAGTGACTCGGCAATTGTGGCACCACTCGTTAGAATACCAGAATTTTCCATAAAGCCAAAAATGGCCAGCATTAAAGTTATGGCCCATCAAGTGCCCATTGCAAACTCGCTGGCCTTCAAATTAAAGGGCAGATGGGCTGCAGATATGGGATTGTATAATTTTCGTCGTTTCAAAACTGGTTTCGGGCCGCAAAATACTCTAATCGTGCCGTCCACACGCAAGAATCTGGATCATGAAGTGAAAAGTAAAACACCCTGTAGTTTTCAATGCAGATTCAAAAGTTATTAATGCTGTGTCTTTGTTTTTAGATGAGCACCTTTACGAAGTATCGCCGTACATATTCAAAGGCCGAGGCTCCAATGATTACACTAAAACTATATTACAGCACGTGAAAATATCTTCCGTAATGCACTACGAGCATTTCAAGGAGAGTATTGTAAAACACTTGGAGCTGCAATTGCGAAACTCGCTGCAAGAAGACGTTGAGGGCAGTGAATGCCCTTGGATTAAGTCGGATAATGGCACTGATTTGATTGGAAAGCATCTGGATGAAGCCATTAAACAAATTAATCTCGGACCTCTGGAGGAGTATGCGGTTTCGGTGTGGTCTCTTTGTCTGGCCTTGTGGGGCGAACATGAAGAGCTTGAAGGCCGTGAGCCCACTTCACACTTTGCTGTGATGTGTCGCCGTAATCTGCTCTCCGAGTGGTTGGAGAATACTTTGACCGATAAAGATTTGTTAACAAAGAACGTGTCCAAGCACACTTATCTGGACCATTTGCTAGAGTTGGTGATGTGCCACAAAGTGAATGAAGCATGCGATTTGGCTTTTCGTTATGACGACGCAAATTTGGCATTATTGCTGTCACAGCTCTCATCGGGGCCCACTGTGCGCCAGCTGTTAGAAGATCAATTGGCCGCTTGGCACAAAGATGAAGCTGATAAATTCATACAGTTGGAGCGTTTGAAGCTGTACATGTTGGTAGCCGGTGTTGCGCTAATGGACTCAGGCCACGGGCCCATTAATACCTTGGATGGCATTGAGTGGACAAAAGTGTTGGCGGTAAGTGGATTGGCTGGATTTGTTTCTTGAAATATCAGCTATTATATTTAACTCTGTCTTTTTGCCACTTAATTTGCAGATTCAATTGTGGTACCTCTCGTCGCCTACCGCCTCTATAACCGATGCGCTATTGGCTTATGAAAAATCATTTAAATCGGAGGAATTCTATTCCTTGCCACCCACACCCTGTTATATTGACAAAACCAGTCTGAATGAAAAGTATGCGCTCTACGACTTGCGCTATCATTTGCTGCAGTTGTTCTCGAAACGCAGTCACCCATTGGAGAGTTTGTTGAATCCGGCCACTCATACGGCTGATCCGATGGACTACCGCTTGAGGTAAAGAAGCATACATTTTTATTTTTGTTTTTATTAATTTCTAACTGAATGCTTTCCCTTTGCAGTTGGTTACTTTTGCAAACATTGGAGGCCATCGGTTACCGCCACTGCTCAGAGTTAAGCGAAAGTCAATTGCATGTCGGTTTTGCTAGTCAACTGGAGAATTACGATCTGTGGGAATGGGCCATATTCGTTTTGCTGCACATAAAAGACCGCAATCAGAGAGAATTAGCTGTGCAAAATGTGCTTTATCGCTATGTGAGCGTTTCAAAAAGTGTTGCTCTATCGGAAAAGGAGAAGTTTGTAATAAACAACTTGGGTGTACCGGAAAAATGGATTGATTATGCCAAAGGCGTGAAGGCGGGCGCCACTGGCAATCATCATATGCAAGCAAAATATCTGCTAAAAGCGAAACAATGGGCCTTGGCGCACGAAGTCATTTTCCAATATATTGCACCTGATGCAATTATCAATGGTGAGCACCGGAAAAATCATTATAAATAGATCACAGCACAAAAATTTACACACTTTTTTTCGCACAGATAATCTGGACTATTTGCACAATCTGTTGAGCCAATTTGAAGGCGCCGAGGCAAACAAAACCATAAAAGTACCAAATTGGTCTAATCAGGGACAAATATTTTTAGACTTTATCGACATCAACGAAAAGGTAAGTCAAAAGCATTTATTTAGCCGACTTAGCGCGCCATTAAATTCATTTCCCCCTTTAACTGCAGTTCAAAAGTCTAAAAACACTCAAGACGGAAGCGGATATAGAGGCGCGTTGGGAGAATTTGAAACCGCAATTGGCTGATTTATGTTCACGCATTAATCTGTTGCCCTGCCCCACGGCCAAGCACCGTCTGTGCCAAAGTGAAATAGCACAGAATTTGGCCTGCTTAGTGCGCGGCGTATTGCTCGTTTGTCCGGTGTTGAATCCGTGTTTGATTATAAAAATTGCATTGGAACGCCTGCCATTGCCTCAGGAATTTGCACAACAAGAGCTGCGTGCACTGCTCGATACGCTCGTCGATGACTTGGCGAAAGTGAATGCAAGCGAAAATAATGAAATAATGATGGTCAAATGACATTGAGTGTGCAGTGCATTGAAGTAAAAAAGTTATTGTTAATTTTAGACAAAAGTAAGCTTCGGTTGAAGGTAGTTTTACATTGTAAATTTGAAATAGCAACGCACTTGGTTGATTTTCGAAACGTATTATTGTCTGGCATGAAAGCGTTTTACTTCTACATGAGCAGTTATGTCGCATAGTGCTCTAGTGCTGTGGCGACGCTTCCCAGTTATGTGACGTAGTGTGTCAGCCCTTTAGCACTTGCAATGATGCTTGCTTTGATACGTTTCTCAAGTCGCCCCATACGTACGTATAAAGCGAAGATAGTGTTGAACCTGTGGTCTTACATCTGTCGTCACTAACGTTAACGTTTAATGTAAGAATTAAATTCTTTTTAATGTTTTTTTTTATAAAAATGCTTAAATCCACAAACATCTGTTATAATCCACCTCTATTCATACAATTTGTTTAATTTTGAGTATAGTTTAGTGTAAACCTACAATTAAATTCTAATAAAAATCATCAACTACCATTTATTTATTTTACTTTTATTTAACGCGGATTTGATAAATTGATGAACTAAGGAGGTTTAGGTTCAAGCGGATAGCTCATCACTCATACAATTTAATCGAATATTTCTGGGATACGGTACACTATGTGTGCCGCCGAGAGGGTCTTGTGAAACTTACAGAACAGTTACTACTAGGCAGGTTCGTAATTTCGACGTTGGGCCCCTCGACGATGCGCAGATCCGTGAAGAGGGGCACCCCTCAGGGCGGAGTACTTTCTCCTCTGCTGTGGATTCTAGCAATGCGTCAATTGTTGAAGAGTCTAGAGGATGCACGTAGTGGCCTACGCAGACGATGTTGCAATATTAATAACAGGGAAATTGCCAGATACCCTCTACAACATAATGCAAAATGTTTTGAGCGATGTAAGCCGGTGGGCTGCATCGAGTGGTCTTGGGATAAATGCCAACAAAACAGAACTAATCATGTTCACCAGAAAGTACAGGATACCTGCTCTAAACCCCCCTACCCTTGAAGGAATCACACTGTCAATTAGAGAAGAGTCAAGCTACCTAGGACTAGTATTAGATAGGAAGCTCTCGTGGAAACATACGATTAATGATAGAGTAAAAAAAGCAGCCACAGCACTCTATACATGTAAAAGAATTGTGGGAGCAAAATGGGGCCTAACCCCAAAAATAGTTCACTGGCTATATACAGCAGTGGTAAGGCCTATCATGACCTACGGTGTCTTAGTCTGGTGGCCAACACTCGAGAAAAGAACGACAGTAAAACGCCTAGAAAGTATTCAAAGGGGTGCTAGTCTCTGCATAAGCGGGGCATTAAAGACCACGCCCACGGCAGCGATGAATGTCATGCTGCACTTATTACCGATTGAGGCCTACAGCAAACAGCTGGCGGCGAAATCGGCACTTAGGTTAAGAGAATCTTCCAACTTAGCCACTAACAGAAGAGGTCACGCAAGAATACTAGACGAATACCCCGTCCTACATCAAACGCTAGACTTCTGTAGCTTAGTGGAGTAGCATTTCAACATATCCTTTACCACAACTTTCCCAACGAGAGAGGATTGGGACAATGGGGTAGTGGACAATAAAAGCAGAATCACCATCTATACTGATGGTTCCAAACTGAATGATCAAGTAGGCGGAGGCCTTCATTCAGAAGGATAAACCGCGGGCTTAACCAAAACCGCCCCTGTGGGAGGACTGTCCTAGTAGCGTTGGACTTGAAGAAGGCTTTCGACACAATCAGCCATTCCACGCTACTAGATGATATTTATCAGTCGACACTCCCGCCAGGGCTGAAGAGGTGATCTGCAAACTACCTGAGCGGTCGTCACTCGTCAGTGATTTTTCGAGATCAAACATCAAAGCAGAGGAAGATAAAACAAGGTGTACCGCAGGGTGGTGTCCTTTCTCCCTTGCTGTTCTACATCTCGAAGCTCCCCCAACAACCAGCGGGAGTCTCACTGGTCTCATACGCTGATGACTCTACGATAATGGCGTCGGGCAATGACTTCGATGGTCTGTGTTCCAAAGTGAACAACTACCTCTCCGACCTTTCTCGCTTTTTCACTGCGAGGAATTTCCAACTTTCCCCCACTAAATCCACGGCGACCCTCTTTACCACCTGGACAAAGGAGGTAAAACTGAAATATTGGCTGAAATATTGGCTATCAGAGAAGGCCTGCTAGCCCTAAATAAAAGTGTCCTCACAACAAGAGATATAAATATATGTATATTCAGATAGCCAATCGGCCCTGAAAGCTTTAAAATCGCCTAATATTAACTCGAAGACAGTAAAAGAATGTATCGACGTCGCATTATAATATAATTGGCGCGTACACCCTTTTTGGGTGTTTGGCCGAGCTCCTCCTCCTATTTGTGGTGTGCGTCTTGATGTTTTTTCCACAAATGGAGGGACATACAGTTACAAGCCGACTCCGGACGGCAGATATTTTTATGAGGAGCTTTTTCATGGCAGAAATACACTCGGAGGTTTGCCATTGGCTGCCAAGGGGCGACCGCTATTAGAAAAATGTTTTTCTTAATTTTGGTGTTTCGCCGAGATTCGAACCAACGTTCTCTCTGTGAACTCCGAATGGTAATCACGCACCAACCCATTCGGCTACGGCGGCTGCTTTGTAATAAACTTGCTCTGAGTGCCGGGTCATAGAGACATAGAAGGCAACTGCAAAGCAGATGAACTAGCGAGATTGGGTTCCACATTACCGATCCTACCAGACAAAGCGAACTTTAGCAACTTGCAAGATCCTTATAGATAAACACACTATCAGTGCTGCCAACAGGCTATGGTTTCAATCTCTGACCTGTGCAACTAGTAGAATGACGTAGCCGGAATCGAGCATGGGCCCCACAAACCGGCTGTTGAAACTAAACAGGAAACACATGAGAAATCTTCTAGGGGTCCTAACAGGGCTTTGTCTGATTGGCAGGCATGCCAGTAGACAGGGAGCGCCCTATAACGACTACTGCCGAAGCTGTAACGACATTGAAGAAGAAGAGACTATAGAACACTTCCTATGCGGGTGCATGGCTCTGGATAGAAGAAGGTTCAATATTTTAGGAAAGCCAAGTTTCTTTGACGATAGTTAACTGGGTGATAGGTAGATAGGGAAATGGCTGAAGTACCAGTCTAGCACTCCACCAAGTAGCACTAAAGCGCCGTTTTGACACCATTATGAGACCTTCAAGAGGCAGATATCTACAGCCAACCAGAGCTGTTGATGCAATGGGGAAGGTTGATAGGATTTAGGTGGGCGCACTGCACCAGACCGTCGAAGAAAGGAGGATCCAGTACTCTTAAGCGTCTAGCTGCCAAACCCGGGCATTTACAGAATAAATCTCCTTTTTTAAAAAGCTTCCACAGCTTCTGCAATGGTGGTTAAATGGTAAGCCCAGCTTTTCCGCGTGTGTGCCGATCGTCCAATGACCGGAAAACACAGCTACGAGTTTGGAAATGGAATGGCGTGGAGTTCCAGGACCCGAAATAGCACATGACGAAATGGAGCTCCTCTGATCTGCGCTTTTCTGGGAAATAAGTTGAATAATTATCCCTTAACAACAGTCAGGGGTTTACCGATACCTGGGTAGGAGATCTCTGAAACCAATTACGTCGACTCTTTCCAGGCAAGCTCATCAGCAATTTCATTTCCCTCTATGTCTTGGAACCCAGATCAGAGAAATGTTACCTGCACACCCAGGAGATTTGAACTCCTTCTAGCAGAAGTTGACTAATTAGGACCATGGCAGCGTCAGAGCCTTGACCCTGTCTTGACTATCGGAAAAAATTTTAATATCTCCCACTTTCCCTAAACATTTTGCATGCAGCATTTGGCAATTTTAAGGAAATAGATAAATTAGCCCATTTAGAAAAAAACTCTCCTCCTCAGATACTCCCGATTCCATCTTGAACCCGTCACTGAAGACAGAAGTGTAGTGTCGTTGAAGAGTTCCCCCTCGTTTCAATCCTGCCTACTTGGAAAGATTGCCCTGGCACGAACCTCAAACTCCGGTTTGCGGATAGAATAAGCTGTCCCATGTTCGGAGAAATACGGTGCTAACAGCCCAAAAATACTACCATGTCCCTTGAGAGATTGCCTCCAGAAGCCAACCTCCCTTAACCTGATTGCACTTTGAGCAGCGATGCACGTAAAAGTCGGTGGGAAGGAAGTGCAAAACGACATTTCGGGCAGCATTTGGCCAAGTTCTATATGCTACGCTGATGCCAATATATGCAATCCTTGGGACCCACCCCAGTTTAGTGCTAGTAAAGCCCTTCCTAAGAGCTTCCCGCCAAACCAGGCTTCCATACGTTAATATAAGCAGAACCACTGCGTTGTACATCTAAAGCACGAAATGTGGCTTGAATTTCATTTTTTGCCGAACATAGATTTGCAGTAGTAGAAAGCTATAATGGCCTTCTTTACCCGATTCTTAATGAGTAGCTTCCAATGGAGTTTGGAGTCAAGAGTCACTCCAAGATACTTAACTTCAGATGAGAGCGGGAGAACGTGATTGTTTAATTTGGGAAGTCGGAAGGGTGGAGGTTTATATATTCTGGTCTGGACTGAGTACAGCTTGAGTGACCTTTCCAAAATCTCAGCCATGACTGAGGGAAACCATTAGGACCACGTCATCGGCGGGTGCTACTACCTTTGCCCTACCCCTATTTGAACGAGTTAGAACTTTATCAATAGCGAGAGAACACCACCCTGCGGTGTACCCCTATGCACGAATCTGGTGATTTTTACCCCTCCCACCACAGCTTTAATTTCCCTATAGCCTAGCAGGGATGAGCTCTAGAGACACATAGTCTGTCTAGTCTATTTAGTGAAGTGAAAATTGACTCAGCCATAATATTGTCTATGGCCATAAAGGCCGCCAAAATAAATTGTTTCCCTTCTAGAGATTTCGACACAGTCCCAACTACCTCATCTAACGCCGTTTCGGCAGATTCAGGTAGACATGCTGAGCTGGAGTTAATTTGGTGTGAGAGCGCTCTCCTATGTGATAGTCGATCAGTCTCTCGAACACCTTCAGAATAGAGGAGGTAAGACGTATAGGCCTGAATTCCTTAGCCAAGACGTGGCAGTCGTTGCAGCAGTAACTTTGCCCTGTCAGTGTAGTGTAATTACCGGGCGCCTTCGTCTAGCTCATCTAAAGGTAGGCCCAGGAAGCTTGGGGTCCAGAAGGAGAGGGATGTTAAATGAGTGGGTTTGGTAGGGCATGTGAAAAGGTGGTTAGTGTCGCGCGGGGTGCCTTCACATGCCGGACATGTGCTTAATATGTCGCTGTCGATTCTGGATAAGTAGGAGTTTAACCTGCTACAGTATCTAGAACGTAGTTGTGCCAAGGTTACGCGGCACTCTCGCGGAACTTGGAGCTCTTCGTCTGCGATGGGTGGTGGTTGGACTCCGCGGACGGCATTTGGGGATCGGGAGCTTAAGAAAGTGGTAAGGGTCTCCCGATCCAGTAGCTGTCGGTCTATTTTGTTCTGGATCTTGTCCGAGTAATTGGGGAAGTGCCTCCTGACATGCCTGGGAGGTGGCTCAGGCTCAAGCAGGTGTCTGCATGGGTGAGTCCTGCGGTAACACCCTAGCAGGAACTGCTTGCTGAGCAGTTTATTATGCTCCTTTACAGGTAGCAAATGAGTCTCTTTATGAAGATGTTGTAATAGTCATCAGTAGACATCCTGTCGCAGTCCTTATGGCAGTATTTGCCTGCCTTGAGAATGAAGACCTCCATGGTTTTCTGCTAGTTAGCAGAAAGGAGATTTAATGCCAAAAAGATCTTAGGACATGAACCACCAAGGTTTTAGACCAATGAATCATCACTGGCATGAAACCAGCAATACCTGAAGATTTCGATTGCCGAGTTGATTCCGTTGACAGCCAGAATAGATGTTTCGGGAATATCAGGTAACCCCTCCTGCCGACTTGTTTCATCCTTACAAGCTGGAGCAAAATAAATATCCGGAAAATTGGCATCAACAAGAATTTTTATAGACTCGTCGGTGGATTCAGCACGCTCCCCATTCTTCTCTCTTTTGACAAGAGTTTTACGTGAATGGTACTTGGAGAGGATCTTGTTCAGTCTTTCACGGATTCTATGGAATCGCAGTACTCTTTACAAGAGCTACTTTCAGGTGGAGGTAATTTCTGAAACGAATTATTTGGACTCATTCTATTAGGATGAAGTGTAAGAGCCTAAAGGGAGACTATGTCGCAAAATAAAAAAACGTTCACACGGCAATCGGTTATGCGATCTGGATTTAAATCCGATCAAGGACTGTCACTTCAGCAGCATTCCCCGTGGATGTATGGAGAATATTTATGATGCTAAAACAACAACAAAAATAAAAAGGTTTACCTCAAATGATCCAGTAGTTTTTATTTTTGCACGGACTTTTCAAAATACCCTCATATTTGGGTAGACTGTGTTAAGGGGTTATATAATTAGAAGGCCGAAGAAAAGCGAATTTTCCAGAATTTTTTCTGAGAAACCTTTTTTTATCGATCTAAAAATGTGTACACCTATTATGTTATCTTTTAACTGTATTTTAAGACTTAGTATTAGTAAAAGAACTTATTTGGAAAGGAGCTACAGCTGATTTTCGGGAGCTCCTCTCAAAAACGACGTTTTGCGGTAAACTACTATATCTCTGAACTGGATCCTCTGAAATTGAAAAACCAAACGGATTTCGTTAAAGTAATGTTAAATCTAGTATTTAGTCGAAGGATTAAAAGCAAAATAAATTTTTTTGATAAAATGGTGGTTATCAAAAAAAAAAAATCGATTTTTGACCAAAATTTCGACCTTAAATTGTTTATAAAAAAATATTTATCGGTGCGAAGAAATCTTCGATTAATTATTAAAGAATATATTTAATTACTAAAAAATGTATTTGATAAATAACTAAAAAATATATTTGAGACTAATCGGTTTAGCCGATTTCGAGTAATGTTGGTCACCGACTTTGAAAATACCATTTTGGGAAAAAACCAGCTTAAAGCTCCGGCCTTGTACTTTCAACCAGACTGAAACGCCTTTTCAAATTTGCATGTAACTTCGAAAATATTCAACGGAACGATATTAAGTTTTCTGTGTGAGTTCTTAAATATATGTACATTAAGAAATAATAAATAAAAAAAAATCGATTTTTTTTTAATTCTAACTGTATATAACCCCTCAAACTATAAAAGTCAAAGTTCTATAGAAAAAAGTTAGTTGTATTGGAAATGTAGTCTTTTATTACTGCCAGTGGCAACAGTAACAAGATCTTACGACTTATTGGGTCTCACAGACCAATGCGCGGTTTTAGGAAGGTTAGGAATCACACTTCCAGTATTTTTGTGGAGTTTATTTTAACTTCTCTTTATTAATTATGATAATTACATATACAGTTAATTTCTGATCATGCCTTCGTATAAAATGTGATATAAAATTTGCAAACATTAACATTAAAATCTTACAAAACAATCGAGCTTAAGCTAAATTAAAAAAAATGGACGGACCAACCTGTGCAAATACAATTGATAATTTTTGTTTCACGATAAACAACAATGGAATGAATATTTCTTTGAAAGTTGTGAAAATCTTGGTTTAGATATCAACCGGCCAATTGTATATATGTCGACTACGAGTTACATTTTTACTTTATAGGCTTACATTCTAATTAACTTCGTTGAACTCTAAAAGTAGTTCTCTTTTTTGTATTGTACATAAAATATATGTATGTGGAAATGTTAAGGCACTGTGTTCAATGTTCTGAATGCTTGTTATTACAAATACTTCGAGCTCTTAGTTAAGTTTTGATGATTATTCAAATTTAACACATACGGAATGTGTAGTTACGCCTCATATACTGCGCTATAAATTTATATGTATTTGTGTAGGTGTATAAGTAAATCTAATAAGTTTGGACGGTACACATTTTCACTGACATAGTCATAGTTCGTAGTTGCGAAAAATTAAAAAAAAAAAATATGCATCATTGCCTAATAGCCTGTTAGCCCACCGGCATGGTGGAGACGGTACTATGTGGTGTTGTTGGACGCGAACCAGCCAAGGAATTGGCAGCCGATGCGTGTAAAGAAGCCATCGTACCCATCTGTAATGTACGCAAATATTACATTCCTGTTACCGTTTCAATTTAAAATCCAGCATCTAGCTTACCCGCAAATGTGCCAAATCTTCCAATTTCGTCAAATTGGTCAACTCAAGGAATAATGAGTAGACTACACACCAACCGTAGAAGCAAACAACCAATGCGACACTCCACAGCAGCACCATAATAATATTATAGGCGAAGATCAAATCGTTGACTATGGCAAAGAAAATGAGTGCCAATGAACGCCAGATTGTGAAAATGGCAAATGTGTTCAACCATGGCAGTATCTTGCGCTCATACTCCTGTGGACAGCAAAATACTTCAATTATAGCATATTGGAACACTTTGTAAAACAAATCTTTGAAAAAATCGTTATGTGTAAAACCAAAAGCGTAATGTATGAGAAATGTGAAAGAAAAAGTGAATAAGTCGTACCGGTATGAAAACGAAGCGATTTCGTTTCTTTCCTTTTTTAAGTAGCTTGTAGAATATTGTGAATGTTAGTAAATGAAGTGAAGTCAAAAGAAATCGTATCATATATTATAAATTAGATAAAGCGAATAACCATGAATGAAAGAAAAGTAATATGCAAAGCTAAATTGTGAGCCACCCATTGCTGTTATGGTTCGAACTACGCTAAGACTTTAGAGGCTTTAAGGAAACCTAATCGGCTTAGCTTACCTTTCTAAGTGCAATTACGAGCAAAATGCTGGTAAATAGTATGACTATTCCCAGTATAAGCGAGAATAACGCAAACACAATCAGCATATTTCGCACTGAAATAAATACGAAAAAATTAGTTTTATACCAAAATGAAGCAACACACTTTACAAACCATGTTTATTGCCGACATAAACAAATTCATACGAGATTATATAGTAGCCATAGTGAGTGGATCCAGGTGCTGCCATGGCTAGGCAGTAAATATCGAAAATAGAAGTGCCAATTGTGAAGAGTGCAAGAAACTGCAACGAAATACATAGCATTTTTAAACAATTTTCAAATAAATTTCAATAACTAAACTTACAATGGAAAATATGCCAATGAGCATTGAATTTTTCTGTATGTCTATGTATTGGTTGTTCTTCAATATAGGGCGCTGGTACCATGGCACAAGCACTGAACGCATAGAACGTGATTTGATCGAGTGCAGATTCGTTGAAGACCTAAACGCATAGAAATGTGAAATGTATATTTATATGTACAAAATTTATGAGCAATTGAAAGCGATTTTCGACTTCCACTAACCTCCCGGTTGTGTGTGAGTACACTGAATGGTTGGAACGATACGTGGACGGTGTCTTACGGCCATAATTCATGTTGAAGCCTTAGCAATGTAGTTGCACTAATTCTCTGCTTATGATTTTGAAGAAAATGCAAAAATTGTGTTAAAGATTTGTAGCTGCAAATAGAAAAACAAAACCAATTTGTTAATTTATTTGTTGTGAATTAGTAGCTTATTGTTTGGTGATTAACTTTGGGCGTCACCCCAAATTTGTGGGAGACGTCAAGGCAACTAACACTTGTCACAAAATATTCAAAGCAACTTCTGTATTAATAATTGTTGTCTATAACACATTTGAATTCATAAAGAATTTGATTAATGTTTTATATTCCAATTAACAATTTATTGTAAACAAAATAAATAATCTAAATCCAACCAAAAACAATGCTGTTGATGAAAAGTGCGCTCCCCAAAATGTGAATAATTGCCTTTTGACAAGTGTCAAATACTGTTTTAATCGTAATCGAGTGAATAATCGATATGTGTTTGATGCAATTGGGGAAGTGCTGTTAAATTTTCTTATGGTAGTAGCCCGGTGTGACGGGTTCAAAAAATCAATTATTTTTAACATTTTTCGGAAGAAAAACATCTTAAAAATATACTATAAAAATTTTAGACAGAAATTTTAATTAGTTTTAAAGTTATAGCTAAAATAAGAGAGCGCGCCGTAGTGTGTATGAAAGCGTGTTTCACGCCAACAGGAGCTTGTTGTCGAAACTTTAAACGCGTTTTTCTCAAAACCATGTTTTTGAAATTTCGGGGAATCACTGACTCAAAACTATTCAACCGATTTGGCTAAAAATTGAACCCGTTATTCTAGACACATATATCTAGATCCCGGACCTTTAAAACATTTAATTTTTTAATAATAAACTATTTAATTTAAACAATTCATGAAGAAAAAATTAGATTTTGAGAACTTTTTTCACAACTCCGCCATTTTGTTTTTGTGTTTTTATTTTTATGTATATTTTAGGTTCGGGACCTAAAATAAAGTTCACAGAATAATAATCTCTTTGAACTTTTTATTTCAGATGACTTTAGAAGGCTGTGTGTTTCCCCGAACCAACTCATCTTTTTTTTAAGGACTCCACTTTGACGTCAAAAATTTTAAATAAATTAATATAAAATTAACTTAAATTTATTTATTTTTTATATACATCAAAACACCAATAAAAACATGTAAAAACTTTAAAACGATCGCATTTTATTTTCTTTTTAAAAAAGATTCATGAAAAAACGTCGAAATTTCGTTCGTTACACCGGATTACTACCTTATATGATTTTTCCATCATATTTAGTCAATTTACATTAAATAATATAGAGTCAAAGCAGCTAGCGCCCTTTTTTACTTTTACTCTTATAATAATAATTATTATTAGGCGGAGCTCCTCTTCCTGTTTGTGGTGAGCGTTTAAATGTTTTCCCACAAGTAGGGGGACCTACACTTTTAAGTATTCGCAAACAACTCCATCTCTGAGACAAATTACACAGCAAACGACAAAGCGGACCCATGTACGAGCTGCAGATGAGGTAGTATCCACACAAGCACCATCTAGAAAAGATAAAGAAGTCCCTAAAACTATTATCAGTGGCAAAAGGCAGTCATGGCAACGGCAGAAGAAAAGATATGCTGTTCACTAGACAGGGCTAGTTTACTGGGGCGGCAGCCATTGGTCGGGAAAAACCCGAATCATTCCGGTAACGTAGAACCGGCTGCCATTAGAAGGCATGTGGAGGCAACCCGCACGACATTAACCACCTTTTTACATGCCCCTTAAAATCGACTCATCTAGCACCTCTCTCCCTCTGGACCCATCCCGTCGAAACAGCATGTTTCCTGGGCCTACCTTTAGATGAGCGAGACGAAGACGACCGGTGATATGCCCGACACTGGCGGGGCTACTATTACTATTAACAAACAAAAAGAAGCAAAGAAAGCAGCAGGAGAATGAATAACGGTAAATACACGGCAGCGCACAAAGAGTAATGGTGCTCACACTCACCATCGTGCCAGCTGATACGGGCGTACGTTTACATTGGTGAGTGTGATGGTGCTAAGCCTGCTCGCCCCGACGCTATTTTCAGAAGCACATTCGCCTGTGCAGACATCTTAAAGACATCTTAAAAAATGAGAACTCTCTGAAAGAGATGAACAGGCAGGTTCAAAAAATCCGAAAAACTGCGAATGGTGATCTGCTTTTCCAGCTGAATAAGCATTCAGATGGGAATACGGTGAAACTGCAAGCAGCGGTGCACCTAGCTCTCTCAGGAAATGTGTAGGTTAAATCGCTAAGAAAAGAATCACTCCTTGAGATCCACGATATTGTCAAAGTAACTATGTTTGAAGAGGTTTGCTTAGCACTAAACTTCCTCCTCCTCAACAGCAAATGTTTCACCACCTTCTAAGGCAGCCAAAAAACTATTAGAAGTGGGTAAAGTTCGTATTGGCTGGAATTTTCGCAGGTTACGTATATTCGAATTTCGATTTTTTTTGTGGCGATATGTGGTCACGTTATACGCAATTTGCGGGAAGCAATCCACCAGAAACGCCTGGATTTGTGAAAGAACAAAAATTGGCTCTTGCAACACGATAACGCCCCTCCTTACACATCGTTGATTGTGCGCGACTTTTTTGCCAAAAACAACACACTAATGATGCCATGTGATAAAGATGGCATCGAAGGAGGAGTTGAACAAGAAAAAAATGATTTTTTGAAGTGCTTCGAAGATTGGAAAAAACGTTGGCACAAGTGCATAATATCTCATGGCGATTACTTTGAAGGGCACAAAATAGATATTAATTAATAAATCTGTAATTTTTGGAATAACACAAAATTCGGGATACTTTTTGAACACACCTCGTAGATGCTATTTTAAATGCCTAGATTTTGGGCATATATCCAGAAATTGTATGAGCAGAACCGACTTCAAAGGCGTATGCTTTAAATGCGGAGAAGAAGGGCATGTAGCGAAAACATGCAAAAGCCCTCCAAAGTGTCTTTTATGTGTAAGAAGATGAGCCAACTGCGCTCCAAAAGATAAGACGGCTATGAGATTACTACAACTCAATCTCAATCATTGCGAAGTCGCAAACAAACCGATTCAAAACTTCTGTCACGTCAGCCCATCCTCTGACTCTGTCAAATTCTCTGAGAGCCGGTTACCGACCTGATATTGTCCGCAGCATTAAATATCTTTTGAGTCGATTTCACGTAGCGAAACGGTCTAAGCTCATAATCGTCTAACTTATATAACGGTAGATCCAGGAAACGTGTCCTTTCGACAGGTTAGGTCCAGAGAGAGAGGGGTGCTAGGTGGATGGTTTTAAGAGGGTATGTGAATAAGTGATCATATATATTGAGTATGTGGCGGTCGATTCCGGATAAATAAGAGTTTAACCTGCTACAATGTCCAGACCGTATTTGAAGCAAAGTTACGTGGGTTTCACGAGGCAGCTGCCCAGTAGTTGCAGTTGTGTTTGGTCCTGGAGTCGAGGAGATGTTTTTTCGTGATTCGACTGGGACGCGATTCAGGCTCTCACAAATGTCCGCAGGAGGATTCCTACGGTAACACCCAAACAGAAATTGCGTGTTCAGCATTTTGTTGTGCTCCCGGACCGGGAGCATGGCCGGTTACTTCAGTTGTACTGCTGTAAAATTCATGCAAAATGCTTTATGAGTTGTAACGACCAACTAAAACTTTGAGAGTATTTTTTAATTTTCTTACAACCGTTAGTTTAGTATACATCTCGAAGGGTAAACCAAAGAGCGTAAATGAGAAGTATTTACGTTATTTGAGAGGCCCTTGCACAACGTTGATTTATGAAATGTGGCAACATTTATTCACAGCTGATCGCATAGATTGCATTTAAATTTCTTCATTTCTATATTTTGGTTTTTATTCCTTTGCATATATTTTTTGTTCACAAATTGGCCAAAACAAATGGACTAAGTGAATATAAATGAAGTGCAACAAGGATAGCGTATCCCAAACATACGCAATAATTTGATTCGTCCAACATGTCCCTACCCCGTATCACCGACTACGACCTGCTGGAAAAGCTTGGGGTTGGCAGCTACTCAACGGTCTACAAAGCGCGCCACAAGAAGAACCGCAGTTTTCATGCCATCAAGATTGTCGAAATGTCGACGTTGTCGAACAGTTCACGCGAGAATTTGATTACCGAGATACGACTACTGCGTTCGCTTAACCACAAATATATTGTGACGCTGGAGGATTTCTTTTGGGATGATAAGTGCGTGAACGAACATTTATACAGCTCGATATCATTTGTAATACTCTCAATTATCATTATTCTCAACAGAAATATTTACATTGTGCTGGAATTTTGCAATGCTGGTAATCTATCTGCCTTCATACGTTCAAAGAAGGCGCTACCAGAGTCCACATGCCGCTACTTTCTACGTCAATTGGCAGCTGCTGTGCAATATATGCGCGCTAATGATGTTTGCCACTTTGACTTGAAACCACAAAATTTATTGTTGACCCGCAATTCGAATGTTGTTTTAAAAGTGGCCGATTTTGGGTGAGTTCCTAACTATACGCCGGAAACCGGTCGTTTATTGAGCTACCGTATCATTACAGCTTTGCGCAACATTTAAAATTGGGGGAAATAAATCAACAGCTGAAAGGTTCGCCACTCTACATGGCACCAGAAATCGTACGCAAACATCAATATGATGCTAAAGCCGATTTGTGGAGCATCGGGGTGATCTTATATGAATGTCTTTTTGGCAAAGCGCCATACACGTCGAAGAGTATCGAAGAGCTTTTACAGCGTATACGTAACGCCGAGAAGATAACCATACCGACGAATGCAAGCATTAGCAATGAGTGCCATGATCTACTTTGCCGTTTACTGGAACACGATCCTGCCAAGCGTATTTCATTTGATTCCTTTTTTGCACATCCATTCATTGATCTCAAAACGCTGCCATCAGAGCATGTATATAATTTCACATTTTTCTTTATTGGTTTTACTTTAGTTATTGCTCCAATTCCTGTAATTTGTTTTCTTAGACCTTACAAAAAGCTGCAGAGCTCGTTACCAAAGCCGTCGAATACGATGGAAAACAAAATTACAAAGAGGCTTATTATCTATATTGCAGTGCGCTGCAATATTTTGTGCCACTAATTACCGAGGAAGCAGATGCCAGCAAGCGCTTGGCGCTACGTAATCGTGCACTTACCTACCTCAAACGCGCTGAAGAAATCAAAAATGTTCTAATCGATGCTGAATACAAGGCGGCTGCAGCTAAAGAGCAACGAAATCGCCAGGGCCAGTCTGCGCAGCAAGACCAACTGCCGTGCAGCTCAACGCCACATGCCGCAACACAGCTACAACCCAGCATAGCAGAAGTGTTGGAGCCGGATGTGCGGTACAAGCAGTTGTGTTAGTATTGCTTTTTTATTTTTACTAAGCACGCAAATTACTTAACAGTAATTATATATTTTGCATTAAATTAAATAGTTGCGCTCTCACACTCGAGCCCACAGTTAAAAAGTGCTCTGGAAATTGGACGTCAAGGCGAGCTTTATTTGTATGAAAAAAAGTTTAAAGCAGCACTGGAAGCGTACACCTCGGCCTTGGGCATGTTGGTGCCGTTCACAAATAATGAACCAAAGGGCGAGCGCAGAAATTTGCTTTTACAACAGGTTCGCAGTTTTTTTATGCAATGCGCAAGAAAAGTAAAAAAAAATATTTTTCTAATTTATTTGCAGTTGGAGATTTGGATGAAGGAGGCTGAGAGCATTAAAAGCATTCTATCTGCTAAGGAAATGGTTGATGAGCAGAAATTACCATCGGTGCGCCATTGTTCAATACAGTAGTTTTTTGTTTTTGGAAAAAAAAAATCTCGTTGAGTTTTTGAATTCCGTCGCGTGACACTAGCCGGCGCAAGCTGTAACAAGCGCATTGATATTGATTAAATCAAATTTAATTAACGCATAGTGTTCATGCTTTTTCCGTAGCTTTATACAATAAATTATTAAATATATTAAAGTGTAGACAAATATGTATGTCAAATAGACACAGTCTGTAGGTATGTACTGTTTGCAGTAGTAAAAGAAAATAAAATTAGATATTTGAAAAACATTTTATAATAAGGTCAAGCAATGATGCGCAGGCTCGACCACATTTACACGAATTACACTAATAATAAACACTTACGCGCATATTTATATTCACGGGCATTGTTTAAACAGAAAATGCAATATATGTACATCTTGGTACTGTGATGTAGAGCAAATATATATCTATGATTTGTTGGCTTTTTACTTTAAAAGTAAAAACACACACCATTGTAATTGTCGATCTCGTTTATGTAGAGTTTCTGTGTAGCATAGTTTTAGCATATGGGACATATTTCTGTCAGTGTTACGATAATACTTTCTTGTTACTTTGTGCTGTTTATTGTATTGAAATCATACCATAAAGTATTTAGTTATTCTTCATGCTTGTTATTTAATAAAGTTTCATTTGCGTACTCAACAGCGCAGCTGCTTCACCAACACATTCCATGCAAATCGCCCACAAACACAGAGGTTTTCATATACACACAACTTTTTACTTTACGGCTTATGTTCTTTGATTTTGATTTTCACATTTTATGTAAACATATTAGAATATAGAAATATATTTACGCTTTTATGGAAGTAACTTTGAAATACATTTTAAACAACTTCAAATACTTAGTTTCATTCATGCAGTGCTTGTGGGGTCTAGATTACGCTTTACTGTGCGCGATTATGCGAGTATTTGCTTCTTAATAAAGGAACTGGGTCTGGATGTGCTGAGTAGAGGACACAAACGGCCATGAGGTCGAAGTGCAAACCTCGTTGAAAATCTATCTATCTATTTTCCCTTCAAACCTCTGCCAGTACAAATGATGTTGCCTCTGTTTTCCTTAGGGACCCCGGAGCTTGGTGATTTTTTAAGAGCTATAGAAAAGTTTTTCAAAAAAACACACGTAAAACTCAGAAAAATGCATGCAATTTTTATTTAAATCGATAGTACAGTCCATATAATTTAACGTTTGAAGATTATTTCATGCAAATGTTGACCGCGACTGCGCTTCAAATGGTCCATCCGCTTAGTCCAATTTTGGCATCATCATCATCTTTTGGCTCTACAGCTCTTTGTGAGCTTTGGCCTGCTGCACGTGGGACCTCCATACGTCTCGAACGCTTGCGACTTTTTTCCAGTTCGTTATACTAAGTTTCTTGATGTCGTCCTCTAGTTCGTCGGTCCATCTTGTTCTCGGCCTTCCTCTTGCTCTAGTGTTGAACACTCTGGCTTCTACGATTTTCTTCTGCGCCCTTGTATCGTCCATTCTTGTAATGTGACCCAGCCATCTTAACCGATGCGCTTTGATGAAACGTATAACATTTTCACCCTTTATCAGTTGATCCAGCTCGTCGTTCCATTTGATTGCTCTGAACATTCTTCTGAGTACTTTTCGTTCGAAGGTTTGCAGTTTTGTTTTATCTGCTTCAATGTCCACGATTCAGCTGCATAGCGTAATACTGGTCTAATGATGGTTTTATACAGAGTCAATTTGCATTGTCTATTTAGTAGTTTTGATTTGAATAGTTTCGTTAACGACGCATACGATCTGTTCGCTGCTAGAATTCTTTCATCGATGGTGAGGCTCATTGAATTGTCTCTACTCAGTTTGAAGCCTAAATAGGTAAAGGATTCAACGATTTCAAAAGAAAAATCGCCAATTTTCAGTTTGCCTGATGTTGGTTTATTTTGTCTGGACATCATCATATATTTCGTCTTATCTTCGTTGATTTTAAGACCAATTTTACTAGCAGCAATTTCAATATCAGCGAAGGTTTTGGTTAGGGCGTGGATATTTTTGCTGACAATTGCTATGTCATCTGCGAATGCGAATAATTGGGTAGTTCTGTTTAAAATATGTCCAGTCCTTTTTGCGTCACTTATTTCATCGATGGCACAGCATAGCATCAGGTTGAAGATTGTTGATGAGAGCGTATCCCCTTGTCTTACTCCAGTTTTAATTCTGAAGGGGTCGGATTTTTTATCTTGTATTACTTGCATTACTTTAGATATAGTTTCTTTCAGAGTCATCATCACTATTCTGGTTAGTTTTTCTGGGATTTTGCATTTATGAAATATTTGGGGGATCGCCCTCCTGTTGATGCTACCGAAAGCTTGCTTGAAATCAACAAACAGCAAGTGCAGCTCAAAATTATTCTGAAAACATTTCTCCATGGACTGTTTGAGAGAAAAAATGTGGTCTATTGTTGAACTTCCAGGTCGAAATCCGCATTGATACTCTGGAAGTACTCTTTCCGAGTGGCCTATAAGCCTTTTGTTAACAATTCTAGTGAAGATTTTATACGTTGTGTTGAGTAGGGAAATCCCGCGATAGTTTTTGCAGTTTAATTTATCGCCTTTCTTGTGAATGGGGAGTATTATTGATGTGTTCTAGTCGCCTGGCAGTGTTTCATTGTTCCAGATCAATGTGGTCAGGTGATGCATTCTTTCAATGAAACTAGTACTTGCGTTTTTTTTTTGCATACTCTTTCCAATGCTTCGGCCGGTATCTCACATATAAATGCTTTAATGTTGTCTTCCAATGCGTTAATTGAAGCAGGCTTGTCTGAATAGACATGAGCTTTAACATAGCCCCACAAAAAATAATCTAAAGGCGTTATACGATCTGGGTGGCCAATTGACAGGTCCCGAACGTGAAATAAAATGTTCGCCGAACTCGCCTCTCAACAAGTCCATTGTTACGCGTGCTGTGTGACATGTGGCACCGTCTTGCTGAAAATACATGTCATGCAAGTTAAGCTCTTGCATTTTGGGCAAAAACAAGTTGGATATCATTTCACGGTAGCACTCACCATTCACAGTCACGTTACGATTCGCAGCATCTTTGAAGAAGTACGGTCCAATGATACCTCCAGCCCATAAACCGCACCAAAAAAAAATAATTGGCGCGTACACTTCTGTTAGGTGTTTGGCCGAGCTCCTCCTCCTATTTGTGGTGTGCATGTTGATGTTGTTCCACAAATGGAGGGACCTACAGTTTCAAGCCGACTCCGAACGGCAGATATTTTTATGAGGAGCTTTTTCATGGCAGAAATACACTCGGAGGTTTGCCGTTGCCTGCCGATTAGAAAAATGTTTTTATTAATTTTGCTTTCACCGAGATTCGAACCAACGACCTCTCTGTGAATTCCGAATGGTAATCACACACATACCCATTCGGCTACGGCGGCCGCCAAAATCACCCGTTACTTAACATAAAATAGGCAACAGTCAGCCTTTTCGTAGTTGTAGCAAAAATGGAAAAACCCTACCTACTATATATTCGGGAACTTGAAAATTTTTCCCATCGAGGTCATCAAATGTAAGCTTTAGAAACGTGATATTTTGACTAGGTTAGGTTAGGTTATGGTGGTGGTCGGTCTGCACGACCAACTTACTTAGACCTTACCGGTTCATTGTGATACCACTGTGCTACATGGGAACCTCATTTATCTGCCTTCGTGGAACCATTTTGTACCTCTTATGAAACGTAGTATTGATCCCAACCCCAGCCAGACAGTTCTATAAGAGAATTAATAAAGTATTTACCTTGACAACCTGCTCTGATTTTAGCTAGGGCTGGACAATTGCAAAGGAAGTGCACGACTGTTTCTTCCTCTTCCTCATCTCTGCAACTTCTGCAATACTCATGGGAGAAAACTCCTAGTCTCGAGGAATGCCGGTTAAACAAGCCACGACCTTCGAGATATTGTCTCTTGTTCAGTATGTGTAGCTCTGCTAGTAGGCACGGCGTAGACCGGGTGCTAATAAATTGGATTCGTTGGCTGCTGGCCCAAAGAATCGTTTCGTTGCGAGCAGAGGAATATCTGCTGGCGTCATCCGGGGTTAATAGGGAGTCTACGCACAAGCATATGCGGACGATGTTGCTTGTTTGGTAACAGGTCCTTCGCTTATGAACATATGTGCTTTTCCGACTACTTCAGGCCCGGCATTAGAGGCTCTGATTGGTTTACCAGCACTTGATACTTTCATCCAAGGAAAGGCCTTGAAGGCCATCTGGAGGCTGAAACACAATGGGAACTGGTACGGCTCCTGTCCGGCATTGGAACACAGAGAAGGCATGTGTCTGCAGCGGCAGTCAAGCTGCGCTTATGGCAGCTACATCAGAGGTAGTCAAGTCCTGTATATCCAGGCGGAACTATGTCGGTAGACATAATAGCCTGATGCTAACATGGGTCCCGGGACACGTGGGTATCGCGGGAAACGAGACCTCTGACTCGATAGCTAAGATGGGCTCTAAGGCCAACTTCTTTGGCGCAGAGCCCGTTTTGCCACTGCCTTCTGTGGCCGTCACGGCCACGGTTAGCAAATGGGTAACTACCACCCACAAGCGACCTTGGCAGGCTGAGAGAGGCTGCAGATGGACTAAACTGATGTTACCTGTCATGTCCGATCGACTGTCGCAAACCCTTCTGTCATTAAGCAGAGGGGAGTGCAGACGGCTGGTTGGATTGATGCCGGGCCACTTTCTATGGGCGAAGCACATGGAAAGGTTGGGCATCTCAGACAGTGTACTCTGCCCAGCTTGTGAAGAGGAGAATGAGACGGCGGACCACTTCCTGTGTGTCTGCCCCGCCTTCGCTCGAATGAGGTTTGAGGTCTTTGGCACTAATGTGTTAAGAAGCGACCATCTTTTCTCCTTGGCACCACAAGATCTACTCAGGTTTCTTCGGATATCGGGTAGATTTATAGAAAATTAAAAGGGGAATCCAAGTGTAGTAACGGGTGGGCCATATAGCGTTTGCTTTTTCAACCACCTATTTTTTTGAGAATGGTAACACAAATGACATGTCAAATGTGTTCATAATTTATTTAAAGGTTTGACATTTACGAAATGGTACGCTGTACGCTTGAACAAAATTGGGAAATATTGAAAACCTATTTCCAAAGTGGTGAGTCTTCTTCTTCTTTTCTGATTTTCAGATCAGTGGCTACGTCAATAAGCAAAATTGTCGGATTTGGGGCTCAGAAAATCCACTCGTTACTGTAGAGAAGCAAATGCATCCACAACGAGTCACTGTTTGGTGCGGTTTTTGGTCTGGCGGCATTATCGGGCCATTTTTTTTTTCGAAAATGAGCGAGGAGCCGCGGTTACAGTAAATGGCAGTACATGCTCAACGAATTGTTTCCAAAAATTGAAGAGGATGACATGAACGACATTTGGTTTCAACAGGACGGTGCAACTTGTCACACTGCCAAGGTTATACTCGATATTTTGGCTACCGTTTTTGAAAACCGAATAATCAGCCGAAATTCCGATATCAGTTGGGGTCCTCGGAGCTGTGATTTAAGCCCGTTGGACTTTTTTTTGTGGGGAGCCGTTAAGGGCAAATGCGATGCGAACCATCCAGAGACGATTGATGCTTTAAAACACGAAATCGAAGTTGCCATTCATGAAATTGGAGCCCAAACAATCGAAAATGTGCTTAAAAATTGGGTTGATCGAATGGCCTACTGTAAAGCCAGTCTTGGCAGTCATTTGAACGATATTATTTTTCATTCATAAATGACAATGTTCAATCTTCAAAATAAAAATAAAAGTTTAAAAAAATATTGATTAGTTTTGTTTTATAGCCGATTCAAAAAGCAAATTTTACATGGCCCACCCTATCCAATGGACTTAATTAATGTCTGAGTGCTGCACTTGCTAGTTGTCCCGACAAAAAAAAAAGCTTATACAGTGCATGGTTCTAACTTCTGCGAAATTCGCAGTCGCCAGCACACATATGTTAAAAGATCTTCTATAGAAACTTTCTCTTACTCATTCCAAGAGCCGCATTCTTCGGATGTAGTCATCGTCCAAGCATCTGTGCCATGATGAGAGGCTTATGAAGTATGTATTTTGTCACCGAGAGAGGATTTTACTTAATTGTCTACTTAGCATTAAGTGGTACTTGACGGCTGGAGAGGTTCTCCGCTGGGTTGTAAGGCATACATTATTATCGGTGTTTATGCTGGTTCCCAAATAAACGAAGTCGCTTACTGCCTCAGATGTATCAACAATGACAATGTCGCGTTTTCGTTTATGTGAGAATTTTTTGTACAGAAGCTATGTATTTTTGCCAACGAGATATCAATCAGGTGCTATGTTCGTATGTAATATTTTACTTATATATACTTGTACATAAATATTACAAATCAAAAGTTCTGCGTGCGTACTTCAATGATTGCACTGATTGTGGTAAAATACTTTTATGAAATATTGTAATTTACTGTTTCCAGATATGTGTCTTATCACCCATTTAGCCATTCTCCAGGTTTTTCTAAGCCTTGCGGTAAAACCTTTTGGGTTCGATGGCTTATCTTACATTTCAATGCACATAAAAGTGGAACGCATACACGTATGGTATTTACAATGATTTGGCTAATATTTATTATGCGACTAATCTAAGGTAGATTCTACATCTTATCATAATCCTCTGATTTCAATTACAATACATTTTGATTATAAAAAGACGTAGTTTTGCTAAATTCATTCAGTCTTTCATTTGATTTCTATTCCACGTGCCGAAATGTGGACTAAATACGCGTTAGTGTTGTTCGCCTTGGTGGGCGTGGCGTATTGCTATCCTCAAGGACGTGTCGTCAATGGCACTGACACTGTGATTGAAAATTTCCCATTTATGGTGTGTCTAAAATTCGAAGAAAATGTGTACCCATAAAATTTAAACGCGCATTTCGCTTTTTTGTCTTTAAGGTGTCACTGCGCGGTTCAACTGGCTCGCATTCGTGCGGCTCCAGTATTATTGCACCGCGTTGGATACTCACCGCCGCTCATTGTGTTTATGGCGCCAAAGCATCGAGCATCAGCATTCAATTTGCCTCGACAGAGCTTAATGCAAATAGTGCAAATGTGGCGAAGGTGAAACGTATCATAGTGCATGAAAACTATTCGAGCACGGATATCACAAATGACGTTGCCTTGTTGGAGTTGAGTGGTCAATTGGTGTACAACTACAAAACTATTGCACCCGTAACGTTGCCGGAACAGAATTTTGAGATACCACAAACTACGGAAGGTGTTCCCGGTGTATTGGCTGGTTGGGGACGGAATTATGTAAGTTTTTCACAAATTTTATAATACCAATCAGTTTGACAAATTCGAAATCATTTGCAGACCGGCGGCCCTGTTCAGACAATTCTTCAGGAAGTCGCATTGAAGATTTACTCAGATGAGCAGTGCATTTCACTTCACAATAACGAGACTACTGTTGACAACATTTGCGGTGGCGTAGATGAGGGTTGGAAGGGTCAGTGCAATGGTGACTCCGGCGGTCCTCTGCTCTATAAGGGTAATATTCAATTGGGCATTGTGTCTTGGAGTATCAAGCCGTGCACTACACCACCATACCCAGGTGTGTACACTAAAGTGTCTCACTATGTCGACTGGATTAAGGAAAATTGTGAATCATGTGTTTGAGTAGTGATTTCTTATAACTAAAATAAAAATAAGTTTCTCTGCGAAAAGTAAACAGGGAAGTGTGCAAATTTTCGGCTTAGCTGGAAAAATACATGTGGAAAATGGTCCCTTGTATGCTTATCTGTAGTTTGGATTTTCAAAGTGTGCTGAGTATTCAACACGGCTGATGGCATCTGTGCTTTACACCAAGTTTGCACTAATCCAATACTATAAAATAATATTTATGGTATTTATGAAGTATGAGAATAAGTCCCACAACTAATGGGCTGTGTTAAGCAGTGAAAGTTAGATAATTTCCTTTATCTGGGATCCGGAGTCGCTGTTGTTACCTTCTAAGGAAGCACACCATTTCGATTATCTGACCTCCACAGCTCGACGATTCAACATTATTTAAGGTATTGAACAATTTAAGTTGCTCTCAAACACTGAGTTCGTTTACTTTTCCCTAAACCTGCGCTTAACTGTCGATGAATTGCGGCGGAGGTGGTTCAATAGCAGATATATACCCTTCCTTATACTGTTATCAATATGGTTTCCAATTGAAGTAAATACTAATATACTTATTTATTTATTTATTCATTAAGCCAATGAGCTCAATATAAAAAACTCATCTGGGCTAGGATGTACATATTTTAGATGTTAGTAAAAATAAGAGAAAAATTAACCTAAGCTACTTATAATAGGGATTCAAAGAATCAATGAAGTCATCTTTTCACGCTGAAAAATCAATCTCTATATATTTTGAGATGCTATAGAACTCGATTAAGGCTTAAAGTTAATAAAATCACTCGAGCATGCAGAGGCCTAAGAAGACCAACATAGAAATGCTCTGAACAACGAAGGGATGTAGTGGAAATATTAATGAAAATCCTCTCAAGGAGCGCGGAACAATAAACATCACCACGCCACATATGAAAGACGCAAGGTGGGGAAATTATTTATGGTGAGTAATCGTGTCCACCAGCGTTCGGAATAATTTTATTTATCGATCACGAATTTCGAAGTTGTGTGAGATTCATATAGGAACTTTGTTTGTGGTATTTCGGGACATGGAAAAATCGCTGTAATTCACACTTATTTTCAAAGTCGCACATTGAACTGTTGACCTTTGCGGTGAGCTCATTTTTTATTCACCGTAAAGGCTATTCCATTCATCGTAATGGCTATTGGCGGTCGCCGTAGCCGAATGGCTTGGTGCGTGACTACCATTCGGAATTCAGAGAGAACGTAGGTTCGAATCTCGGTGAAATACCAAAATGAAGAAAAAGTTCTTTCTAATAGTGGTCGCCCCTCGGCAGGCAATGGCAAACCTCCGAGTGTATTTCTGCCATTAAAAAGCTCCCCATAAAAATATCAGCCGTTCGGAGTCGGCTTGAAACTGTAGGTCCTTCCATTTGTGGAACAACATCAAGACGCACACCACAAATAGGAGGAGGAGCTCGGCCAAACACCCAAAAAGGATGTATATAAATATGAATTACATTGTGGTAAAATAAAATAAAATAAATTGAAATATAATTGATTAAAATTATAACATAATAAGACATAAATGATCGTTACATAGCATAACAGAACATAACATAACATAACTTAAAATTATATAAAGTTTAAATTATATAAAAGAAATAAATAAAATTATATTGTAACATATGTTATGTTACTTAATTATCATAATATAACATAGCATAACATAACACAACTAATATATTAACACAAAAATATATAAATATAACACAATTGATAAATATATAAATAAATATATGTACAAAATAAAATTTATTAAAATAAAATTGAATAAAATTATAACATAATAACTGGTGCGATAACTGCTTACGCGGTTTTGGCTGAGTTTAACAAAGCGCGCCAGTAGTTTTTGTTTGGTACTAACCAACGCCAGTCGGAAACACCAAGTGAAGTCAAGTCCTCCACCTGATCTTACCTACGTATCATACATAGATGAGACTTTACTCTTCCTCTGCTAATGTCAGCTGGTACCACATCGAATACTTTCGTAACGTAATGTAACTAATATAACATAACTTAAAAATATATAAAGTTAAATTATGATAAAATAAATTAATAGAACATTGTGACATAACACAACTTAAAAAAATTAAAAATTTAATCAGCATAACATATCATAAAATAACAGAACATAACATATAATAATATTTTACAACGTAAAATAACTTAAAAATATATAAAGTAAAATTAGCTTATGATGAAACAAAATAAAATAAATTTAATTAAAATTGAGAAAAGTTGTAACATAATACAGCACAAACTATCATAACATAACATAACACCACTTAACATAACATAACATAACATAACATAACATAACATAACATAACATAACATAACATAACATAACATAACATAACATAACATAACATAACATAACATAACATAACATAACATAACATAACATAACATAACATAACATAACATAACATAACATAACATAACATAACATAACATAACATAACATAACATAACATAACATAACATAACATAACATAACATAACATAACATAACATAACATAACATAACATAACATAACATAACATAACATAACATAACATAACATAACATAACATAACATAACATAACATAACATAACATAACATAACATAACATAACATAACATAACATAACATAACATAACATAACATAACATAACATAACATAACATAACATAACATAACATAACATAACATAACATAACATAACATAACATAACATAACATAACATAACATAACATAACATAACATAACATAACATAACATAACATAACATAACATAACATAACATAACATAACATAACATAACATAACATAACATAACATAACATAACATAACATAACATAACATAACATAACATAACATAACATAACATAACATAACGGCAAATTCGACTCTGGCGCTTGCAGGGTTCACGCCGCTGCATTTGAAGATAAAAGAAATTATGCAAATTGAAAGTGTGAAACTATCTGGAGTATATGATGAAACATTAAACGTTATGCTTGAACAACGTACTGCACCAAAAAATCAACTACATCCTCCCGAGCGTCAGTCTATACGTTTTGAAAGTATAGCATCACAACAGGAAGCTGACAATATTATCGACGCAAATGCGACCCACATCTATACTGATGGAAGCAAGTTTGAAACAGGCGCTTGTGAATCAGCTTTTGTCATTCATAAACAAGATGACGAGTGGACGTCACGTAAATTTAAATTACATGACACATGCACTGTCTTCCAGGCTGAAGCTCTAGCAATTGACGCTGCACTGAAGTGGGCTCAGAAAGAATTGAAAACGGAAAAACTAGTCATATATAGCGACAGTCGCTCTTGTTAGGAAGCTATCCAAAATCGGAGCAATCCTAATCCCTTAATAACATAAGTTCATCAGCACCTGCACCTTCTTCGCCAGGGACACAGAATTGACTTTTACTGGGTCAAATCACACATCGGTATTAAAGGAAACGAGGGCGCAGATGAGCAGGCAAAATAAGCTGCAAATCAAGGAGTTGATCGAGTATACACTGTATTTCCTTTAAGCTACGCTGTACGGCAAATTCGTCTTAAAATATGCGAGTCATGGCAACAGGAGTATGCCGACGATACCACTGGCTCCATTACGAAGACTTTCTTCCCAAATCTTGAAGATACGCAACTATACCGACAACTCTTTGGGATATCATTCGAATTGACACAGCTCTTTACGAGTACTGGCCATGGTTTCAATAAAGCATACTTGAAGCGATTCAAAATCATTGACGAAGACTGGTGCCCGTATGACCAACTCACTGTGCAGAGTATTCATCATCTTTTGCACGACTGTCCACGCTTTCACAATGCACGACAGAGACACGCAACATTCTGCGCATAATATGATATTCCAGCATTTAAGATTAAACAAATTTCAAAGTACCCTAGTTTGATAACATCATTCAATGATTTTGTCAAAAAAATTATCGATAATGAGATATTATGCACTTGTGCCAACGTTTTTTCCAATCTTCGAAGCACTTCAAAAAATCAGTTTTTTTTTATCTTGTTCAGCTCCTCCTTCGATGCCGTCTTTATTTCGGCAATCGTAGCGTAGCGTCGGCCTTTCGTGGACCTCTTCTGTTTCGGGATTAAGAAAAAGTCACAAAGGGCCAGATCTGAGGAATACGGTGGCTATGGCTTCATTAGTGTGTTGTTTTTGGCCAAAAAGTCGCGCAAAGTGCTCGCACGATGTGTGAGCAGGGGCGTTATCGTGATGCAATAGCCAATTTTTGTTCTTCCACAAATCCGGGCGTTTCTGGCGGAGTGCTTCTCGCAAATTGCGTATAACTTGCAGGTAATATTCTTTATTGACTGTACGCACGTATCCTGCGAAAATTTATAATTCGAGATACATACCTCGTATTTTAAAAAAAATATTTTGGAAGCAATGAATCCGCTATGTGGTGCTTTAGTCGAAATATTCCGAAAAAACAAATTTGTGGACCGTAATATTAATTACGTAAGAAGATATATTTTTGAACAAGCTAACTAACTCTGTGATAGAAGTATCTATTTATAAAAATTGAGAGCTGCATTTTATATTTCGCGCCTTTGGGATGAGCTGCAATTCGAAATTTCTCCCGAAAAGTTTGATATTTTTTAGCCTAAACTTAAATATAACGTTTTGACTTACGAGCTTCATTTGTTCTTCTTTCAGTGAGTTCAAGAACTTATCTCGCCCAAAAGATGAAATTAACTAGAGAAAATTTGCGTGCAATGATTTATTACGATTTTTGAAGTAGATTATTGAGACAGGAGAGCATTAACTGACTTCGACTTTCGATATCGTTGAAGTACAACACGACATTAAAAGCTGATATGACGGTCACGTCAACTCTTGCAAGATTAATTTTGTGAAAGCCATCCAAAAGTAGTTGTTGGGGTAGAAATAATCGATGCTGGGTGTCAATTGGTAATGTAAGATCATCATATGAAATATCGCGAGGCATCTTTGGGCATTAGTGGGATCGGCATACATTCAATTTTTCAATTCATTGCAATAAAATTTGGTTGTCAATAAGATTTGTTCTCCGGGGATATCGCATAAATATGCCCAAAGAATTATTTGTTTCGATTCTTCTTGGCGCCAGTTGAAAACACCAAGTGAAGCCAAGTGCTTCTCCGCCTGATCTTTGCAACGCAGAGGAGGCCTTCCGGTTCCTCTGTTACCCTAATAAATAATTTCAGACCCTTTCAGATCCGTAGCCGCTGGATCTTTATGCAAATAAAATTATATTATCAGTATTGCAATTTTTTCATTAATCAGTAAAAATTTACTGGCAATGCAAATTACGGAAGAGAGTAGAGAGAGCACTACCACGTTTCATGTGTGGACAAGGAAGGTATTCAATCTCTCACAACGTTGTCGACTGTCGCACAATAAGATCCATTAAGTCACATAAATGTCTTCAAATATTGGGAATGGGAGTAAGTTTCCGCCCCCGTAAAAGAGGTGTCGCTGCTGATTTTTGTATTCGCTCTAGTAATATACTGGTGATTTGAAGGAGTATATGTGAGGTCTCGATCGCAGTAGTTGACATTCGTTTGAATCCTAAAAATCCTCTTTAATCTGACGTCAAAAATGTCTTCGTTCGTCCCGAAAAAACAGCATTTGCGGGAACGGGAAGTCATGCTTCAATATTTCATTATTACCTTTAAAGAAAAGTGCAGTTGACACGTGTCGTATGTGGGAGTAATAAATATCGCGAGGGGGCACCGGGAAAAATCGAAAATACTGAACTATAACAATTATTAGATGAAGACGCATATCGAAAAAGTTGGAGCGTGCCAGGTGAATCAGGGCCCTCGACAGTGAACAAAAATATTCATGTTTCAAAGGTTATGTTGTGCATCTGGTGGAATCAGTAAGGTGTCACCTATTATGAACTCGTTAAACCATCTGAAACCATTACAGGCGATCGTTATCGGCTGCAGCTAATGCGTTTGAGCTCTCAAAGAAAAGCGTCTGGAATGTGACGGTAGACACGAAAAATTGATTTTGCTGCATGACGACGCCAGGCCACACATTCGTAAATTGGTCCAGAAATATTTAGAGGGACTGTATTGGGAAAGCTTGCCCCACCCGCCGTATTCCCCTGACATTGCACCTTCGGAAAGCGGTTCACTTCTTACGAGAGCATCGCAAACTGGCTCAATGAATTGATCGAGTCAAAAGAACTGGAATTTTTGGTTAGAGAAATCCGTGGGCTACCTAAAAGATGGAGTAAAGTTGTAGCTTCCACTGGCACATACTTCACATAATATCTTGTATAACTCGTAACTTTGGTTAAGAAAAAACGGAAACTTATTCCCATATCCATGATTTTTTTACAATTTCTATCCACTTACTTATCCAAGAACGTGGCTGTAAAGGACCTATGCTCCCTAACGGAAAAAAATATTGACACAATCAAAGTTTGAAGTTATGTCTGATCTTGAGGTCATTAGATTGTTTTCTGTCTGTTATAATTACAAGTGCCCATACATACTTTCTCCGAGCCTAACTTCGAATCGAACTATTTTTGTGTTGCAGGCAAGATTCGCTACCAAATACGTACATCTAACATTTCTAGGAAGCTCTATGTAAAAAAACTGCAACCGCCACCCAACTCCCGCTGCTATAAGATATAATAAAATGTTGTAAGAAAATGTAAATTTCCCAGTGTTGATGTAATGGGCTAACGGTACGGGAACCGTCTGAGTCTCTTCTTTGGGACTGTCACTTTCCATGTCTATCCCAGATGAGTGGCTCGGACGGTTCCTGTAGCTACCGTTCCTTGACGGTGACGCAGATTTATTTGAAACATTCCAAAGCCGCTACTGCACTACTAAGTAGAAGGCTTACCCAGCTGCACACATTACCCCACATAACAACAGTGCAAGAGCCCTGGGTCTTAAATAGGTTATTATATGACAGGAGTTCAAGTAGACCTAGGACCGGTCTTATAGTACCATCCCATCTCACTGTGACGGTTCTTGAGCAATTTTGTTGCCAAGACCTGGTAGCGGCTGAGGTGTATTACAGATTGCATCTGCTTATTTTCCTTACGATGCTCTGGGGAAGGCCACTAATCTCGTGAGGTTCTGTGACCGGCGCAATCTGGGCCTCATCCTATGTTGCGATGCTAATGCCCAGCATACAATCTGGGGCAGCAGCAAGTGCAATGGTCGGGGCTCTCGACTATTCGAGTTTATCGCGTCCTCTTGCCTAGACATACATAACAAGGGCTCACAGCCAACGTTTGTAACAGCTAGAAGGCAGGAGATGATTGATCTCACCCTAACAAACTCAAACCTTGGGTGGTCAATCAATAACTGGAGAATCCTTACCGAAGATTAGTGCTCGGACCACAGGTACATTGAGTTTCAGTGTGGCGAGGAGGCACAAATGCCATTGCCCTCTAGAAAGCCCAGAAACACAGACTGGCAGAAGTTAAGGGGAGCGTTGCGGGACCTTGACGTTGCGCCACCAAGACTTCGAAAAGAGCAGGCTATTGAGGCAGCTGTTGAGAAACTCAACGCTGCCCTAACTGAATGTTTTGAGTCAGCCTGTCCAATTCGACCTCTCCCTAACCGGACTCCCGTTCCTTGGTGGAATCGAGAGCTCCAGACGTTGAGGCGTGAGTCGAGAAAGCTTTTAAACCGGGCCTCCAAGACTAACCTTGCTCAGGATTGAATCTCTGAGTGACACGGCGAAATTGGTTAGGATCCTGAAAAGGATCCAACTGTAAAGCTGGGGTCACTTAGGAAATCTGGTGGCTCCTTTAAAGAGCGGTAAAGTGAGACACTCAGCTTGCTGATGGAATCTCACTTTCCTGGTAATCAGATAAGCGTCAGCCGGCAACAGCCCTTATTGATAGAGGAAGTTGTCAGAGCTGTTACGCCTTCTCGGCATGACTGGATCGTTGCCAGATCTGTGGTGAATGAGGCCGCCATTCGATTTGTCATCAAATCTTTTGGCGGCTACAAGTCGCTCGGACCAGATGGCATATATCTTGTCATGATGAAGGAAGGCCGTGACAGCAACCCTGAAGAAAATCGTCTTGGCAGGACGGGCACTGGCCTACATACCACGCTCTTGGAGGATGGTGAGGGCCGCTTTCATTCCCAAGGTTGGAAGAGACGACTACACCAGACTAGACCCATCAGCATGACTTCCTTAATGTTGAAAAGTCTTGAACGACTGGTGGAATTGCGCATACGTCAGAAGTCGCTGAAGGCTCACCCTCTGTCTCCATTTCAGCATGCCTATCAAAGTGGAAAATCCTGCGAGTCGCCACTGCAAAACTTTGTTGCTAGGGTAAAGCTGGCCATCGACAGGAGGGACTACGCTATGGGCATCTTTTTAGACATAGAGGGGGCGTTTGATAATGCCACTTTTGACAGTGTGTGTAGCTCTGCTAGTAGAACTTCATAACAAATATTTTTGTGGTACATTTTAACCTGTTATATGCCTCGGATTTGAGTATTTTTCCGGTTTCCAACAAAAGATACAAAAAGGAGCATCTTGTGGGGAGTTAGAGGGTTAAAATGCTCCACAGAAATGTTCGCCGTAGTTTTTAGCGTAGAACTGCTAAAGAAGTCATGTAACTGTAAAATGATTTGAAAAATGAACATAAAATGAATGAAATAAATCATGTAACTGTAAAACTATAAAGATCGCATAGCTTCCTATGCCAATTTATCATAAGAATGTGCAAAATGGTGAAATCTCTGACATCCCTTAAAAAGAAATTCAAATGTAAACTTTCAAATCGCACTTACAAGCAATTATTTTTGTTTTTTTCCCTCGACCAGAATTCATTTTCGGAACTTTGTTATTTCCGAAAAAGCTTAATTTTGTTGTATAGTGTACTATGTGAATTCAAATCATGCAATCAATGGTCTTTTATTATTTTTCGATAATGATTTCAACGACGCAAGGCTTGTATTTGTAATTTGTGCGACAGTATAAAAATGTTCACTATTTTATCGCTGCTGTGCTATCAATGCGCGGCAATAAAAATGTTAAAAAACCCATCATAATTGGTAGGAATTGTATAAATCACGTTAACACTTTTATTATTTTTAAGCGTCCGCTTCAATGTTTTCCTTAATCCAATTGATGTAATGCGAAACTTTAGTGTAAACTCCTGGATATGGATACACAGTGCACGGTTTGATGCTCCACGACACAATGCCCAATTGAATATGCCCATCATAGAGCAGAGGACCGCCGGAATCGCCACTGCATTGCCCCTTGCCACCCTCGTCTACGCCACCACAAATGTGATCGGTGGTGGTGCGGCCATTATGACGTTCAGTGCACTCCGCATCCGAGTAGATTTTCAAATCGACTTCTTGAATTACAGTTTGAACAGAACCACCGGTCTGTAGAATAAATTAAGCAACATTAAAAAAATATCTACTTCAGTGCAAAACAAAAAACAAGGCATATACTCACCTCATTGAGACCCCAGCCGGCCAGTATGCCGGGCTCACCCTCTGCCACCTGTGATATTTCAAAGCCCTGTTCAGGCAAAGTGACAGGCGCCAAGGTTTTGTAATTGAACACCAATTGGCCAGACAACTCCAATAAGGCGATATCATTTGCATATGCATCATTAGGACTGTAGCCCTCGTGCATTATGATGCGTTTCACTTTGGCCACATTTGCACTGCTTGCGCTGATCTCTGTCGAGGCGAATTGAATGCTGATCTGACTAGCTGTTCTGCCGTTGACACAATGGGCAGCGCTGAGTATCCAACGTGGCGCAATGATGGTAGAGCCGCACGAGTGTGAACCGGTCGAGCCACGCAAAGAGACCTTTTTGCGGAAGGAAGAGAGTAAAACTAAACCAAAAATTCACTAATTCATTTTATTTCCAACTAACCATAAATGGATAATTCTCTATGCTGGTGGAGGTGCCATTAACGACACGTCCTTGTGGATAACAGGACACTGTGCCCAAGAGGGCAGCGAAAATAACAACGAACCGAGTCCACATGACGGACGAAAATGCGTACAGGTTCTTTTAGTCGAACTGAATTGTGGTACTGTTTGAGTTCTCAGCAAATTCGCAGCATTTTATTAGCTCATCAGCGCTTAATCTAATCGCGGATTAGCCAGAAGGGATAACAGAAACGTGCACGATAAGCTTGACCCACGCGTATGGGCGATGTTTATGGCGCTTAATACGCAAATAAGGTAGATTGGCATATTAAGGAAGATATTTTTTTCGTTCTTGTTTAACATTTATGAAATCAATCACGGCACTGCTGCGTCGGCAAAATATTTCATTTACTTTCGAGCAGATGTTCTACACAAATTAAATGGCAAATTAGGTGGGGTAGAAGAAAGATATTTAATGCTTCTTCTTCGTCTTCAAAAGTTCTCAACTTCTTCAAAATTTCTTAAATTTCTAAAATCTTTACTAATATTTCAACTATTTTCAATTAACTTCGGGTTCCAATCGGGCACATATGTCACAGGCTGATCAAAAAGTAAGAAAGCAAAAATATAGTGTGAATTTATAAATGAAAATACTCACCGGATTTATATTAACAACTCAAAGATGGACAATGGCACTGGGTCGGGAGTGGACTCCCAAACCTGTGTAGCGTCTTTCAAGCTGAGATCTATGCTACAGACGAAGCAGCAACAATGATGAGACTAATGGACTTATCTCTGGACCTGGACGCAGGGTGAGTAAGTAAGTGTCCTTCTTAGGACGCCGTCTTGGCCCTCTACCTCGAAGCAATGCGGAAGCAGTCCCGGGGTGGAGGGAAAACTCCAAGAGAAGAGGAGGGATATTTTTAGTAGGGAGGGCTCTGAGCTTAACCTTCAGCGAGGGGTAGATGAAATAAGCATTCCTCTAAACGACCTGCGTTTGACTTAAGCGTAATCGCGAAAACCAATAGAAGGGGCTCTGACTACTTACTACAGGGTCCCCAAAATATGCTGGGCAAAACTGAATCTTAAAAGGACAAAATGTCTGCTCTGATTCAACAAATCAGCTACCAACAACCTCATAGATGTGCACTGCACTAATGGCAACCTAACCAGTGGAATGGGTGAACCTCACAAAGACTTCTGCAGGAGTTGTGGAGATGAGGAAGAAATTGAGTGGGTAAAACCTTCCCTGCGAATGTCCTTCAAAGAAGCCGTGGCAAATATCTTGGCGATTATTTCTTTGAAGGATTAGGAAATTTGCAAAATGTCCCACTGGAACGACTAATTACCTTCTTAAAAAAATCTAAGTGGCTTAAGCAACTTAGTTTAGGGGATGGATGTAGGTATCACAATGGACCTTAGCGTCACTGAGTGTCTTTTCCTAGACAACCTAACCTAACTTAAATGATAGTAGGTTTTTATTCAATAAAATGTACAAAAACTCCAGCTTTTTCGCATCAATCTCTCCATCCGCAAGCTGGGTTTGGAGAATTGTGTTAGGGGTATCATTCCGAGCAGGCAAGGTTGGAAAGAGAGCAGAGTCGGCACGGATATAGATACCTCTGTTTTTACTGACTGATCCAAGATGGAGTCTGGAGTGGGAGCGGGGGTTTACTCTAAATCAGCCAGCATTTCGATCTCCTTTAAACTGCCGGAAACAAGCAGCGTTTTTCAAGCAGAGGTCTTCGCGATCAAGCATGCAAAATGCTTAGGTATCGCTGTTGGGAGGGAGACATTCATATTTTTTCCCGATAGTCAAGCTCCGATCAAGGCCCTGTCATCGCCGTATAGCAGCTCTCTTCTGGTGAACTCCTGTAAGGAGAATCTCAAACGTCTCGAACGTGCAGGAAACATTTCCCTTATCTGGGTTCCTGGGCGCACGAATATAGAGGGAAATGAAATTGCCGATGAGCTTGCCAAGAAGCGGTCGACACAACCGGTCCCCTTCTCTGACATCGGTGTCCCCTTGACCGTTGTTAAAGGGAAACTACACAATTTCTTTCTAAAAAACAGCGCACGATAGATGGAGGTCTTTCTCTTCGTGTGCTATTTCGATAACACTGTGGCCTCAATACGATAGAAACGAAACGCTTAAGGGGATGGGAGTCCCCCGCCATTCAATTTCCAAACTCATTGCGGTGTTCACTGGTCACTGGGTGATCGGTACTCATGCGGAGAAGCTTGGAATTCCGTACAACCCCTATTGCAAAAGCTGTACTTATGAAAATGATCTCTCCTCAAGAACAATATATCGCAAAGCTCGTCATTTTTTTGGTGGAAATAATCGTCCAAATGAGTCGACAATTCAAAGGTTGGTGAAAAAATATGAAGGAACTGGTTCTGTAGAGTATAGAAAATGAACTGGGCGTTCTGTTGAGAATATTTTGCTGCTGTAGCGCAAAGTGTGGCTGAACAATCTTCAACATCGACATCTCGTCGTTCTCAACATTTAAGTGATGTAATTTTTGACATATAATTCTTAGGAGCCGTTTTTGTGAGAGATCCTAAATACGTATTTATTTTATTTATTAATTATTTTCAACCAACCTGTAGCTCCACACACAATAATCTTAATGTCATTAAAATGCTTTGAATAGTCGTAGATGATAAATCATATTGGCTAATAAATCAATATATGTACAGACCTGCTTTGATACCATTTTATACGCCCATGTAAAGTAAAATATGACTTCTGTACAAAAAGTATCCGAAGTACCAGTCAATTATTTATTTATATTATAGCTGGCGATTTTTTTTAGCTGCATGAGATCATCGATATCAACAATCATAAGATTTGATAGATGAAAACGGCCAACTGTGTTAAAATTTCGGGTCAGTAAGATTTAGCAAGTCATCGAGAATCGTTTAACGCCAGAACAATGCTTCCAAATTATCTAAATTTACTTTTCAAAAAAAATAAATAAATCTGTTTGCGAAGTTCATAGAGTAAAGTGTTGAAGAAGACGCCAAAATGTCGATTCGTCGTCCTTCTCTACTTGTGGGCCTTTGCTCTTCGATTACGTCGAAAATTTTACAAAAGGCTCTTACAGGGTTTAATTGAAAAGTATTGAGCCTTCCCGCGCGGAGCGTCTGCCAAGCGATCAACCGAATCGGCTGGTGGGGGAAAATGATCGTTGGACCTTCCCCTTCCACTAGAAACCGGTCCCAGTTCGCTGGCAACAGCGGTGCAGTCAACATCGCTCCGCGCGTGAAAGCTGTTTTAAAAGTGTGTTAGGATTTTGCAGTGGCGAAAATGCAGCGATGGTTGGAGCAGCGTTACTTGATCAAATTTTGCGTAAAGCTAAACAAGACGAGTACCGAAACCATTGGGCTACTCAAGGAGACTTACGGGGACCAATCTCTGTCCAGTGCCCAGGTAAAACGGCACACGAGCCAGTCGCCACGACCCAAGAAGGCGCGCATGTCGAAATCCAAGGTCAAAACTATGCTGATCATTTTTTTCGACTCTCGAGGCATCGTCCACAAGGAGTTTATACCTATAGGAAGCACTGCAAACGCGGCATTTTACAAAGAAGTGCTCCTTCGGCTGAAATACCGCGTCTCCCGGGTTCGGTCCGACCTCGTCAACAATTGGACCCTTCATCACGACAATGCGCCGGCACACACCGCCTTCCTCTGCACCTTTGCATTGGCCAATATGGGGGTTCCGGTGCTTCCCCACCTTCCCTACAGCCCAGACCTGCCCCCTCCGGACTTCTTTTTGTTCCCGCGCCTAAAAAGAAGCCTGAAGGGGAGGCGTTTCGACTCCATCGAGGCGATCCAAAAAACTGTGACAGCCGAATTGAACGCGATTCCGGCGGATGAGTTTAAAAAATGTTTCCTGCAGTGGAAGGACCGCTACCAGCGGTGTATTGACGCTCAAGGGAAGAATATTAGTTGTATAAGCCAAAGGGTTTAATAAAACTGCTTAAAAAAAATAAGGCTTATTACTTTTCAATCAAACCCTGTAGAATACGCAAATGAAGCAAGTTTTTGGTGATTGGTCTCATTTAGATTTATTATTCAGTTTTATTGAGAAAAGTAGTCAAAAACTGGCCAGACCGAATGGACCATGTAACTCGTAGCCGTGGTGGACATATTCCGGATCTCATATCCAAAAAAACAAATGCCACGAAATTATCTACCAGATTACAATAAAAAAAATAATTCCAACAATATTTTTGTTTTGTATTCTCACTTTAAGTTATCTAGCTCTTAAAAAACACCCCATATTAAATGCCCCTCTCACAAAGTGATCCTTATTTACATAGCACACAAAAATTGTTGTCTAATTAGAATTGTATCCATATGTGAGTCCTTTTTCTGTGAGTCCATGTAAGATTAAGTAAAATAAATTATTGCCATCAAACAATATAATTAAAGATGGATGGAGCAATGTGAAAAACCACAAAACGCGTCATCTAATCTAAATAGAACCAGAATTTATTCGACGTATGCAAATACGAGGTGAGTTCAAAAAGTATTGCGAATTTTGAATTTTCGGAGGATACGTATATTCGAATTTCGATTTTTTTGTGGCGATATGTTGGTGCTCATGTCTCTCACTCATGCCGACGGATTCGGCCACTTTGAATGTTCAGTTAATTGTTGACAGCTGCTTTGCTTGCACGTGTTTCCGCTCGTCTTCGATTTTTACCTATTTAAAAAGAAGGATCAAAGAACCTATATTGAATTCAAATTTTGTGTGAACTACTAAATTAAGTGCGCGGATGCATTCCAAATGTTGACTGTGTCATACGGAGAAGCTACTTTGGACCAAAGCAACGTTTATCGGTGGTACGAAATGTTCTCAGAAGGCCGACGAAAAGCATGCCGGAGGCCCGAGCACTTCGACAACAGACGAAAATATTGATGAAGTGAAGAAAATGGTATTGGCCAATCGTCGAATCACCGTTAGAGAAGTTGCTGAGGACCTAGACACATCGATTGGCTTGTGTCATTCGATTTTTTTCAATGATTTGGGCATGAGACGAGTCGCCGCAAAATTCGTACCAAAACTGCTCAATTTCGACCAAAAGCAGCACCGCATGAACATTGCTAATGAGATTTTAGACTCTGTCCGCTACGATCCAAATTCGCTCCAGAGGTTCATAACTGATGACGAATCGTGGGTTTATGGTTATGACGTGGAAACCAAAGCTCAATCACCTCAATGGAAGCTGCTGCACGAACCAATACCGAAAAAAGCGCGTCAAGTTCGGTCGAATGTAAAAGTTTTGCTTACCGTTTTCTTTGATTGCAGTGGTGTTGTTCATCATGAGTTCTTGCCACATGGTAAAACGGTCAATAAGGAATATTACCTGCAAGTTATACGCAATTTGCGCAAAGAAATTTGCCAGAAACGCCCGCATTTGTGGAAGAAGAAAAATTGGCCCTTGCATCACGATAACGCCCCTGCTCACACATCGTTGCTTGTGCGTGACTTTTTGGTCAAAAACAACACACTAATGAAGCCTCAGAACAGGCCCCTGTGATTTCTTCTTATTCCCGAAACTGAAGAGACCCATGAAAGGACGACGCTACGCTATGATTGACGAGATAAAGGCGGCAGCGAAGGAGGAGCTGAACAAGATAAAAAAAAGATTTTTTGAAGTGCTTCGAAGCTTGGAAAAAACGTCGACTTAGCCAGTCAATTTTTTTTAAACACAATTAAGATGCATTCGGGTTTCATATCTATCTAGAATGGGCTAACACCCAATAGGACAACATATATATCTAAGTGGTCGATATGAACTCCTGCATGTATTAAATCTATTTAGAGATGCGATTTTTTGAAATATATCGACTGCTGTGGGCGAAAAGTAAGGTGAATTTATTTGTCAAACTTCGCGGGGTTAAAATTTCGCTTTAGTTATTTTTTTCATGAGTTGGCAGCACTGTTAGTAACATCTGGGCCAACTTTTATGTAAATGTCATTATCAGTAAGATATTTACGCTTGTGTTTACCAAACGACCAAGAGTGCATTTTTCGATTTTTACAATGTCTGATTTGATTGAGCAGAGAAGTGCCATCAAATTTTGTTTGCGGAATGAAATTTCGGCTGCGGAAACGTTTAGCATGTTGCAGAAGGCATTTGGTGATTCGATCATATCGCAGAAAAATGTTTATAAGTGGTACCAAGCCTTCAAAGAGGGTCGAGAACATGTTGATGACTTGGAGCGCTCCGGACGACCATCGACGTCAACAGATGACCAACACGTCAATAAAGTGAAGGAGTTAGTGCTCAAAAATCGTCGGTTGACTGTTAAAGACCTTACTGATATGATCGGAATATCAGAAGGATCTGTGAAAACCATTTTGAAAGACCATTTGGGCCTACGAAAAGTCAAATCTCGTTTGGTACCGAAAACTCTCAATTTCTTGGAAAAAAGTCGTCGCGTTGATGTGTGTGAAACAATGCTTTCAGACTATCAGGACAAGCTCAAATGCATCATTACGGGAGATGAGACTTGGATTTATGCTTACGACCCTGAAACAACCGACCAATCAAGCGAATATCGTGCTAAAGGCGAGGCCAGACCGAAAAGAGCACGTCAAAGTCGTTCAAAAATAAAGGTCATGATGACAGTTTTTTTTTCGATTTTCGTGGTGTGGTGCACTATGAATTCCTTCCACCTGGCCAAACTGTTAATAAGGAATATTATTTGAGCGTTATGCGTCGTTTACGTGAAGCAATTCGTCTAAAAAGACCAGAATTATGGGCCAACAACTCTTGGTTTATGTATCACGATAATGCACCGTCTCATACTGCACTCGTTCTTCGTGACCATTTCGCCAAAAATTCCACGCATTTCGTTCCGCAACCACCGTATTCACCTCCGTGGCTCCGTGTGACTTCTGGCTATTCCCGAAACTCAAGAGACCCCTCCGGGGAACGCGTTTCGAGTCGATTGAGGAGATAAAAGCTGAATCGAAGAAGATGCTGATGGCTATACCGGAAATGGACTATTTGGCATGTTTCGGGGATTGGAAAAATCGTTGGCATAAGTGTATTTCATCGAGAGGGGATTATTTTGAAGGGGATGAAATTGATTTACAAGAATAAGTAAAGAGTTTTCATTGTACAACCAAATTAACCTTACTTTTTGCCCACAGGTATGTATATAATTGGCGCGTACACCCCTTTTGGGTGTTTGGCCGAGCTCCTCCTTCTATTTGTGGTGTGCATAGAGGGATTAATCTTACGCCACCTATAAATCTAATATTGTGCTTTCTGGAATTCCCCAGTTTTCAAAGACAAGATTTGGAAAAATAATAAAGTCATTTTTGATTGTAAATAACTATTTTTACTTGTATATCTTTTCGAAAGTTCTACAATTTAAATGACTTGGTGAAACCAATTGTCTTGCCGCGCTGATCATTCCCTTGCTTTTAAAATCACTTGGCAGTCCCACCATGCATACACTCACCAACTCACATTCACACATGCACTCACACACAACCACACGTAAAACACAACGCACACCGTTAAATCACCACCACAACCACTCACTGTTTTACCCAAACTTAACTGTTATACCGCGCTACAGTGGCATTAAAACTGTTCACACTGACGACGCCATCATGTGGTCGCTACACCATCTCCGTCATTGCACGTGCATTCTTCGTTTTGTGTTTTGATTGGATACCTCGTGGTCCATGCAGCTCCACAAAACAAATCACTAACGTTCACGATCTCAACGCGAGCGGTTGTGCGTAGCGAACTAACGACGACACGGCGTATAAGTAATAGAAGAATACAACAAAAAGTGTATGAAATCAAGTGAGGTAAAGGAAGTGGATGTGGAAGTGAAAGCGTAGAAGAAGAATTGCCCGCTGAAAGAGAAAGAAGGGCGGAGCACATACTATGAAAAGTTCGTTAGAGTTTTGAAAAGTGCAATAAATGCTTTGGTGGTAGTGGAAGTGATGAATTTTTCTTGGTGGAGTTGTGAATATTAGCTTGATGTTGAATGGAAAGTGAAAGGAATTCTTGCACATTAAATGTCAATTCGAATTGAACAGCCATGCAGTGAAATTGTTTATGTAATGAGAAAAAAACAAACAAAAAAACAAAAACAACAATGAGAGAAAAACAAAAATTAAACAAATAGAAAAATAAAACCCTAAAACACAGAAAACTGGGGAAAAATTTAAGTGCCTTGACATCAGTATTGCAGTGACATAATTCCACTTAATTAGTGACTGACTTTGAGCGAATGGCAAACCGAAAACAAAAACAAAAAACAGAAAAATATTTCAAAATGATTGCCACATGGCGCTTGAGCATGCTTCATGTTGTTATTGTTATTCTCGATGCTGCTGCTTTTGCTGCTGTTAAACCAAATGTTGTGTCTATGTGCGCGTGTGTATGTGTGCGTGTGTGTTTGGAAAAGCATGTGCTTGGTGTGTTGCATAAATAATTACATTGACAAATAGTTACATTGCATAGCCTTGCAACTGCAGCCATCTCCCGCCGCTGTCCGTTGCCTGCCGCCGTCGTTGTGCTCCATAGCAAAAGCTGGTGCCGTCGCTATTTAATTATTTGTACTGCTGCAAAGGCGGCGGCATCATAGTAACACAGATGATGCATCAGCGGCAATAGTCAGGGTGATTGCACTGGAAGCAACAACAACCGCAACAGCACAGAATGATGTGAATGAATGGTATTTGTATAGAGATTTGTGTGCTTCGTTTCGCTTTTGCTACTTATTTCCTCTTTTCCACTTTATTGGTATTACATTCATGCATGTGTGTGTGTGTACGTGCGTATGTAGTGTGCAAGAATTCATGTTTGCGCCAATTGGTTGACTTTTCAAATTTTTCTTTGCTCAACTATTTGACTATGCGTTCTATCGTCGCCGAATGGCGTTTGTTTTGGCTGGATTTTTTTTGTCAGGCCGAAAGAATGCGGTCCAATTTATTAAGAAATTAAGAATGTGTGAAGCATGAAACAGTTTCAGCCCTTAGCGTAGGCTTTGAAACAATTAAAAGTGTACCTTGGTTAATGGTTTGGCTATTTGCTGCATGGCGTTCGACTGGGCGTATGACGAACTTTGACGCATTTGCGTGTGGTAGCTAAACATTAAAGGGGAGCTTCTAAAGGCTTCAAAAAACCGATTTTTTCGTGGTTTTTTGGGTAGGAAAGAAATATTCAATTGAAACGAAACTTTCAGGTTTTATTACTGTATCTTTCAACAGTCTTCTCAAATTTTTTCATTAAAATATATGTCATGTTATGCCTGGTACAAGCATTTTGCCGAGGAGCCTCGAGTGTGCATGTGTCGTGCGGCGGGAAAGATGCAGGTCGCAATTTTCATCTGAAACCAAAAACCCAAACATTTTTTTATTTTAGTATAGCATAGCTTCTAGTTAAACCAAGAAAATAAAACAAAATGTGAGAAATTCAAAAATTTTTCGCTAATTAAAAAAAAATTAATTTTTTTGGAAAAACAAATTCACTTTAGATTGTTCAAAAAGTGGGTTAATCATAACTTTCTTAAGGTTTTTTAGGTTCAACTGGAAGAGAATTTAATTCCGAATACAATCAATGTAATTTCGTTTCGATAGGACGTTTAACTTTTTCCCTATCTTTCCCGCCAATTAGGAAAAATCGTAAAAGTAAAAAACCGAGAAATCGCACTTCGAGCGATCCGGCCGCTCGTATACCTGCTCGACGCTTGCTCACAATTTCTTCTGTAACTCCAAAAATATTTTAATCTTGCTTCTGAAATTTTGAAAACACATTCTTGGATAGTTTGGGAAGACATTTATGCAAAAAAAAAAAACAAAGAAACCGATTTTTTGAAGTCTCTAAAGCAGGCTCCCCCCTTAACACTTATTTATTGTACAAACTGCATTGTCAAGTTTCGATTAAAATTTAAGTCGAATAAAAATTTATCTTTATTTTTTATTAAATTCTATAAAGTAAAGATTTCCATCACTAAAAAAAATTTCTTTCATTTAATAAAAAAATAATTATTAAAAAAAATTTATGATTCATTTTCCGCCACCTGGTTTAATTGGATATTTGTCGGACATTTGGCCAAGCTTCTCCTCCTATTTGTGGTATGTGCATAGATGTTTTTCCACAAGTGAAGTGACCACAATTTTATAGCACCTCTGAATGGCAGATGGATTTCATGAGGAATATTTTCATATCAGAAATACACTCGGAGGTTTTCATTGGACTTGTGCCAACGTTTTTTCCTATCTTCGAAGCACTTCAAAAAATCATTTTTTATCTTGTTCAGCTCCTCCTTCGATGGCGTTTTTATCTCGTCAATTGTAGCGTAGCGTCCCGTCTTTCATGGGCCTCTTTACTTTCGGGAAAAAGAAAAAGTCACAGGGGGCAAGATCTGATCATAAAATTTGAATTTGATACAGGTTCTTTGATCCATCTTTTTGAATAGGTAAAAATCGAAGATGAGCCGAAACACATGCAAGCAAAGCAGCTGTCAACAATTAACTGAATATTCAATATGGCAGAACTCGTCGGCATGACAGAGACACATTAGTACCAACATATCGGCACAAAAAAATCGAAATTCGAATATACGCAACCTGCAAAAATTCAAAATTCGCAATACTTTTTTAACACCCCTCGTATATATGCCTGGCAATGTTATTATAAATCACATTAAGTTTTTTATTGCATTGATTATCAGTATTAGCAAAGAGTTCACAGCCCTACAACTACGTTGGTAGCAAATAAGATGTCGCGATGAGCAGTCTTGTGGGCATTGTTGTTACGTGCTGTGTTAACTATTTATAAGAATCTCAGCATCCCATATACTTTACCTCATGTTAATGTTCTACTGAATCGTAGACAAAGGTTTTTAGCTACATCAACGTAAGGTATCGCCGATCTGTTTAATAAAATTTTGTCGTAAACATTGATGTGAAAATATTTTTTTTAAAAAATGTGACATATTTAGATTCAGGAACAGGCCATTGAGTCCCTGTTGAGGTTGCATACAAAGGTTTAATGAGGATTAGGGAAGCCCAATGGCAATTGAACATCATCAGCATATATCTGAATTTTATTGTGCTTCACCACCTTAGGCAGATCGTTATAAACAGTACGGGACCAAGAAACGATCCTTGAAGGACCCCGCTATATATGGTGAGGAAGCAATGTCTAACTATGCTGACTGTTTGCGATCGGCCAAAAAGATATGAACTGATTAAAATTGAAAAAAATACAGTAGCGTTTAATCACACGGCAGCTTGCGAACACAAACATTGAATATCGAATATATAAATCACGATAACTGTGAATATAGAGATAAAGGATTACCTGAAAGATAAAAGCAATGATTCAAAAATTTCGATGAAAATATTCGCAAGCTTAATATAACTAAGTCCTTCTGGCCTCGTTTGGATAAGAGGCGTTCGAGGGATATTCTGAGAATGACAAAATCTCATCTCTCAAATTTCGTGGGCATCCTCACGGGGCACTATCGGCGGGGTATACATGCCGTGAGACTCGGAATTACTTCGAGTCCTTTTTGCGTCAGCTGTATGGAGGATGAGGTGAAATCATCTCAGCACCTGCTCCTTAGCTGCCCAGCTCTTGCGGGACTAAGATTCAAGCATCTTGGTTCTCACTTCTTTTCTGCGCCCGCTGATATAGCAGGTCTTGATAACAAAAATCTGATGAACTTCATCAGCAGCATAAAGAGGCTAACGCAACCGCAGACTAGTCACTGTTCATAGTTCACAAACACTCAACCCTCCCTATCCGATCGTTCTATCGTCCTTTTTCCTTCACCTCTTTTTCCCCTCTTGCAATGGTATCACAAAGGATGAACCAAACTTCTTTCGTCCAAGTGGGCCCACTTTCTGGGCAACCATTACTACCTAACCTAACCTAATATAAAGATTAAGTAAAAAAAGATAAAGAATTGATTATTAAAAATTATTTTATATTATTTTTCTATTATTAAAAATTCTATAAATTTCACCCATTTCATAATAGTTGGCGCAAAATTAATCATCCAATTTTGTTTTAAAATAATTTTTTTTACTAAATATAAAAAAAAAATTTTAAGTGATCGAAATCTTTATTTTAAATTTACTTTAAAAATTCTATAAATTTCACTGATTTCAAAATAGGAGGCGCAAAATTAATCATCCAATTTTGTTTTTGAATAATTTTATTTACTAAATCCAAACCAAAAAAGAAAATATTTTGAGTGACGGAAATCTTTATTTTAAATTGACTTTAAAAATTCTATAAATTTCACAAATTTCAAAATAGGTGGCGCAAAATTAATCATCCAATTTTGTTTTTGAATAATTTTTTTTACTAAATACAAAACAAAAAAAAATATTTTAAGTGACAAAAATCTTTATTTTAAATTTACTTAAAAAATTCTATAAATTTCACTAATTTCAAAATAGGTGGCGCAAAATTAATCATCCATTTTTTTTTTGATTTTTTTTTACTAAATATAATACAAAGCAAAAAAAATATTTTGAGTGACGGAAATCTTTATTTTAAATTAAATTCTATAAATTTCACTCATTTCATAATAGGTGGCGCAAAATTAATCATCCAATTTTGTTTTTGAATAATTTTTTTTCTAAAGACAAAACAAAAAAAATATTTTGAGTAACGGACATCTTTATTTTGACCTTCTCTTTTGACCTGCTTATCTGTTTGTATGCTGCAGTTGTCTGTTTCACCAAAGTGATTAATTTCGCCCCACCTGGTACATGCACTAAAATTTCTAACCGGGCTATAGTTTCGGATGTTCACACAAAAGTTACTATTGCATACAATTTCTCAGGTTTATCATTAATGCCCATCTGGTTTAGATAAACTTTTGCATCATTTAAAAAAATATTTGCGCAAGCTTCTTTTCGCACATTTCCATTGCTAAAATTGTTGCAAATTTTAATTCCGAGTAAACTTTTTACTCAACGCGATGATGCCCCACACCATAAAAGTTATTTAGAATTAAGCAGAATAACTTTTTGCTATAAACAAATCCCAACACACACACACACATAGTATGCACGTAGTTGGCAAAACATTCATGCAAACAAGAAGAAACAAAAACATAAAGTACTTGTAAATATTATTTTGCCCCAAGCAGTTGCAGTAACAGTAAATTGTAGATTTTAAGTCTGAAACCATGTGCTTGTTAGGCGTGTTAGAATATTACAGTTCATAAAAACTGTTGAGTTACAGAGCGTGCATCGCATACATACACACATTTACATTTATGTGTGTTTTCGGAAGAGGCCCTTAGTTGTAGAGATTTGAAACGTTTTTCTTTTTAATCCGATAAATATCTTGAGAAGCCAGAGGCCAAAATTCAAATCAAATTCAAATTGGCGCTTACACCTTTTATTTGGTGTTTGCCCGAACTCCTCCTCCTAACACGTTTGTGGCGTGCGTCTTGTGTTGTTCCACAAGTACAGGGTGCCCCATCTTTTATGTTGGTATGAAAACATTGAATGACTTTGAAAAAAAAAAACTGATTTTTATAAGTGAGGTATTTTTATTTGGTTTGGTTATTTATAATTTATTAAAACTATTTTTTGAATACAATACCACTCAAGTGGCCACCTTTATTAGCAATCACAAACTGCGATCTTTTTTCTGCGTTTGCCACTACCTCGTCAAGCATTTCGGGTTTTATAACGTTGATTTCGGCACGAATGTTTGCCTTAAGCTGGTCAATAGTCTGCGGCTTATTAGCGTAAGCCTTACTTTTCAGATAACCCTACAAAAAGAAGTCTAGGGGGGTTAAGTCAGGTGATCTTGGCGGGCCTCTTTTTGACACTATACGTCCTGAAAATTTTCGTTGCAGAAATTCAATTGTAGCATTCGCAGTGTGGCGCCATCTTATTGAAACCATTAACCGTCTAAACCTTTCTTACGCATTTGCGGGCAGACATAATGAGCCAACATCCAGCGATATCGGTTTCCATCGACCGTTTCGTTTTAAAAATATGACCCAATGAAGGTGCTTGCAATAGCGTTTCATGGGTCTCGCATGGATTCTCAGTTCCCCAAATGCGGCAATTTTGTTTATTCACGCTGCCAGAGAGGTTAAAATGTGCCTCGTCAGTCATTAAAATTTGCTACCAAAAATTGGGTTCAGTGTCAACATGAAAGCGACTTTTTGGACGTATTCCAAGCGAGGTGAATGGTCTGTCGGCAATATACTTTATGTCAATTGCACTTCATACGGAACAAATTTAAATCATTCTTTAAAATGCGCCGCATTGTGGTTTCACTGACGCCAAAATGCTGAGCGCGACGACAATACGACACTGTTGGCTCCTGGGCAACGCTCTCTCTTACTGTTTCAACAAGTTCATTGGGACGTCTTGGTCGTTGATGAATGGCATGTTGACGATCTCCTAATGTCCCGTGCGCAAGAAAACGACGAATAGTATTGTCAGACGGTGCCTATTTGTCGCGATACTTTTTGCGATATGCGCGTTGAGTTGGAACAATAGAACGACTACTTTCGATGTATAGCGTCACTGTTTCAGCGCGTTGTTTCAGTGTAAAGCGATCCATGGTTGAAATTGTACTGAATTGGCGTATCGAAAACATTTATTTTAAAGTCGATCGGTTGGTAAATGACAAAGTTATTCAGCGTTTACATACCAACATAAAAGATGGCGCACCCTGTATTTATATATTATATATATGTTTTATATTCAGCCAAATCTTCCTAGAAAAATTGTGGTTATTTTACTAGAATTATAAAATTAAAAAATAAAAAAAAAAAATATTTTTTTAAATAAAATTTTTAAAAATTGTATTATCGGAATGAGAATAATGTGCATTTTGGTGGTACTTTCAATTCGATCCAGCTGATGTAAGTCCTAATGCTTTTAGGGAATATTTTTGCGGAAGCCTTTAGATATAATAGATTTTATGATTCCGTTGGAAACATTTTTTTGGTATCTGAGTGATGCACTCGAATACACCTACGTCTTCTATTCAGCATTTGGTCGAGTTTCTCTTTCAACTCATGTGCTTCTATAAGTGGAGGGAACTACAGTTTTATGCCGTAATCAAATGGTTTAAGCAGCATTTACGGTATAACTCTTCAACTGTAACTTCTTCCGATTGGCGCAGTAACTGCGTCGCGAACACAAAAATAGCAGTACCAAAAAAATGTTAGATTTTTCAAAAAATATTTCATCTATGATGTGATTAGAAGGTTTTTATTTATTTTTGGTAATATTATTCTCTTCTTTAACCGAACAGATTTGTATTTAAATAAATTTTATAATGAAACATCAAACTTTTTATAACAAAATTTAGGGTGAACATTAAAATAGCAGTGGTCATATGAATAACGCATTCTGAACAAGTCTCAAGAAAAACTGCATTGACAAAGTTTGCAGATACAAAGTTGTAACTAATATTTAGTTGAATTTCCTAAATTTTTTATTAATTTACTTCGAAATCTTCAGCCACGTATCTTTAACCAATTCCCAAAGTTGCTGATTGCAGGACGCTTAAAGATCTGGGGATTTCTTACGGAACTCATGTAAAGAAGCCTGGACTTCCATATAGCCACCAGTGCAGAAGCTGTGGGGATCTTGCAGATCTTCTTTGCAAATGTTCGGGTTTAGCAGCTAGGCGCTTGAGGTTTCTTAGTGTGCCTTTTGGTGATAGCCTGTGGCAGTTCTCCAGCCAACATCACGTTTCTCTGAAGGTCCATAGCATGACAATGCTCTCAGAAAAAAAGTGCTTGAGATTTAATGTAGAACAAATTATGTAACTTAGATGTTTTGATAAAAGCTGCGATCGGGATGTTGCAGATGTGTGAATCACCAACATATTAACTGAACATTGGCCACAATTGTCTAAAAAACGTAGCCCAGTTCTACTAGTGCGCGGATTAAAGTGGAAATGCGAAAATAAGACACCCCTAATACTCGTATCCATTTATAACTGACTGTAAACTTTCTGTTGCCTACGAAAACTGCAAGAAAATAGTTGCTATGTTAAACTTCACACATTTTAAGTGGCATTTCTCTAAGTACCTTGAAATGGTCTAAAAGAAAGCAATGCCTTTGCTTCTTACTAAGAACATTTCGAGGTAGTTTGTGTAATGATTGGAATTTTACTTGGGTAGAAACGAAGAAAAAAGGAATACGCAAACTTTGTTTTTGGCCTTCTGAAAAAATGTGCAGAGTGTAAAGTTAGAGTAGATTGCGAAGGTAGGTTAAGTAAGCAAATGAAGTGTGAGGGATAACGAAAAAGCTGCAGCATAACTCTCTTATGGTATTTTTATGCCTTGAAGGTGCATTGTTTCATTTACTTACGTGTAAGGAAATTTAAGAAAGAGTGCAAAAAAAGGAGTTACAGAAATATTACCAAGGCATGCATCACAGCCTGTGGTGCTTTGTAGAGCGATAAAGACTGTGCCCAACAAGATGATGGCTCCGGAAATACTAGGCACCATATTAGACTGGGTAAATGATGTAGATTACAGTATCAATTATGACAGTAAAACTGCCATATTAAGTAAATAGTAAATAAATAAAGGGATAAGGGATAAACAAATCACTAGCATTGACTGCATTGGGGTATTGATGAAGAAGATAGTTTTCAGAAATACTACGTACTACGAGTACAACCCAGATTCTTAGACAAATAGTCCCACAAGCTCAACTCATTTCCTTGCAAACGAATTTCTCATTATCCTCATCATCATCATACCATTTGCAGTTCGGCTAAGCCAGTGTTTCCCTTACAATATCTCTCCGTACGTCTCTGTTCATTGCATCACTCCTTCTAGCATTATTCATCGTGGTCTTCTTGGATATCATAAACCCATTTTCTTGGAGGTGGTCCGCGTTTTCTACTCCCATCACATAAAAGCAGTCGTTCCCTTTAACCTGTCGTTCACTTTAAGTAGAAGCCCAAACCATCGTAACCTCTGTGCCTTAGCAAAGCACACAATGTTTTTGCCCGTTATTAGTTGTTACTATATATCATCAGCTTCCTTTACTTCCTCCCTATCCTCGTTCTGTACTTTGGTAAGCAAGCAAAAATGTTTACATAAAAGAATGATTATCGAGGAAAATATATTTCGACTTAACACTAATGAGCCCATTATTTGAGCGGGTTTAGTAACCACGTTTATCTCAAAAAGTAGTTGACTCGGCCATTCGGTTTGCAATATTTTGGTGGCATAATTTAGCAATGAGGGGAGAGTTTGATTTAATCATAAAATTTGGATAAGTAAGAGCCAATGCGGTGCAAAGCACATCAAAGATTGAATTTTTCGTGATGAAATGGTGGTCTGAGAGTTTCGTGCAACTTTGCTTCTTTAGAAAGCCGGTAAAGCATCAGAAGTATGTCTGAGCTGTGAACAAAATATTTTCTGTGGGAACATTTCTGAACACTGATTTTGGGAACAAATTTCTGCGATTTTGAAAAGTTATTTAATAGCAAGATTCTGCGTGCTAACTTGCCAGAAGATACATAGATTTTAGTCGTATAAATCCCAAAATTAGTGAAATCCGTCACCAGCCAATGCGCCAAGGTGCAACTGGATATCGGCTGGCCAGCCTGAGAGGCCAGATGACGACAACTTCCAAGAGTCTAATTGCTAGTCCAAATAAATATTACAAAATATACAATGACGACAAATAGTCGAAGTGTTGCATTTGTAGAGAAATGCAAATGAGAAATATGACAGTCCTTGGCTGGATATAAATCCAGGTCGTTTCGGTAACGTAGAACCGACTGGCGTGGAAACTGTGCTTAATTGGTCGGCTGGTTTGCCACACATTCCTAGCGATGGATAGAACACCCCCTGCTAGTAGCGTAGGCCAGAGCGAGAAAATTATCCAGAACGGAAGAAATTAATTGTGTAATGGGTCGCAAAATTAATCATTCAATTTTGATTTTGAATAATTTTTTTAGTAAAAAAAAAAATTATTATTAAAAAAAAATAAACAAACAAAAAATATTTTGAGTTATGAAAATATTTTTCTTGACCTTTACGCGCACCGTTTGTCTGTTTGTATAATGCAGCTATCTACTTCACAGGTGGCAAATATGATTGACTTATGACGCAATTTGCAAAAGTTATGAATATTCCCATAAGATGAATAATTTTGCGTCTCCTTGTATTTATTTCATCACAGACCTATGCATCTTATGATTCACCTTCAGTGGTTGCATAAACCAATTTTTTTTGCCTTGCTTTGCTATGTTCACTTTTATTATAAAAGTTTTGGTTTTTTTATCTGACATCTTCCGATTCTTCCTCAACCTGCGATTACAAATGGGAAGTAATGGGGTCCTTCGCGACCGCGCTCCATAGCGCGGTAAGGCCACAGTTGCTTTCGAAGGCGGCCAGGTGTTCAAGAGGTAAGCTTCGTGAGTGATGCACATGTTTTGATTCCTTGCGCCATTCAGTTCTCAGCGCGATTCCAAGCATGCCTTGACTTGGGAATTTGTTGGTGCGGTGCTTTTCATATAGATGATTAAAAGGTCCCCACATGCGCCATTTCGCGGTTAATCCCCATATCGAGCTTCCTTGTTAGTTTTCCGAGGGAGATTTAACCTCCACTTAAGACTCATCCCCGCGGCAAGGAGAGCAACGCGATAAGGACTATACCAATATAGTTCACTTTCTGACAAAAATAATATAAAACACAGTCTTGAATCCTCCAAAAAAAGTGCGTGTAGTGTAGTACACATAACTGAAGTGAAACCTTCAAGGCAGACAAAGAAAGAAGGAGAGACCCGAGAGGGAATGAGAGAGAGAGAGAAAGAATATATATCTAAATAAATTCACAACATTTGCAGAGAATACAAATAGACAAAATTAACAAAAAACGGAGAAGGATCGACTGGTGTAGGTAAACGCCGGACACAAACCGTAGCAACAACGCGCATTACCCGCACAAACGCAGCAATTCCAGGACCGCAGCAACGGCACAAATTACCGCAAGGCAATACCAATAAATCCGTCGCCGGGATGAATAGCACTTTATAGTACGCACAAGCACTAGCCAGGAAACGGAAATAAGCGCCAAAAAGTAGGCACAAAAAATTGGGACAAAAAAACGCCCCAAACAGTAGGCACCAAAAACATATTTCCTACAAGTTTGCATCATCAAACAAGCGCCAAAATTTAGGCAGTGTTATTTCTTACTAGAACTTAGCAACCACAAGGAAAAAATTAGGAAAAATAGCCTAAAGTGTATCTAAGATATATATAAGGTATAGCTCTCTCTCTCTCCTTTTCCTCTACGTTATATCTTTGTTCTCTCTCGCGGAACGAAAATGCTCAAAACGTTGCATGGTCTTGAAACTTTACTCTTCATTCTCGCTCGTCCATCGACGCCTAAGAAGTTTCACTTCAAAAACTTATTAAAACTGAACAAATTTCTATGGAAACAAAAATATTTTGGATAAATTTTAATACCTTTTAATAAAATTTTAATAATATAATTTTTGAAGCTTTTTTTGGGTAGACCGAATTTAGTTGTTGTTGTAACAATATTAACATTCCTCGTATATGTTTGGGGAATGCGCTGGAGTGACATTCCCTGGCTGGATATAAAACCGGGTTATTCCTTTAACGTAAAACCGGCTGTCGTGGAAGCATACAAAAAACTAAAACTTCTAGGAAGAAACCTCACAAGACGCGCAATGAACAACCTCATAACTTCTAATTTCCACTTATTTTTGATAAAAAATGAATGAATTAAAAAACTGCGTGGTCAAAAAAAAATGCTACAAAATTTCATTAACATTTTTTAAAGTTTGATATAAATTTGTTTATTTTTCAATAGCCTTTAAAAAACTTGGATGTTTACTTTTGCTGTATTTCTTTAAAAATGAATTATACTTTTTGAAAAAACTGAACATAGAATATATCGGTGGAATTTTAAAAAGCTTGATTACTTAAAATGATAACACAAACAGAAATATTGTTGGAATTAGTTTGTTTTTGTTATATGGAATCTGGTAGATAATTTCATGACATTTATTCTTTGAATGAGTAACGCAGCTACGCGTTACATCGTTCATTCGATCAGTCCATTTTCCAATAAACTTTTTCCAATAAATCTGAATAAACGATGCTCATTCGGGTTAAAATCTCGTACGAGCTGTATTTTATAGGTCCATAAGTCAAGAACCTTGCCACGTAAACAGTTTCCACGTAGTCAAAGGACAAAGACCAACCAGTTGAGAATAGCGACGAATCGACATTTCGGAATCTGCTTCAACACTTCGCTCTATGAACTTCGTGAACGGTTTTTTCTTTTCAAAGTAAATTTCCACCCATTTAGAAGCGATGTTCTGACGTTAAACGATTCATGATGACTTACAAAACTTTACTGACCTGAATTGTCAGCGCAGTTTGTCATTCTCAGCCATCAAACCATGCAGCCAAAAATGTTACAAAAAAAACAAAAAATGTTGTACGATTTTAAGTCGCAGTCAGTGTTTGTAAATTTTTAATATTGTGTATTGAATACTCGTAATTTGTATACATAAATCATTAACTGCCTATATTCGCCTTCTAAACCCATCATTACGGCTACCTCCTGTACCCAAGTGATGATTGATGATTTAGTAAATCAATGCCAATGCCAGACATGATTTGCATATTCATTATTTCAGTAATAAACTACACCCGGAATGCTTTTATGGCCTACCACTGCCACGCAAACGAGCCATTCACTCGCCCACCCACCCATCATTCACTCACCCAATCATTCAATCATTTTCGAGAGCAAGCGAGTGCGCTTGCATTTAAATGGAGAATTAAAATTACTTTTTGATGTTGAGCAGCAAATCAAATATTTGCACTTTGCAATCCGATTATTTACAGAGAAATATTGAGTTACGTGCGAGCAGTTAAACAAATAAAGACTTCTGTAATCTAAATTTAAAGAGTTTCATTTGAGAAGAGAAAGAGAATAGCAAGAAATAGTTAAACATACAGCTGATGTGTTCTGCTCTGGCAATAGTGCAATTTATAAGCGAGTATACAATGCAAATACAACAATAGCCAATAAACAACAAAAAGTGAAAGCAAAACGATAGTATCGCAAAATCTCTGGATCAGCAAAAAACTGCGAAAATCTAAGGGTGTTTTGGTTGAAATAAAAGTGTCTAATAAAGTTAGCAAAAATACAGCGAAAAGGCAGTGAAAAGTTGGCAAAAATATTCGGGCAGCAAATACCCTAAAAATAACAAAAAAAATAATAATAAAGCGCCTCAACAACAAACAATAATGTCACCATTTACAAGCGATTTGAACATCAAAACTAACACCAACACTATGATGATCCACGCCGCCATTGCCGAGATGGCCGCCACCGCTGCAAACGTCGAGTTGGTGGCACGCGACAATGCCACCGACAATGATAGCGACAGCGACCACGACAATATGTCGCTTATGAGTCGCTGCCGCCGCAGCATCAGGGTGCGAGTTGGCGATTTGATGAGCTACCAGAATATGCTTGTAGTGCTAACGGTGTTGGTTTGCGGCCTTGCCACCGTCAACGGGCTCAAGTGCCACATGTGCGGCCAGTACAACGAGGGTGTCGGTTCCATTACGCCTTGCCTCAACTACTCGGATCAATATGCGCATCTCTATCTGAAGGAATGCTCGAAGAAAAGCGAGAAGTACTGTGTGGTAAGTGCAAAGAAAAACAAAAACAAACACCAATACATGCAAATAAACATTTATACGGGATGACCTTGTGTCACCCATCCGTCGCCCGTCGCGTTTGTCCGAATGTCAGTTAGATATACTCGTACTTGTAGTACAGAAATGAGTGTGTGGGTGTGTGTGTGTGCATATGTTAGGGCCTCTTATCTACTTACATATACATTTGTATTTATATGCATTGAAATTGTTATTGTTATGTTGGCTGTGTTTTTATGCGTGTTTGTATTTTTATGAGTGCATTTTACGAGGCTTTTAAGCATCATAAGTGAGGAGAGGTGGGGGGTGTGATATTCCTTTGAATAATCTTTTATTATGTGTATGTGGGTGTGTGTGTGTGTGTGTGCAGTGTCGCGCGGCTGCATGCGGGCGCATATAAAGTTATTTAAGTATGTGTATGCAGATCTACTGATAATAAAGTCTTGAGTTTAAGAGCAGCAATGAGTAAAAGTCTTATTTATTACACAGCAATAGTAAAGGGTGATCTATTCAAAACATGTTTTTTTACTGTATTATTTTATTTATTACACAGCAACAGTAAAGGGTGTTCCATTGCCAGTTTTTGATCCCTTACAAATGTTTTTGTAGCACAGTTAAAGATTTTTCAATAATTTTTGGGTTTGAAAAATTAAAAATAATTGAAAATTTTGAAAAATTAAGATTTTAAATTTAAAATTTTTTATTATTTTATTAATTATTAAAGTTTTCGTTATAATTATTAAAGTTGTAAGCCAGTTGTGATGATGACGTCTTATAGACTAGGTAGAGGTTAACGACTTAATTCGGAATTATCTCAGGAACTAAGTGCAACTAATGCGGATTGACAACTAGACTTAATTCTCATAACTTCTATTTAATTTTAGTATGATGAAGTGTAAGTTTGAAGGGACTTGAAGTTCTTATTGATTTTTGATACTTTTTTTAATTGACGTCGTTGCGCATATTCTCTCCATATAGAAAATGCACGACCTTTTTTTATACGGAAAAAATGCACTGCACCGTCAGGGAAAAAAATTATCAAAAATCAACAGAATTGTTTAGCATCGCGAGACTTGCTTTTTTTATGCTAGAATTTAATAAGCAATTAAACTACATACTAAAATTTTTTCTAAAAATTGTGTGCGGATAAATTTCGTGCCATTATTTTGGCGAACACGACAATCATTCTTCATAAAACTAATAAGTTTTACAGTGTGGTAATGTATGCTCTGATTTTGTATATCACTGCAAAGGCGGTTCCAAGTGCTCTGTTTCAATTCATTTTATACCAAGAATAGTTCAAAATATGTTTACCAGCCTACTACTTCTTTCTCTAAAAGCTAAAAGCAAAGAAGCCATGCCGTTACACTAACCCGTTCTAATACGTATCTCGCGCTCAATATGTTAAAAGTAGTGGAGATGAAAATAATAAAAAGTTTGTGATTTTTTCTAATTTTTGTCTAAAATAAAAAATAGTATAAAAGAGGACAAGAGAAAATAGCCAAAAGTGGTTAAAATATTAGGTGCTATCGTTTTAATGCAGTCTGTACACATGTATGTGTAGTATGTAGCCTACAATTTATAAATAAACTATTTGGTTTTTAAATTTAGTTAAATCTCATGAGTTATTCTACCTGCGCTAAAATAACTTCATTTGGAGAATTCACAGAAAATGAGATTTCAATCGCTAAATTTTCAAATATTTGAAATGAGAATTTCACAAAATATCTGACAAATGTTTACCTTTGCTTCTGTAGGATTGTAAGCACGTGTGTACGAACAGGCTTTTAGGTACATATACGTACATACGTAGATATTGCTCATACTTAGCTGTAACTAGACTTTAAGACTAGTTTGTAAACCTAGGCAATATGAAGCATTTGTAATAATAGGCTCGCTATCTCTGGACTCTGTTCACTAGAAAAACAATTTTCATGTGAAAGCAAAAACAAAGTTATCGAGCAAAACTCGCCGTTACTTCATTATTTTCAACGCTGCCAACTCTTTTTCATGAAAAATTCATTAGACCGCGTTTACACAGGGAAACATTTGCTGCTTATTAAGTGGTTCGAGCAAATGTAATTTTTGGCAGCTCTTTTTCAATGCTATCAACATATGTTTATTTATACCAGTTGCTTTATCTATTCACCACTTGCTAAGGTTTTACGAATCGAAGAGGCTTAATAGAGTAAATAACAAGTCTCACACCATTGTAAAACGGGATAGACAGAACAGAAAATCGATTTTTGTACAAGGAGATAGGCGGTTGTGTCTTTTATTAAACTGCCACCTGATACATTGCAGTATGTTGAAGAGTTTGAATAAAATATTTTATTTATTATATTTTAACAAAAAAAAAATTACAGAAAATTCATATTTTTTAACATAAGAAACTCATGTCATCCTTAAATAAAAATAGTAAATCCTCCTTGTAATTCCGGCATATTACTTCATGGTTGCCTCATCGTACATCTCGTCAATCGAATTTCACACCGTATTTTAGATAAATCTATTCAGCAAAAGTGCGAACAATATTACTTTAAAATGCCTCATTTTTAATACCAACCTACAAACAAAGTCTAACAGTCTTAAAATATTCCAGCTAGCAAAATGGCTGACCACCCGATTAGCGAACTTAGTTTGCAAGTGATCGCTTGTTGGATACTTGTGTGACGCTTGGCGCCATGTGCTTCTTAACAGACCAATTCTTTAATGTGCTGCTTGAAAAATTGAAAATCCGGATCGTTCCGATAACGTAGAAACGACTGCAGAGGAACACCTTCTTCAGTCGTAAAAGTGATTGCTGTTGCAGTATTTTCTAAGACTAAGCGTGACTACAAACGCAGAAGAGCGACTAAGACTAAGAGTGTGTTTAGAGAGTCCTAAATTAGACAGTTTTGCTTGTTAACGCAGCTGTCTCATCCAAGAATCAAATTTTGAGAGCAAAATTACCATCAATTTCCAGCTGCCCCAAATTTCATGCTGAGCAGTGAAATCGAAGTGGTGGTCATTATAGGTATTACAAGCGAAGTGCCAGAGAACGAATATTACTCATACGCAGTCTACTTCAGTCTACTGATCAGGTTTTGGCAAAAGCAGCAATATTCTCGGTTAAGAACTGAGGATAAAAGGAACGAATGGATAGTTATTTCGGCAACCTAGTAGTCGCCTCGGAAGTAAGTTTATAGTCTTTTGAAAGACTATTCAAGCGGCTGTCGTAGCCAAATGGTTGGTGCGTGACTACTATTTAGAAGTGCATAGGTTCGAATTTCCATGGTCACCCTCGGCAGGCAATGTTAAACCTCCGATTGTATTTCTGTCATGAAAAAGCTCATCATAAAAATATCTGCCGTTCTTAGTATTACGTACCAGTATTACGTACCAGTATTACGTACCAGTATTACGTGATTTCCAAAGAAACCAGTTGATGACTCATCCTGTAAAATATCCCACGTTCTTCTTATTCTTAATGCAAAATGAGTCAATATTTGCGTTACAGGTAATAGTTATTTATTGAATGTACTTACTGGACCAAGTTTCATAATATGTGCTTTACTTTTTAGATCTGAATGTGACCTTGTGTTGATAAACGTTCATAAAACTGATATGGACTTAGCTGTGCTTTAAAATAAAACTTGCAAAAAATAAATTTTTTTCAGATTTCATTATTTTTGTTCAAAATGCGACACTTGATAATTATATCATAAGTGAAAAATGGCATTATTTCAATGTCCACCGTGAACACGTCTCCAGGTAAAATCCGCCAAATTGTCGATGCGTGAATGCCTAATTGTTGAGAACGTCGAGATCTCGATGTTGAAGGTTGTGAACAGGTTGTTCTATATAATTATATGTGTATATATATATAATTGGCGCGTACACTCTTTTTGTGTGTTTGGCCGAAGCTCCTCCTCCTATTTGTGGTGTGCGTCTTGATGTTGTTCCACATGGACCTACAGTTTCAAGCCGATTTTCTCTCTGAAATTCGAATGGTAGTCACGCACCAACCAATTCGGCTACGGCGGCCGCCGCTATTCTATATAATTATGGTTTATAAATTCATGAACCTCGAAAAGCGCCTTTCGCCTTCAACCAAGAGTTTAAATATGGTTCACTCAAAACAACAGTATCCTGAGCTATAAATTATTTTAATAAATGACATGATTCTTAGTGACAAATTTATATTATATATTTATAAAATAAAAGTGGCGCCTAGATGTACGTAGAGAGTAATACTTAGAGGGTACCTGTTTTATGTCATCTTTGACATTTGTCAAGAAAATTTCTACGTCTGTTCAGAAGAAAATAATCGGTTTTTTTCTTGTAAATTCAAGATATATTTCGTTCTGCTGCGTAATAGTCTCACTCAAGGGCTACGATGCCAGTGCTAACTCAGGTTAGATCCGTTCGAAGCTTTCCCGTGAATGCAACCAAACAAAAATGAGTGCACGCATTCGAAAGTGCCAAAATTATCTTACGCCCTGGCTGTAAAAGTAATTAAAATATCAAAAAAGATTGTTGTGATGTGGAATCAGCGGTATAAGGTGTACAAAAATATTGATAACTTTTCCGAGCGCGGCTTGAAGTGAGTGACGACAAAAAAGCAGGATAAAGTGATCGTCCAAGCACGATCAGTTCTTGCTAAAAAGGGAATAGATTGGAGTATCAACACCATCGAACGACGACTGAAGAAGGCGAACATATCCTACCGTCCCACATCATCAAAACCACTGAGAGGCATCTCAGAAAAATCATTGAGAAACAACAAAACAAGAAAATGGCGTCTGAGTATTAGACTGGCCTTTCCAGTCCACCGACGCCAACCCCATTGAAAATATGTGAGGAGCTATGTAAAACTGATTCTATCCAGGATAGAAAAAGGACTGGCAGACCAGACTGAGTTTTTCGAAAAGCAAAGTTTACAACGATCTCAGGGTTGAAACACAGAATTTGGATCGAAATTGCTGAACTCAATGCCGAATTCTATGAGCGAGTTTTTGAAAATTTTAATTCCGCAGGTCAGCCTGCGTGTTCATGGAGAACATTTAAATGATGCCAGTTTTCACATATAATTTTTGAGAGAGGTGTTTTGAAATATTCAAAAATAGTGAGTAGTGAAAGTATCTAAATTTTTACATGTTTTATTTCAAAACAACATCTATGCGCGTCTTTTTAAAGGTTCTTTATTCCAAAGATACACACAAACACTTAAATTTCATTTAGATTTTTATTGATTTATAGTTATTGACATAAATAAATAATTGAATGAATTATATAAAACAATTGCTTACTCGAATAAAATCTGCATTTATTTTTCTACAGCAGTGAAAATGTCAAATTTAAAATTTTATAAATCTTTTAGTATTTCTTTCTCAATCTACATCCGTAAAATTCGTAGCTTTTATTTACTTAAATATTTAGAGAAGGTCAAAAAATTGCAATTTATTTAAGCCGATTAAACCGCAATTCATGATGTCTACAAACCGTTAGTAACGGATACTCGCACAATGTTTTGCCAATGATTTTCGTTTATTTCACGAGTGTTAAGCATTGTTGCGGTCAAAAAGCTTTCCCTCTTTTGGAAAATTTATAATGGAAATTTAATTTATTTATGCAAATGGCGTCGTACATTAATCATATTTTACAACTGAACTAGACGGAGAAGAAATGGGCCGCGAAAAGGTCAAAAAAAGATTTCCATCACTCAAAATCATTTTTCTTTCATTCGGTAAAAAAGTCATTCAAAAACAATGCAGCCAAATACTCGTAAGCTATGGCCAAAAAAGAAATATGCTCCGATTGCACTGAAATCTAGTACCTGATTTATTTACATTTAGGAAAGAAGAAATGTGAAATATGGTAAAGATTGAAGTTCTGCCATGCCTACCCCTATTGTGTGCGGGAATAGAAAAATATGAATTTGAAAGTTGATATCGACGGGCACACTTCCACGCCAACCATTAATACAAATACAAATTTCGATGAAATTTGGTATACGATTTTATGTTTGTCAGAAAGGCAACTACCCTGCAAATAGTAAAGATTGTATAGATTAGTCCTCTGCCATGCCCACTTCTAATTGCTCCCGTGTAAAATATAGAAACGATTTTTTTCTTCGAATTATAAAAAAAGATAAAACAGCATGAACACGACCACTGCCTCAGCATCATACATTACTTTTCTTCTACCTTTACATACACTTGGTACCTAAGTAATAAATTATTCTATAGGGTGGGCCATGTAAAATTTGCTTTTTGAATCGGCTAGAAAAAAAAAAAAAGGAATGAACATTTCTTCAAACTTTTTTTTTATTTTGAAGATTGAACATTGTCATTTATGAATGAAAAATAATATCGTTCAAATTACCCAACCCAATTTAAGCACATTTTCGATTGTTAGGGCTCCAATTTCATGAACGGCAACTTCGATTTCGTGTTTTAAAGCATCAATCGTCTCTGGATGGTTCGCATAGCATTTGTCCTTAACGGCTCCCCACAAAAAATAGTCCAACGGGCTTAAATCACAGCTCCGAGGCGGCCAATTGATATCGGAATTTCGGCTGATTGTTCGGTTTTCAAAAACGGTAGCCAAAAGTTCGACAATTGCATTTTTACCGCAGAAAAGCTGCTCCTAAAAATCATCTTTCTTTTGGAAGCACCAACAAATTATCCCAAATTATAGGAAAAGGTCGACTCAAACGTATCCGTATTGTTTATGTCAAACAGTTATTTGTTATTATTATTGGAGGTAATTTACTGCCTTTATATGTATGTATGTATGTGTGTATTTATAATATATTTAATGTGCTCCGGAAATTCTGTTACATCCGATTGACCTTTCTAATAAATATAAATAAATATGTGTTTGTGTAAATATAATTCCTATTGTAGTTAATACAAATAAGAGATTTCTCTTCTCAGCGCCAATAAATGTACATATATAAATACGTGCTCATATATCTCTCCAATATATAACTCTCGACTTGATTGCTTTTACCGCTACCCAAATTTATTATTCTTCTCTAATGAGAGCCGACAATTTTGTGCACATTGTGACCGCTCAGAAAATTCCTAGCTGACAAGAAATTGTTATTGTTGATTTGTGCTGTGAACCTCAGTGAGTAAAATATGTAGAAGTTAGTTTGAGTGTGTACGTATGTATGTACGGTTATGCAGGAGAATTACTCACTTTTGGTATTTGCCGCAAATTTACTTCAATGCTATGTTGCGCAGGCAATCAGACAGCCCCAATATACCTACACATGTATATGTATTTGCAATATGTGCTGGCATGCGTGTGAAAATAAGTGTGCAATACACCGATAAATATTAATGTGATTTGTGGACAGAATTGTCTGAAAGCAATTAAATGAAAATTATTGTACTGTGTTGTGCCTTGGCATTAGGTAAGGAATTTCTGATCTTTCAATATTTAATGGAATTGAGGTGATTACAGAGTGAAAGTCAAAATCAAGTGTGGCTATGATTGGTGAGGTTGCTTAAGGCGTAAGTGGCTACTGTTCATGATTCAATAATAAAAGGTTTGCTCGGTAAGCATTCCATTGGATGCACTCGGCAAAAATAATTACGTTTGCCGTATATGTGGGTCAAAATTGGCCAGTAAATGGCATATGTTTTATTATTGAAGGGATAATATTTGCACATTGCCTTCAGTGTTTGGGCATACTTGGGTTGAAGTAGATAGCATCACTACTGAAACATATTTTGGGCATTTGCTCTTAGTTGGAGTATTGCGTTCACACGGCGAGTCAGTCGAATCAGTTGAATTTTTGTGCGTTGATCGGAAATGTCCTCCAACTTTCGGTTCAGCAATAAGTTCTAAGATTTGATAGAATAGAATAGAATAGAATAGAATAGAATAGAATAGAATAGAATAGAATAGAATAGAATAGAATAGAATAGAATAGAATGGAATAGAATAGAATAGAATAGAATAGAATAGAATAGAATAGAATAGAATAGAATAGAATAGAATAGAATAGAATAGAATAGAATAGAATAGAATAGAATAGAATAGAATAGAATAGAATAGAATAGAATAGAATAGAATAGAATAGAATAGAATAGAATAGAATAGAATAGAATAGAATAGAATAGAATAGAATAGAATAGAATAGAATAGAATAGAATAGAATAGAATAGAATAGAATAGAATAGAATAGAATAGAATAGAATAGAATAGAATAGAATAGAATAGAATAGAATAGAATAGAATAGAATAGAATAGAATAGAATAGAATAGAATAGAATAGAATAGAATAGAATAGAATAGAATAGAATAGAATAGAATAGAATAGAATAGAATAGAATAGAATAGAATAGAATAGAATAGAATAGAATAGAATAGAATAGAATAGAATAGAATAGAATAGAATAGAATAGAATAGAATAGAATAGAAAATATATGAAAAAAGTCCAATCTTGGTGAACGCACTACAGTTGATGAAGAATTTGTGACGATCCCCATTCAAGCAATATATCTCATCGAAACCTGGAAAATTCGGTGTTAAATACCTATGAGTATTGTGCAACAATCGAATTGAAATTGTAAACCCCAAAAGGAACAGCGAGTGTTGTATTCGATCCAGTAAAATATATACAAGCCTGAAAGGTCATATGCGACAATGTTTTTTACATCACTTAATTATTCAGTATCTGCCGTTTGGAATGATCTTGAAACTGTAAGTCTTTCCATTTGTGGAACAACACCAAGACGCACGGAGGAGCTCGGCCAAACACCCAAAAAGGGTGTTTATATATTATATATATAAATATATTCAGTATATAGTCTCCCTGAACATCAATACTCTTGTTCCAATGAGATTCCAATTCTTGAATTCCATCTATGAAGCGAGAATCTCGAAGGGCTGCAAAACATGCTTCCACAGCTGTTATGACGTCATAATTTGATGAAAAACGCTTTGCACGCACGATTTTTTTTTAGGTCTGGGAACAGATGGAAGTCACTAGTGGCCAAATCTGGTGAATAGGTTGAATGCTCCAACAATTCGAGCTTTAATACATGGATTTTAGCCATTGTCAAAACGTTCTTCTGAAATGTTCGGTGCTTTCGTGATGAAACAAATTTTTTTCTTTTGCAAACTGGGTATTTTTTCACGAATGTTTTCGTATAGCTGGTCTGAAAGATGACAATAATATTCAGAATTTATTGTTTTACCAGTTTACAAGTACAAGTTTACAAGTGCACAAACGAAATTCCTTTCTTATGCCATAAAACTGATGCTAACTCCTTCTTGGCCGATTTCTGGACGGGAACTCGTTTCGGAGCCGAGCTCACACTACCATTTAGCCTCATGTTTTGATTTAGAATCACGGTAATATACCCAAGCCTCATCCAGAGTGATGAATCGATGCAAAAAATCTACTTAATCCTTTCGAAAACGCTCTAAATCTTGCTGAGAAAGTCGCATTCGAATGTGTTTTTGTGCCATTGTTAGCGAATGCGTCACTCATTGCGCACACAGCTTTCTGAAACCCAATACTTCAGTAAAAGTATTGCTTACACTACCCAATGAGATGTTTAGAGCTTCTAAATCTTTTGCATCCTGTATTTTTTCTATGATTTGCGGTGTTGTTCCTGTGTTTTGACGCTCTTGACGTGGATCGTCCTTAAGGCTTGTATGACTCCGTTTAAGTTCAGCAACCCACATTTCTACTGTACTAATTGATGGCGAAAAGTTTACAGACTTCTTAAATTCATTCTTAAAGTTCTAAAATTTCTAAATAAATTTGCTTTTAAGGCCAGGCTCTCCAAAAATAGGTGAAGGAGCTCGGCCAAATGTCCAATAAAGGGCGTAAGCGCTAATTATAATAATTAATATTAATTTAAATAATAATAATAATAATTTTCAAATTAAGTTCTAACACCACCATAAATTATTTAAAACCTTTCTGAAAAAAAAAAATTATTTTAATTTATAAACAGCCACAGCAAAATAAAAACCAAATTTATGGCATCATAAAAGTGCAAACTTTGCCGCCATTTAAACACCTGAAACTTGAAATCCCCGCAATTAAGTCACACGAAAAAAAGCGTAGGAACAAAAAATTTACCTTTCTCACTTTGCAGTAAAAAAGAATTTGTACATTAATCATCAAAATCACAAAACTTTGAAATCCCATAAAGACTCTGCCGAACAATTGTCCAACAGTCATTGGACAACAAGTCTTGCTGCCTTCTTAATGAGCGATTACTCACAATTTTCATAACTGCTGCCTGCGGGAAAACTCAACAATTCACATTCACACAAACAGGTAGCTACTGCTTGTATGTATGTATGTATGTGTGATGCCAACTGCCATTGTACCAACACTAACAAGTCAACTGGGTCGTTAGGGTAAAAACAAAGGACGCCCACTTAATTAAGAAAATAAATGACGTACAACAACAGCAACCATGCGCCAACATACGGCAATTGTTGTGCAACTTTCAACATTCGCTGTCCAAAAAAAAACACATAAGCGAGCCGTGGCTGCACGCAACGCAGTTGAATAAAATGCGACTGTTGCTTGTACTCGTACTTAAATGGCCAGTGACAACCAGCACAGAGCAGCAAACACCAAGTCAAATTCAGATCAGTCAAGACCAGTCCAAACCAAACCAACCCGAACCAAATCTGCGTACCTCGGACTCACTCAAATATATGCAACTGTATTTTTATTGTTGTTCGTATGCACACACGAATCAGGTCAGTTCAGCGCTGCGCAAATAAACTTGCAACTGAACAAGCAGTCTAAGTAAGCAAATAAATGGAAAGCGAGTTGGCGTGAGTCCTTTAGCAGCTGCTGCTAAGACAATTTAACTTTCGGAAAGAAGTCACATTCAAGAAGTTCGGTGAGATGCAAAGTAGTTGTTGATGACGTGTTAGCAGGCGTGTTGCGTCTGCATGAAGAACAAATTGTGTGCTTTAGAATGCCACAGGCGAAAATTCTTGAGGCGCGCACGAGTATTAGGAAGTGAAGCTATCCAGTGGAAGGGGTTTGCTTGGAAGGCACAGAGAGGATTTAATTATACCTTGCTGATATGGACAAGAAAGCGTTGGCACAGTGTGTGTGTTATAGAGCTTTTGCATTTTTGTGTTATTACACCCAAAATGGTTTTGCCTAAGTATCTAGAAAAAAGGAATAACGCCACGATATATGGTACTTCAAACTATTGAATAAATCAAACATCCAGGAGTTGTTTTTGCTGCACGTTTTACTTTAAATCGAATATTTTTTTATGGTATATTCTAAAAGTACATCATCTTAAAAATATAAATTCAAAAATCATAGAGATCGGAGCACTAGAACGAAAGTTACAGACCGTGGAAACGCGCGATCGTCCATTTTTTCGGGCTCACAAAGTATATAACCCCTTAATCATATAGATTTTATTCTATCTAAAGCGTACTCTATACTTGGTTACATAACTAGGAATAGCTCGAACTTCGCAGACTTTTATACTCTTCAGTTACTGTTAACAGCATTTCTTCCTTCTACATTAGAATATGCCGTTATTATTTGGCGACCTTACCATCAAAAGTTTTTCTTAAGTATGCTCGCTCTTCCTTGAATTTTTCTGACCCTGTCCTATTATTAAAATCCTGGGTACTTTTATGTATATATATCCCGGTATATACCTATGAAATGAGACTTTTATTAACAAAAATGGTTACAAATTTAATCTTCAAAATAATAGCCATTGCTAGCGACACATTTTTCCCATCTCATGGGAACTTGTTTAACTGCGCATACCCTTCAAAAATGAACCCCTCTTCATATTTTCATGCTGGTAGCAACTGTCTACCGTTTCATCTACCTCCAAATGGCAGATGATTTTTTCATGAGGAAATTTTTCATGGCAGAAACACACTCCGAGGCTTGGAATTGCCTGGCAAGGGACGACTGCTTTTAGAAAGAACCTTGTGCCCGGTGTGTCGAACTTAGTCACTTCTAATGGTTGTTGGTAAGTTGAAGTGGTGTTCACCAGGAATACAATTAGCGCTTCTGCACATCCCCGCTACCAACAAGTTATAATTGTTATTTCATCAATACTATATCCAGTCTGTGCGATTGAGAAACCTCATAAGATTTTTTATATCTATTCCAGCCAGCTCTTCGAGGTTTCCAAAAAGCGGTTTGTTAGGGGTTAACATCTCACCTTCATGTCAAACAGTCAGGCTGCTTTGAAACCTTAGGCTCATGTAAAGTGGCATCGAGACATATGCATGACTGACAAACTCTTCTGAACCATCTGGGTTCTCATAATTGAAGCCGACTCGGGGACATTAAGGGTTTTCAATGTCACAAAAAGGCAAATGGTTTCGCGAAGCGTGGAACCGTAAAATGTTTAGATGCTCCGGAGCTTTTCTGCTATTCATCCAAATCTTGTACTTCAGAGCTACTAAGAGGGTGGGAAGGATTTCAACTTACGGCCTTATAGCTCAAGTTAAAGGAAGAAAGCCAAGCGAAGCGATTCATGGCTGCTGTTAAAAAAATATCTGAACGACCCATAGAACTTCCATGGAATACGCTAAAGGCTATGACTGGTTAGGTGAGAGATCATCGCAGTTTACGATGGGGGTGAGGAAACGAACTGAAGGTTTTGAGGGGTGGTGGAGAAAACGCGCGAACATATCTGTTCATCCTTATTCTGCTTCTTGATTGACGCAACTGTCGGTTGAGCTTAACTGTTGGTTGAGCTTAACAAAGCGCGCCATTCGTTTCTTTCTCGTGCTAACGTCCCTCGTGCCAACGGCGTCAGCTGGACAAACCAAGTGAAGTCAAGTCCTTCTCCACTTGATCTTCTCAACGTAGAAGAGGCCCCCCTCTTCCTCTGTACCCACCAGCTGATACTGCATCGAATACTTTCAGAGCCGGAGCTTTTGTATCCATTCGGATGACATGACCCAGGCAACGTAGCTGCTGGATTTACCGCCTGGTAAAGGTCACACGCCGTCGCCGTTGCCAAGGTCCAAAAACCTTCTGCATAGACTTTTTCTCAAACACTCCAAGGGACGCCTCATCGGATATTGTCTCGTCCAAGCTTCTGCGCCAAACGCTAGGATGGGCTTGATGAAGGCCTTGTAGAGTATAAGTTTTGTTCGTCGAGAGAGGACTTTACAACTCAGTTGCCTATTTGGTCCAAAGTAGCACTTGCTGGCAAGAGAGAATCTCCGTTGGTTTTCAATTAGCCAAGATAGTAGTGATAGTAATATTTGGTTCCATTGCGACAAGCTCAATTGATTGATAGCTAAGACTTTGTGCGATTTTATTTTAGGTGTAAGCATAAAAGATCTATTCAGATCCTAGCACGAGTAGTTTGCTTCGTAGTAGGAATATTTTATATATATAGGGTTTTCCAATAACACGTGTTACAGGTGAATGGATTGCGCTATCGAGAGATGTTTAACGATTTTTTATGGCCGGAATCGGATGGTATTCATCCGAACAACGTTTATTTTCAACAAGACGGCGCTACGTGCCACACAAGCAACGAAACCATTGATCTTTTACGGGAAAAGTTTCCGGACCGTGTTATCTCTTGGAGAGGTGATCACAATTGCCCACCAAGCTCTTGTGATTTAACACCTTGAGACTTTTTTCTTTGAGGCCACGTGAAAGAGAAGGTCTACGCCAACAACCCAGGGTCGATTCAATACCTCAAAGATGGAATTCGTGAGGCTATCGAGGACATAGGGCAGCCACTTTGCAATTCGGTTATGGAAAATTTCATGAAAAGGATATTGTCCTGTAAGCGTGGCCGTGATGGTCATTTGTCTGATATTATTTTCCACTATTAACGGCATACCTTCCTCTTTATACTGAAATAAACATCCGATCATTTATATAAAAAAATAACATTTTTCTCTCATTGGAAAACCCTAAATATATATATTTTTGAACCTAGTATAAAATAATTTGCTTCAAAAAATTTCACCTTCAATAATTTCTTAACTTTCTAAAATATTAACTTTTTTTTCATTTCACACTTTGCTTTTGCCTTCTTCAAAACACTGTGCATCTACAACCAACAAGTCTGGGTTGCAAAATAAATAATAAATATAAACAACTCGAACTAAATGAAATGTACCAGCTGAGCCAAAGTCGTTTGCATTTCTTGGCACAACAAAAGGCAAGCAAATTATTATGAATGAATTTATATTCAAATTAGCAACGGCAAAAATTGCACAACAGCTGAGATACTTAAAAAGTTACTTGGCTGCTTGGGGACGGCTGATTGCCTGCCAGACTGATTGCCTGGCTCTCCCTCTGGTTGTCTAGCTGACCGGCCGGCTGAATAAGTGCCCTGCTCGGCGCTTAAGTGCCAAAGTTGTCGTTACTGGCTGGCTACTTAGCCACTGTGGCGACATGGACGGATTGAAGTAATGATAATTACAACGAAGTGCCGTAATAACTGTAATGAATAATTTACAATTCTATAAAAAATAAAGGCAGTGGTGAAGTGGAGCAGAGGAAGGCGGGAATGTTGTTGTGCGTCAACTGTTTAGCTGATTGGATACCAACTTAAGTACTCGTAAATAATAAGAAAAGTAAATGGTAGGCGATGGATACTGACTCGTAGCCTATAAGGGAATTGGAGTAGCAAGACGGTATAAATAAGTGGTTAAATATGAAAGTAACAGTTTGAGTGAAAGAAAAGGGAAATGTTTGCAGAAATAAATAAAAAAATTTATTAAATTGGATTGAAATTGAAAACATCTATCGCCAAAGTGACGGTACTGGTATCAGTCTGATCGGATTTGTTATTGATAAATATGCTTGGTGACATCACCGCAGGTAGGTGAAATGGTTGAAGTACCAGACTGACACTCCCCAAGTAGCACTAAATCGCCGTTTCGGTACTAAAAGGGCAAAAGCAGATATCTACAGCCAGCTAGAACTGTTGATCTAATGGTGTAGGTTGATGGGATTCAGATTACAACACTGCTGTTCCAGGCTGTCGAAGAAAGGAGCACCCAGTGACCTTCATGGTCGAGTTGCTAAACGCCGTCATTTACAGAGAAGTGCTCAACAATCTCCTTGTCTGAAAGGTTCCCGCGGTTTCTGCAATCGGGGTTAAATGGTAAATCTACGGTAAAAAGTTTATAATCTCGGAATGCGGTAAAAACGGTTACATTCTGGATTATTCCTTTATTTTGGTAAATAAAAATTTAGTGATTCAAATACTGAAGTTTTAACAGAAATAGACCAGCTGAGAAAGGATACTTACACTAGTTTAGTTAAGCGGCCACAGAGGCCTCGTGAGGTGCACAAGGAAGATTTCATCATTACTATTCCCACATACTTTTAGGTTAGGTTGAGGTTCACTGCTACATCCACTATTAAGCAACTGGGAGAAATGATTCCTCCGTCACCTAAAAGTGCCTTGGTCATACGTCATCATATCGTTGTTTTCGTTTTTGCAGGAGCTGGCCCTGGTCTTATAACCTTTGGTCTGGCGCTTGACATTTTGATAAAATTTTCGGGCCATGTTCTTGTTGCCTAGCATTTCAAGCTCTTCGAGCTTACGTACATGAATGTACATACGTATAAGAAATTTACCAAAATACAAAAAAATCGGTTCAGTTCCCAAAGGACATTGGTGAGTTAAGAGATTTGCTATTTGCTGATTTGGAGACAAACAAATATTGTGGTGAGGCTACTTGTGCAAATTTGTGAACTTTCCGTAAAACAACTTCCTTGCAGTCCTTAAAATCAAATTTATTATTGCACTACAAATACTAAACGACTTTAAGCTGTTTTGATAAAAATTCAACAAAAAAATTTGTATGTAAGAGGCTCGCAATATTTTCCTTGCATGATAACATATGTGTGCCCCTTATCATATATATGTATAATACATTATTATGCCATGCCCCTCCATAATTCATTCTAAAACGATTATTTAGCCATTAAACAGATATCAGCGGACCATGACCTTTCTGCCACTTATTATTCCTGCCAGAGTTCACATAAATAAAAAGCAAAAAATTGAAAAAAAATTCTCATAAAATAGTCTGACAGGCCAGAGAAGCACGAATATGTCACGTGCATACTAAAAATGCGGCCAATTCAGTTGAAAATGTTTGAAAGACACGTAAACCAGTAGTAAGCGACCGCAGCAAGAGCGGACAAGCACGAGTTAACGCTTTATAGCAGCTTTGCATCAAAATGTTGGTGGAATTGAGAATTTAGGAGACATTTTTTTACAATATTCTTGTTGCTATAAGGCAAAATGAGATTCCAACGCGGCAGCAGCACTCGCATTATACCCATCAAGAAGTGGCATTTACGGACTCATTTACATGCCATGTTTTGTATTCCTTTCCAGTTGGCAAACACCAAAAATTTCGAGCAAAAACAAAATAATGCAAACAAATGCGAAATAAGCGAAACAAGTTAAAAGTGTAGAAAAAATATGTTTAATACAGAAACTCTAATTAACATATATTTCCTACCTTTTTTTGTGGCAGCACAGCCTCTCCACCACCGCATCAAATGCAAAAAGGGTCAAAAAGTTGAAAACAAAGAACATAAAACTTAAATTTAAACACGCACAAGGAATAGTTATTTGTGTGGTTGCTGGTGTTGTCAGTTCCTCCCCTTTGTTTACTGACTTTCACTGCCCTTTTATTGTTGCTGCAGCAAAGTGGCAGTTGCAGGCATTTTTTCAATTTATTTGCATGAAAACTGTGGCATTTAGGTTTGTGTGGCATTTTTGTTTGTCCAACATTTTTCTGCAGCTTACTTTGGAAGATAATAAATTCTTTTGTTATTCACGTACATACGCATTTGCATTGTTATTTGTAAGAAATGTTAGCAGTAATGCAAATCGGGCGTACGGGGCGTATAAGTGATGCGATTTACTTACTGCACAACAGGATTGACTGACCTGGCGACGACAGAGATAGAGACGAGAGTACCTTGTGGATAGCGTTTTAGGTGGTAATTCAAATTTCTGGAGTTCTAAATCTGCTTCAGTGAAGTACATCCGCTATGTTGAAAAAAAAAATATATAAAAGTCAGGTCTTCATTTCCAGACTTATCACGAATTTGCCGCCCCTTATTCGAATATCAAAACGATTTTTGTAAGAATTTGTTTGCGTGATTGTCTGTCTGATTTACTTGTGATCTATCTCTAGGAAATATTGTTTTATTAAATCTTGCTTAGACGCCAATCATCAAGCCAAGCTGATCTACGGGGCATCAAGGAGTGTCTTAGATTGTCGCCAATCTCTTAATGGGATGGCTAAACAGTTCTGGGTGCTGGATTTCAGTCCACAGAGATATACCTGGTAATTATAAGACTGACCAACTTGCACGAGAAGGTACCTGTATGCCGAAGATAAAATATTTTATAGGGGTACCTTTCACAACTTGTAAGCTTTTTGTTATGGACGGACAGTTCCATATATTAAAGATGGATTAGTGCCAATACCTGTGAAATTGCTAGGCAATCATGGTCAAGGCTAAATTTACGTCTATCAAAGAATGTTATGAAATTGAGCAGACTTCAAATTAGGACTTTAGTAGGGGCCCAACACAGGACGGTTGCCTCATAGGAAATCATGTAAGGAGATTAGTTGGTTACATGCACGATTTCTGTCGCAGCTGTAGGAATGAGGAGGAGTTGGAAACAATTCAACATATTTTTTCCACATGCCTGGCTCTAGCCAGAAGCAGGAACCGACATCTAAGATCCTACTTCTTAATTAATAAGGATGATCTATACACTTTAGGTATTTACAACCTTTTGCGCTTTGTCCAAGCTCACGATGTTTCAAGAGGAAAAGCGAAAATGTAGCCTTACCCTTGCGCCTCACAACGGACCCATATCGTGGTCTAAGTGGCATTGCTGTCCTTATGTGCGATGCGGCTGCCAAACCTAACCTAACCTAACCGTAGACTCCAATCATATGGCAGTTAACTATTTTTTAACTTCAGAAAAAAAACGGTGGCAACACTAGCTAAAAATATTTTTCATTAAAGCTATTTTGAACAGTATTCAATTTATTCAGTATTTAACTTATTTCTTATTCAGTATTTAAATGCGCCACAACTGATATTTTTGCGATAAGGTCCAGGTGGCAACACCAGAAAGAAATATTTTTATATGAACTCTTGTTTGGACACCTATAACATGGTAGTAATCGATTTCTTCATTTCAGAAAAAAATAGGTGACCACACTAGCTAAAAATATTTTTTATTAAAGCTCTTTATTTATTTCAGTATTTAATTTATTTCGTATTCAGTATTTAAATGGGTCATAATTGCTATTTTTGCAATAAAGTTCAGGTGGCAACACCAGCAAGACATATTTTTTTTATTACATCTTGTTTTGACACCTATAACATGGTAGTAATCGATTTCTTTATTTCAGAAAAAAAGATAGATAAAAATATTTTTTATTAAAGCTCTTTATTTATTTCAGTATTTAATTTATTTCGTATTCAGTATTTAAATGGGTCATAATTGCTATTTTCGCAATAAAGTTCGGGTGGCAACACCAGCAAGACATATTTTTTTATTACATCTTGTTTTGACACCTATAACATGGTAGTAATCGATTTATTTATTTCAGAAAAAATAGGTGGCAACGCTAGCTAAACATATTTTTTATTAAAGCTTTTTTAAACAGTATTTAAATATTTCTGTTTTTAATTTACTCAGTATTCCTTATTTAAATGCGTCATAATTGCTATTTTTGCAATAAAGTTCAGGTGGCAACACCAGAAAGAAATATTTTTTTAAATCTTAAAAGCATCATAAATCATAACGTGGTAGTAATGTATTTATTTATATCAGAAAAAATAGGTGGCAACACTAGAAAGAAATAGTTTTTTTATTGCATCTTGTTTAGACAGTTATTCTATGATATGTTGAGGCCCAATGTCCCATACAGGACTATACTGATCAAACGTATACATGTTGGTAATCGGTTTCTTAATTCCAGAAAAAATAGGTGGCAACACCAGATTTTTGTAAAGCTATTGTGAACACCGTTAATTTATTCCAGTATTTAATTTGTTCAGAATACTATATTTAAATGCGTCATAATTGCAATTTTTGTAAAAAAATTCAGAAAGAATTTTTTTTTATTATTATTTTTATTATACCAATACCAAATGGTATCTATATTCAATATTCCAGTGAAATTTGTGATATGTTGTTATTTTTGTCATAAAATTCAGGTGGCAACTCTTCCAGAAAAAAATTGGTTTTGGAATATATTTTGTTTAAAAAATTTGCCTTAATTTCTCTGAAATTGTTTTAATAAATTTTGATATTCAAATATGATACTTGGCAACACTAAGTTAAAATAAGTGTTAGACTCCATCAATCATGACCCATTTTCTTAGCAAACAAATCTCCACTAACTCGAAATTATAACCTTCAACCGAGGCATTATTGACAACAGCGAGTTTGTGAGCAATTTTTCTGATGAGCGGAGGTACTGCGGGTACCTCTCATTTACCACCTTAGACTCAAAAATTTATATTTAAAATCTAATTTTAGTTACTATATTGGATATTTATTTGATTGTAAAATAAATTTTTTCTAAAGGGTGGTTAAGTTTCAAGGGCCGTTATTGATTTTGAATAAAATATAATTGTTTTACGAAATTATTATCATTTCTCTTTATTATAATAATATTGGTATGGCTCAATTACGTATGGAACAAAATATCGGCCAAATGGCCAATCCGATAGTCCAAATTTTCGATGA